>NC_069459.1:14385963-14473525 GCF_026875155.1 Cherax quadricarinatus | reverse complement strand
ATGGCCGAAATTCAAAAACAGTCAAGGTTTAAATGCGAGTGCTTCGGTGGATCAAAGAATACCTTAATGACAGAACGTAGAGAGTAACATTAAGAGACGAGACATTAGGATGAGAGACAGTAAAGAGCAGGGTTCTACAGTGATCAATATTAGAACTGCTAGAGAGCTCAGTATGTATGAACGACGTAACAGAAAGAACCGTGTCCTATGTGTTACAGGTTACTGACAGTGTAAAAGCAATGAGAAGAATAAGAGAGGACAGTGGCTTCTAGAGTTCAACCCAAACAAATACACGGCCTTGGGATTTGGAGGTGAGGGCAGACCGGGCACGAAGTGCAGCATGATCTGAAGAATGCTGTAAATATCAGAGAATGAAAAGGATTTGAACCAAGCATATTGCCAGAAATATATATAAATCTTATAACGTCAGCAGCATATGTAGGATCAGCAAACCTCAGAACAGCATTCGGGAACTTGAATATTCTTCAGAAGTTTATAAACGGCCTAAAAGCGATCCCAGCATGGAACTCACACCTTATCAAGATCGAAAATGGTTTGCAGCCAGAATAGTACCAGAACTGAGAGAAATGTACTTTAGGGGACTGAGGGAACACAACCTCACCACCTTCGCGGAGAGAAGGGCAAGGGAACACATAATTACGGCGTAAAAAATCTTAAGAATAGGCATAGATTTGAAAAGTCCAGGATCAATAAAACACAGGTAGAATCTGAAGACAAAGGAGCCATAGTGATGCAAGGATGTAGTGGAGGCAGGATCCATACATAGCTTTAAGAAGAGGTATGATAAAGCTCATGGAGCAAGAAGAGTCACCTAGTAGCGACCAGTGAAGAGGCGGGGTCAGGAGCTGTGACTCGACCCCTGTAACCACAACTAGATGAGTACATCTAGGTACGTACACACACACACACACACAGGTGAATGCACACAACACTTAATTTAACAGTTACGAACAGTGACAGTGTGACAAGGATGTGACCCAAAGAGACATTTCTGCAGAGTTTCAGACATCAAGAAACAGTCGTTTTTATTCTGGGCGCTAAGACTGTCTTAAGATTTTTATGCCAGGAGATAAAGTTACGACAGATTTTATGCCAATACTTTTATTTAAGTTAAGATTACCATAAGATTTTTATTCCAAAAGCTAAATGCCTCAAGGCTTTGCAGCAATTTGCTAGATATTTATTTATCTCCGTTGTAAAATTTGTGTGTGAATGACAATTCAGTCCGGCGATGACAACGCTCACCATCAGAACAGAGGTGACCTTGGTGATTTACCAATACACAAGTCAAGGTTACAACAAGCTTGCTCCAACACCCGCCATCGACCCGGCAGCCTCGCCCTCCAATAAGTCCATTAAGGATCTCTCGTTAGCAAACGACCCCTGACTTAAGGTACGAGCGCAATTCATTCGCAAACGTGGTTCATTTTACATTCTTAAAATTTCAACTGCTTATGGCGATGCATATACTATACTATACGGCAGATTGTATCACAGTCCACACTTGTATGATCAGTAGTTAGTAGACATTGTCAGAAAACACTGCTGGATTCCTTTTAGGGAAAGAACCACGTCACTAGGGCTTACTCGCCTTTAGGGTCACATAAACAAGAAATTCTGGTGGGTTGACACCCCATTTTATGAACTGTATATCAATAGCTTGCAGTGCTTACGATTTATATGCATTTTCTGTTGATTTCATCCATCTTAATCAGTTGAAATAGAAATTTAATTGAGGGTAAAAATGACAAAAAGCTATGTAAAAAGAAAACTACTGATTTATATGTTAAATGCTGCATGTCATCCTTCGGTGGGTGACATGCAGCTCTCTCATCTCCTCCGAGATGGGTAGGAGTATATTGTATGTACAGACGGGTAAGAGCTACGTAGATGAAAGGACAAGGGTATTACTAATTTTGTTTACGGAGTCAGAAAAGAGAAAGATAGTAATGTGAACTAAATCAAATCCCAGAGGACCTTGAAACTTCGACACAGTACAAGACAAAGAAGACTGGACGGAAGAGGAACGTAGAGTAGAGGAAATGAACATAAAACAGAGCACCTACTGCAGAAGAAGTGGAACAACAGTAGTAGTTGATGAGGCAAGAAGAAACTAAGCTAAACTCCTAGCTATGAGAGACTTCAGCCATAAAGGGACTGACTGGGAAAACGGATTCCATAGAGAACCACAAACATGGATAGTGAAATATAAAGAAGCAGTAATGAAGACCTTTCCAAGTCAAAATGTAAAATAAACAAGAGTGAGGGGAGAAGACGAGCCAATCAGACCTGATCTGGCTCTCACAAAATAAATACAACATAGCAGAAATTAATTACGAGGAATCAACAGAAACCAACGATCATGTGTTACAAAGTTTTGAGTACTTGGCAGAAAAGGAAATAGCAAAAGAAAGGAAGAAGCAACAAAAAATGGGTCGACAGAAGGGAACTGCGATGGCATGAGAAAAAATTCCTGGACGAAGCGGAATGACAAAGGAAACTAAGGCAGACCTGGAAATATTAGAATCAAAGTGCTAAGAGATAAAGGAAAGATTCATATCAAGTATGAAGAAAACCAGTAAAAACTATGAGCCCATTGTTTAACCAAATATGAGGCATGAAGTAGGAGCAACACCAATCAAAAGGGCAGAAAACCAGGAAACAAGCAGGAGAGCGGGAAACGGATATGCAAGAATAAGAAGAAAAAATAAAAGGCCAAAAATTGAATCAAAGTTACTCCACAACCACATAAGAAAAAAAAACTGAAGAATCAAGTGAAAATACTGAGGAAAGAGGAAAGGGCGCTGACGGAAGATGAGAGAGAAATATGCGAAGTAATTAGCGAATGATTCAAAGAAATCGTCACAGAAGAAAGTAGAGAACTACCGACAGGCACTGTAGTTCCAAAATATCCCCGGGTACTGGAGAGAGTCGGTATAAAAAGTAAGAATCGAAGAGATAAAACAAGAATGACTTCGTTGATCCGAATGCGTCTTCTTGGACTGCAGGAGAGCATTTGATACAATACCACACCAGAGATTAGTACAGAAACTGGATGAACAGGTAGGGTTAAAAGGCAGAGCTCTCCAGTGGGTCAGAGTACTTGAATAACATCAGGCAGTAATAACATGAGTTGAGACATCAGAATGGGAGAGTATAACGAGTGGGGTGCCACAAGGATCAGTACCAGGACGGTTACTGTTCCTCACATATTTGACCCTGCATGAGGGGATCGAGTCATTATGTGTCTCCGTTTGTGAATGACGTAAAACTAATGAGAAGAATAAAAACAGGAAAGGACAATGATAAACTTCAGGAGGACTTTAACAGATTAGCAATACAGTAAAAAAAAAGTGGCTTATCGAGTTCAATCAGAACAAATGCAAGGTCATGCGAAACTGGAGGTGAGAGCAGACCAGACACAAGATAACAGCGTGGGGTAGAGAGATGCTCTAAATCACAGAGCGAAATGGACCTGAGGGTAAATATAAAAGTAAGCATATCACCAGAAGCACACAAACCGTATTACATCAGCAGCATATGAAAGATGAGCAAATCTCAGAATAGCATTCCGGAACTTGAATAAAGAATCCTTGGCAACCTTATATATGACATACGATAGACCAACTATTGAGCACATAGTTCCAGCATGGAGCCCACATCTGATAAAGCATGAGAAGAAGCTCGAAAAGGTCCAAAGGTTTGCTACCAATCTAGTACCAGAACTGAGAGGGAGGTACTATGCGTTGATTGACAGATGCGAAAAGATTAAGGAGAGACATGATTACGATATACAAAAATCCTTAATAGAGCAGAGGGGGATAGATTGCTTGAATTATAAGGACCAGGATCAAGAGAACACAGGTGGAAAAATTGAAAACAGAGATAAGCCACAGAGATGTAACGAAGTATTTGTCTCAGGGTGGCTGAACACGGAAATAACTTGGACGAGGCAGTGGTGGAGGCAAACTCAATACAGAGCACCAAGAACACATATGACAAGGTTCAAGAAGCCAGAAATCAGTGATGCAAATCAAAATATTTTAAGAGGTGAAGCCAAGAGCGGAGTCTCGGCCTTCGCAAACACAAATCGGGGAGTACACGTACACATACACACGATCCACATATAGCTCTAAGAAGAGGTACCATAAAGCTCTTGGAGCAGGGAAAGAGTGGACCTAGTAGCGACCAGCGAAGAGGCGGGGGACGGGAGCTGTGAGTCGACCCCTGCGACCACAAATATGTGACGACACACGCGCGCGCGCTAACACACACACACACACCACACACACACACACACACAAACACACAAACACACAGTCCACAAGCAGCCCTCATCCATATTAACCTTATCACTCGCAACCACAAGGTACAAAAATAACTTCAATACCCTAAGATACACCTGACTTTTTAAATGTACCTCCCTGTTTTCCCGTCATTTAATTAATAATTCAACTATACCTTCCAGTCTTCAACATACGCAACTACTCCGTACGATCGTTCACCAAGAGCTTCAGTGAGACATTCTTGTCTTCAGTAGTTATTCTCTTTTCAGTTTTAGTAATTCCTTAAGTTCATAGGTCTTTGTAGTTGGTAATGTCCGCCTCGCTTTCTCTGTGCTTAACATTTTATTACATGTAGAGTACATTTTGTATACTGCACAAAGAAATAAAGTTGTTTTGTTTATTGCAGCCACAACGCACACACTGAGCTAGTCGCAGCCACAACGCACACACTGAGCTAGTCGCAGCCACAACGCACACACTGAGCTAGTCGCAGCCACAACGCACACACTGAGCTAGTCGCAGCACTGAGCTAGTCGCAGCCACAACGCACACACTGAGCTAGTCGCAGCCACAACGCACACACGAGCTAGTCGCAGCCACAACGCACACACTGAGCTAGTCGCAGCCACAACGCACACACTGAGCTAGTCGCAGCCACAACGCACACACTGAGCTAGTCGCAGCCACAACGCACACACTGAGCTAGTCGCAGCCACAACGCACACACTGAGCTAGTCGCAGATACAACGCACACACTGAGCTAGTCGCAGCCACAACGCACACACTGAGCTAGTCGCAGCCACAACGCACACACTGAGCTAGTCGCAGCCACAACGCACACACTGAGCTAGTCGCAGCCACAACGCACACACTGAGCTAGTCGCAGCCACAACGCACACACTGAGCTAGTCGCAGCCACAACGCACACACTGAGCTAGTCGCAGCCACAACGCACACACTGAGCTAGTCGCAGCCACAACCCACACACTGAGCTAGTCGCAGCCACAACGCACACACTGAGCTAGTCGCAGCCACAACGCACACACTGAGCTAGTCGCAGCCCACAACGCACACACTGAGCTAGTCGCAGCCACAACGCACACACTGAGCTAGTCGCAGCCACAACGCACACACCGAGCTAGTCGCAGCCACAACGCACACACTGAGCTAGTCGCAGCCACAACGCACACACTGAGCTAGTCGCAGCCACAACGCACACACTGAGATAATCGCAGCCACAAAGCACACACTGAGCTAGTCGCAGCCACAACGCACACACTGAGCTAGTCGCAGCCACAACGCACACAACTGAGCTAGTCGCAGCCACAACGCACACACTGAGCTAGTCGCAGCCACAACGCACACACTGAGCTAGTCGCAGCCACAACACACACACTGAGCTAGTCGCAGCCACAACGCACACACTGAGCTAGTCGCAGCCACACGCACACACTGAGCTAGTCGCAGCCACAACGCACACACTGAGCTAGTCGCAGCCACAACGCACACACTGAGCTAGTCGCAGCCACAACGCACACACTGAGCTAGTCGCAGCCACAACGCACACACTGAGCTAGTCGCAGCCACAACGCACACACTGAGCTAGTCGCAGCCACAACGCACACACTGAGCTAGTCGCAGCCACAACGCACACACTGAGCTAGTCGCAGCCACAACGCACACACTGAGCTAGTCGCAGCCACTCATACACTCGTCCAACACAAGTTTCTACTTTTCTCCTCCTCTATTCATTAACTTCATATGATGTACAAAGCAGCTTACTTTTTCTTTCCTCCAAGTTATTCGCTACTAAGCTCCACCTTTGTAAACAAACTTGACACTATCTTCAATGAAACAACCTGAAGGAATAATGAAGGTTTCATCTCACAATCTGTGATCATAACAGGATGCACATCATACCAATACACACTGCACACCAACAATGCTAAAACCGGAAACTGCTACTAAATACACTGGTTAATGACAGTCCCCACAAATCATTTTTTCCGCCACACTTAATGCCAACTGTGGTAGCCGGCAACATTGCTCACTACTGCTCAAACTGATTTCACACTAGTGGTAACGCAATGTGAAGGACGAATAACGTCAACATTACTTTTCCGTTTTCAAACCTCTTCCGAAAGAGAGCTCAAGAGAATTTCCCCCAGCGAAGACATTGCGAAGCCATTGTGACACTGCACAACCGTCTTCTATAACTTCAACGCAAACTAACAACAGTTTGTTCTAATCTGTCATTACACGAAGGGAAATCATTCCTCCTTCCCAACTCTGTTCTTAATATCTCACACTCTGCAAACCTGGTCCATTGCCTGCCAATATCTACTAAAGAATATAACAGGAATAACAAAATATTTAGAACCTTCTTTCCTAACACAGTTTCACCACTCTTGTAGTAAACTTTTGAGCTATACAATTATACCTTTCATAAATTCAACTTCATCATTTCTGATTTCGACAAGTGTGATATTTAATATTGTATATACCCATTGTATATTTTCATACTGACATAACTATTATTAAGTTCACGTGGAAGACGTAAACCCGTAGGAGTTATACGCTGCCTGGTAAATGGAAGGTTATCAGGGCTGATCTGCAGAAGCCAAGTTAAACCAAACAATTAATGTGAAAATCCAATACATTAAGACCTCTATACTCCACTTTTGTTTTACCTTTCTACCCAAGTTTAACTTTACTCAGCTGCAATCCCTGCCTCAGAGTCCATTTTTGTGTCCCTGGAGGGCACAAACATGGGTTCGTAATTCCAAGATTGAAGCCTCCTTTCCTTGGATCAAATCTCATATGTTCTCATTTACCAGATTTGGTGCGACTCTTTTGGGTTTGCCATTTGCCCATGAAAAATTAATAAGTTCGTGACCAGCTCTCATCAGTTCTCTCTCTCTCTCACTATATCCCAATACTTAACCCCTGCCAATGTTCTACCATATTCCACTTCCTTGTTGGCTTTCCTCACAAAACTCTCTACATGTCTCTCTACACACTGTCTCTCTCACTTTACTCTCTACGCTCTCTCTCATTTCATTCTCCACACACTGCATCTCTTACCTTTCTTCACTACCTGTCTTACCTCTCTTTCTCCATCCTGCACCTACACACTACCTTAAGCATGCTTCTAATTTCCATATTTACCAGCCTCAAGGATTACTGTTTAGTTCCTGGTTGGGCAAGCGTCTGTAAATTCCACAAGCTGTTCTAAATATTTTATCTGTACCTAGTTTTACACTTCCGCCGAACAATTAGAGTAAAACTCTTATAAATTTATGCCAGGTTCGATTATCTCCAACCGCCCTCATTAAAAAGCTCTTAATCGTTTACTTCAGTATTCCTGAAGTTTTTATGTATATATTGGAGATGGCCTACATGCAGAACAAGGCAGTGGAATAGATGTATAATCGGTACTCAGTCTGAAACATTCTTCTGTGGGAGACCGGCACAGTACACTCACCTGACCAGACTTGTTTACTCACCTGACCAGCCCTGTTTACTCACCTGACCAGCCCTGTTTACTCACCTGACCAGCCCTGTTTACTCACCTGACCAGCCCTGTTTACTCACCTGACCAGCACAGTACACTTACCTGGCCAGCATAGTATACTCACCTGACCAGCCGAATACCATACGCTCAACTTAAATCAGCTAACACTCACCTGAAAAAAAAAAATATTATGAATATCACAACCGCATTTAACAACACTGTTAAAGTTGTGTTGCTTCAACACAGTGTTTACTACAACTATGTGATCTTCATGGAAAACACTAAATTTGTTAGGGATATACAGACTTGTTCCAGTACAAACTAGGAACAAGTATTAACTAGGCCCATGGTGTATGTTCTGTTACAAATTAGAACCATCAAATCAAGGAATGGATAGGGTATGAAACCATGGTGAGTCCCAAATCTTACAAACCAGTGCAGGTTTTTACAAATGAATCCCACCACACCAGATGAATACCTCACACAGCCACGCTGGTGTGGCATTCCTCTTGTGAAAACCTGCATTTGTGGTCATTGTACAAAAATATACCAAGTTGGATGCATCTTATTAGAGTCAAATGGCCCAGTGGTTAACGCACTGGCCTGTGCGTTTTAAGACTCGCTTGACATGGGTTCAAACTGCACCCGTTCCCTGATTTGTTTGCAGTCGTGTTACTACAATTTCCCGAGTGAAACTAGACTCAGTGTGTGTTCCAGTACAAATTAGATTCATGGTGTGTGTTCTGGTACAACCTAGACCCATGGTGTATTCCATGAAGTTGTTGTTACTGTTCACCTAGCAGTAAGTCGGTACCTGCGTGTTGACTGATGTGGGTGGCATCCCAGGGAGTGGTAGTATACCTTAGATATGGCTGGGCTTTGAGCTGAGCTGAGTAAGATAACAGCTCTTAGTCTGTAAAATTTAATTTGTATTAACAAAAATGTTGGTATACCAAGACAATAGTGATATACATTCGGTTTCTCTCGATGTATAAAATGCAGTGTTGCATTCATTATAAAGAGCTGAATCTTAGGGGTCATACTGCGCCTGTGTAATGAGCTGTAATCAGGTCTGATCCGAGGAACGGGAAGACAGCTGTAATTCCTTGGCCAAAGATCCTTTGAAAGGGATAAACATACAACAGTGAAGACTGTACGACTATGTATGTTATGTATATAAACAGCATACAAGGCAGAACTATATATGAAAAATACAAGTATACATCTCTAAAAAAACAGTAATTTTAGTTACTTTTGTGAAATATACAAATATATAGCATACATACAGCATTTTGTAAAGCTTCCTTTAGCGCTGATAAGAGGAAGGCGTGGCTTTCTTCAAGCTTTCAATAGGTTCATCAACTTCCTTGCAGGAGTATTGAACACTCTAGCACAACCCTCTCACTTCCTCCTCCCCCTGCTGCACCTTACACTTTTCCATACCTTTTTTTATTAAGATTACACCATATATTTCTTACTGAAGTCTGGAGATTGTGAGGGTGAATCTATATCATTTACGCCGTGTTTCCTTAACATCTGGTCCTCGGAGTTGCGTGTGTGCATGAGGCTCATCACAAAATATATTCTGTAATTCTTCCGTTAATCAATTCTTTCAAAGATTGCCAGAACTAGAATATATATACAACGCAAAAAGTGCACGTCCTTATTACCGAACCGTTTAGTTTCAATTTTCGGTAAAAACATATTCAGTTGATGAATACATGTCTCAGTCATCAACTTGTCTGTATTTACAACACTAATATATTACAAAACACCCTGAACCATGTCAGCTCTCTCATATCAGATAACTATCTAGTTTTGCATACATAAGTTATTTTTTCTCTGATATAACTGATAATACAGCAAAAGAAGAAAATGCTTTAATTTACCAAAAGAGGACGTAAATCATAAATCTCTACTGGGATATAAAGAGGATCAATATATCTGGTGAAAAAGAGGCGAGACACGGTGGTGTGGCTGACACACAGGTGCCTGCCAGTAACTGCTCTGCCATCCACACCAGACAACCATCATTACTCTGAGTTAGGATCTCATACGAGCTGCTTTCAATTCTTCCTAAACAGGGGTAAAGATGGGAGAGAGAAAGAGACGGGCAAGAAGACCAGAAATTAAAGAAATAAAAAGACGAGTAAGAAGTAAAGTGAAGGGGAGAAAAGTAGAGGAAGATGAAAAAATAACATGAAATAACGAGTGATGGGAAAGAAACTTTATACAGACAACGAAGAGACAGATATACTAGAAAATATTGAAGGGAAGAAAGAAAAACAGAAGATAGATGAAGGAGCGACGAGGAACTAGGAATTAGGAAGGAAGAGAGAAAATGAGAAGAACAGGGAAAGAGGCGAGATTAATAAAAATAGTAAAGAGGACACGATGAGCTGAAAAGGGGAGGAAGGAAGCAAGAAGGAAGAAGCCAGAGATAAGAGGAAGTAAGGTATCCTAACACACACAGTTTTCTTTATCGCTGTCTCCTTCCTTCTACTACTGCCTCTCTCCCTTCCTCCCTCTTTTTATTTACATGTCTATCTAAATCTCACTAAATTTGTCTGCCCATCTCTGCCTTTCTCTCACTTGTTAATTTGTCTGTCGTATCTCATTCTCTCACTTTGCTGTCTTCCTCACTCTCAGGTTGTCCGTTTTTCTCTCTGCTTCTCTCCACTTCAAGATTTTCTTTTCATCTCTCACTCTCTAAGCTTATCTTTCTCAAACTCTCTTAGCTTGTCTCTTTCACTCTCTTTATGTTCCTCTCACTCTCTCACTGTGTCTGTCTGTTTGTCTTTAACTCTCAGTCTGTATTTCACTCACTGACCGCCTTTCATTCACTCTCTGACCGCCTTTCATTCACTCTCTGACCGCCTTTCATTCACTCTCTGACCGCCTTTCATTCACTCTCTGACCGCCTTTCAGTCACTCTCTGACCGCCTTTCAGTCACTCTCTGACCGCCTTTCAGTCACTCTCTGACCGCCTTTCAGTCACTCTCTGACCGCCTTTCAGTCACTCCCTGACCGCCTTTCAGTCACTCTCTGACCGCCTTTCAGTCACTCTCTGACCGCCTTTCAGTCACTCCCTGACCGCCTTTCACTCACTCCCTGACTGCCTTTCACTCTCTGGCTGCTTTTCACTCACTCTCTGACCGCCTTTCACTCACTTTCTGACCGCCTTTCACTCACTCAGTCTTTCACACTTTCTATCACGCTCTTTCACTCTGTCTTTCTCTCACTCTCTGACTCTCTGCCTCTGCCTTTCTCTGTCTCTCAGTCTGTTGTTTCTCTCACTCTGTCTATCCGTCAATTTTTATTTTTGTTACAGTTTCATGCAGGATTTGAGGCACAGTGGTCAACTAACACCCATTTACTGCACAGTGGTCAACTAACACCCATTTACTGCACAGTGGTCAACTAACACCCATTTACTGCACAGTGGTCAACTAACACCCATTTACTGCACAGTGGTCAACTAACACCCAGTTACTGCACAGTGGTCAACTAACACCCATTTACTGCACAGTGGTCAACTAACACCCATTTACTGCACAGTGGTCAACTAACACCCATTTACTGCACAGTGGTCAACTAACACCCATTTACTGCACAGTGGTCAACTAACACCCATTTACTGCACAGTGGTCAACTAACACCCATTTACTGCACAGTGGTCAACTAACACCCATTTACTGCACAGTGGTCAACTAACACCCAGTTACTGCACAGTGGTCAACTAACACCCATTTACTGCACAGTGGTCAACTAACACCCATTTACTGCACAGTGGTCAACTAGCACCCAAAGTGTATGGAGAATTGTCCATCGTCTCTACTCTCCTGTAATTGAACACAGTTGTTGGGTTGTGAGTCAAAGGTGCTACCAATGAGGTACGAGCCACTCTCAATTCTTCCCTCTCTCTCATTCCATCAATTTTTCTGTCTATTTATCATTCTCGGTTTGTCAGCCCAACTTTATATATATATATATATATATATATATATATATATATATATATATATATATATATATATATATATATATATATATATAATATGCCTAATAGGTAAAACTGGTCACTTAGCAAGAACTCATTTAAACTGAAGTCCATTCTAAAATTTTCTCTTATACGTTTAAAGATGTATTTTTTATTTATGTTAATGTGAAAATTAAAAATTCTGTACCAAAAGAATCTTAGAAAGCTTACCTAACCTTATTATAACCAGCGCAATTTAATTTAGCCTAATGCAGCTAAATATATTTTAGATAAGTTTACAATAATTTAATAAACAAATACAATGAAATATATTTTTTTCGTTAGGTTTTTCGAAATTATTACATACACAAATTTTCGCTTGCCTTATTCGACAAGAAGAGCGTTGCTATTTGAGCCAAAATAGCAAGTTTCACCTATTCGGCACGACATAAATATCATTCGTCTGCACGTCTAATTTTGTCTCTCATTCTCTTAGTTTGTATACCCATTACTCTCATTCTAAGAGTAAACTAAATAATCAGGACTATATTCACCACAATAATAGTGATCAGTAAAACCAGCAGCCTGCAGGACGAGTTTCAGTTCAACAGTGGAAGAGAAGTGATTGTGAGGGTGAATTTATATCATTCACGCCATGTTTCCTTAACATCTGGTCCTCGAAGCTGCGTGTGTGTATGAGGCTCATCACACAAAGTTAACATTACATTTTTACATTTTCAGAATTCCTTCGTTAATCAATTCTATCAAAGAGCGCCAGAACCAGAATATATATGCAAAGTGCAACATGTGCATGTTCTTTAGGGAGCACTGAAATTTTGGTCAAAACTGCACTCTTCAGGCATTGTTCCTTATATACATCTTAGATTCAGTGTCAAATATGAAGTTGATTGGTTTAAGTTTAGCCTACAGCATTTGCGATTGAAATTTTGGAATAAGTCTGTAGTACTGAGTAGCGCAGCATAATGTTTTAAGTACTACTGAGTAGCGCAGCGCAGTGTTTTATGAACTGTATCTATGTACTCTGCAGTATTTATAAACATTAACTCTCTTTTCAGATACTCTGATTACTTATATACTTTATTACTAAGATGGCTACAATGTCAACGAGGAAAGCCACAGAACATGCATTGTTTGGCCATGACAGTGTTCTTCCAATAAACAAACTTCCGTCCAAAGACGATATGTTAAGTAACTGCTGGCGATATAAATGTGATGAAGGAAAGTTTACTGATGTTTCAGTGATTATCAAGATAGCAGCTAAGGATTGTTCTGAACTATGGCAGAAATCAACTGGAGACAGAAAGACTATTCATATTCTCAGCCAAGAAAGTATTGAGGAAAGATTGAGAAAATTGTAAAGTAGAGGAAAGAACTTAATAAAAACAAAAATGTTTCCATAAAAGCTACATTTCAGGAAGAAATGAATGAGTCGTTTGATATATGTAGTTTATTCTGTCCTGCTGCCTCCTCTCAAGATGTTATTTATTTTTATCATCACACTGGCCGATTCCCAACAAGGCAGGGTGGCCCGAAAAAGAAAAACTTTCACCATCATTCACTCCATCACTGTCTTGCCAGAAGGGTGCTTTACACTACAGTTTTTAAACTGCAACATTAACACCCCTCCTTCAGAGTGCAGGCACTGTACTTCCCATCTCCAGGACTCAAGTCCGGCCTGCAGGTTTCCCTGAACCCCTTCATAAATGTTACTTTGCTCACACTCCAACAGCACGTCAAGTATTAAAAATCATTTGTCTCCATTCACTCCTATCAAACACGCTCACGCATGCCTGCTGGAAGTCCAAGCCCCTCGCACACAAAACCTCCTTTACCCCCTCCCTCCAACCTTTCCTACCTCCCTACCCGCCTTCCTTCCACTACAGACTGATACACTCTTGAAGTCATTCTGTTTCGCTCCATTCTCTCTACATGTTCGAACCACCTCAACAACCCTTCTTCAGCCCTCTGGACAACAGTTTTGGCAATCCCGCACCTCCTCCTAACTTCCAAACTACGAATTCTCTGCATTATATTCACACCACCTGGCCTGTAATTGTGACGTGAAAGTTACTAAACGTGAGGTACAGTTCCACCTGACCAGAGAGGCGATAGGAAGATGAAAACTGGCTGTGTTGACATGACAGTAACGAGGATGTGGGATAGAGTGACGACGAAAGAGGAGCAAGATGCAGCCAGAGCCAGGAAGCAGCTGGAGGAAAAAGAGTGAACCGGCAGTTGGAGAAGTTTCTCATTCTGACGATAATTCAAATGATGCCAGAGATAGCCTTTCTGTCGATACTGATTATGACTGTGTCTTGATTGGTCTGACTGCCAGCAGCTCACAGCAGAACAGAACAAGACTCCCCACACTGGCAGCCACATGTGACCGATACTTGATCAGTGATTATGATGGAGCTGCCACTGCTACAGCCACCTTAATGGACTATGGCATTATCACCAAGGGCGACGAAAGTCAAATTATTGGCCCACAGAAGTTACGAGATACCAGATACAAATACCGAATGGAGAGACAAGAAAATGAGCTAGCAAACTTGGAAAATATCACATCACTATATTTTGATAGTAAGAAGACCTCCACTCGTGTAATGACAAAGAATGAGAAGACCAAGAAATGGAGCCCAAAGATAGTGGTGAAAGATCATTACATCGTCATGGTGGAGCCCGGCATTGAATATCTCACTCATGTGACTCCCTAGCCAGGCCAGGGAAAGGAGATTGCCAAGACTATCTATATATTTCTGGTGGAACAGAAACTAACTCGGCTGCCTGTTGTATGTGTTGGTTGTGACGGAACCAGCATAAATGTCGGAGCTGACAATGGAGCCATTCATCATCCTGAAATGTTGCTTGGTCATCCGGTCCATTATTTCATCTGTCAGCTTCTTGGAAATGAGCTGCCATTCCGGGCTACTTTCTACCACTATGACAATAAGCCAAGTGGTCCTGAGCATTGGAGAGGTCCCATTGGCATGCAAATCGAGGATCCTCTGTCTGAGCTGCCAGTTGTTGCTTTCCAGCCAGTCAATTTCACTAGTTTCCCCCGCTCTGAATGACAAGGTGGCAGAGGATCTATCCTGGGACCGCAAATACTTGTACAGGATTTGCAAAGGAGTGATCACAGGTGTGGTTGATGATGACTTGGCTGTTCTATGAACCAGGTGCACCGTGTGTGTCAAGGTGGGATATTTTATGGAGAAGGATCCTTAGGCTGTATGTGGTAACATCAAGACCCAGTCAGAGGCTGAAAAGAGTTGTCATTATGATTTTAAAGTTCAGTGCTCCAATGTGGTTCCACATCAAGCTGCTCCCTTATGTCACACACGATCCAAAAACGTCTTCCAGTCACTGCAATTTATGAGACATCTGAAGAGTGAAGAGAAGATAGTCAAGACTGTCCAAAGAAATTCCTACTTTGCCCACACAGATCAGCTGCTTCTTGGTATGTGCGCTGATGAAGACATGACTGAGAGATAAAGCTGTCTCAATGATAAGAGATATTAGAGAATAGAATCAGCAGACAGAAGAAAGTACTGAGAGCTCTGATGACGATGGAGAAGATGCTGTTGATGAGGACTTGTTAATCTACACTGATGATGAGAATAACAGTGAAGATGAAGAGAATGACAATGTGGCTCTTATTGTCAACTCAAGTAAGGTAGTGATTTCCAAACTGAAGTGGCAAGCAAAGAACTATCATTCAATGATTGACTGGAAGACTGAACTCAAAACTGAGCCTCCTTTCATTGTTTCTCTATCAGGTCAACAGGTTCCGAAAATTATTGAGATTCCACTGGAAGTTCCCAAGTGGCCAAACACTCAAGCTGTTGAGAGAGGGATAAAATTGATGACTGAAGCTTCCACTGAAGTGACTGGACAGAAGGCAAGAGATGGATATATCAGGCAAAGAATATTTTCCAGGAAAGTGATGCCCAAGTTCTGCAACAATAAAGACTTCACTTATAACTTGTAACAGTTGAAAATTAAATAGTTGATGATTGACAGAACCCATGTACATTTGATAATACAATCTTCACAACCAAAAATGATATAAACCATGTACACTTGATTATTATCCTGACAGCCAATAAATTATAACTAATTGCTTTCAATTGTGTATAATTTGACGAAAAGTCGATCGCAGTGCTGCAGGGTAAATGGGCATGAAATGGTCTGAAATTTTGCACAGAATTTTGTTGTGACCATACAAATAATGCCTGAAAAGTGCAGCTTGCATCTCTAAAATTTGTGTTTTTCAATGTTCCCTAATTGTTCTTACTGCCTAAACGTTTCGTTTCTTCAATTTTCGGTAAAAGAGATATCTATTTTGTGCACACGTCTCTCAGTTCTATATAATAAGGACTATATTCACCACAATAATATTGATCAGTAACCCCAGCAGCCTACAGGAAGAGTTTCTGTTCAACAGCGGAAGAAAAGGAGTGGCTGTAGAAGCTGTAAGAGGAAGAAGATAAAACAAACCACGGAACGGGTGGGGTCTGAACCCACGGCAAGTGAATCCTAAAACTCCATGCCGGGGATTGCATGCAATCGTCTTATTACGATTTCGCGAGTCAGAAAGAGGATAAAAGAAGAAACAAAAGCAAAAGAGGTGTGATGCGATTAAGAAGAGAAAGGAGTAATAATAGGAAGAAAGGGAATAATAATACAAAAACGAATATGGTGTTGGGCAGCAGCCTGGGAGACGGGACTGAGTCTCGCTGGAGTGAGGACACACACGAGGTTGTGGTCCTCGGAATGATACACTATATACACTTTACAACTAACTGTAAGAAATAATTTTGGCAGTTACATTGTAACCCATTCCTCAAAGTCTGGTAATAAATCATGGTATATACACGGTTCTATTATCTCTCCGGTATTTTCAATGATAGATCATGGTATTTAGAGTGTTCTATTATTCATCAAGATCAAGAGAGTATAGGAAAGACCCCAATGGGGTGAGTGGGGAAGACGAGACAGGCGAAGAATAGCGTTGGAGAGGAGTGTCCTTAGTCGTAGAAAAAGAGCCAAGCCTTAACCCAGCAGCTAGGCGATCGTGGGTCTGACTTAAGAAACAGGAATTGCAGGCTCAGTTGCTATGGTCTTGTGGAAGTTAGATGTCAACAGGCTTGACAGGGAAGAACATCAGAGGGAAGCATACTGGTAGTGTTATTTCTTACTGATTCTAGAGAGGTGGTAAAGTTTTGTCTTGTTTCCAAAGGAGAAACGAAGAGGCTTGAGGAATTCCAGAACTTGGGTGAGAGTGAAGTGATGTGGTTGTTCGCAGGAAAACTTGACAGTTCCGGCACCGAGGCCTTTGTAGAGTTCAGTGCAGGTCATGGTGTCAGCGTTTGATGAAGTGCAGAGCGTAAGGTTTTCTCAAGTTGATATGCTAAGTCGTCAATATCTTCATCTTCTGACGTGTATTCAGTAGCCGAGTCTACAATAGTGCTAGCAGTGACTGTGGGTCGACAGCAGCAGTGGAGAGGTGCGCTGGAGGTGTAACATCAGGCTGGGAGGCAGTGGTCGAGGCAGCATGAGCGGTGGTGTGGGAGGTTGTGGAAGGTGCAGGAACAGCTGTTTGGGCAGTAGGAGACAGGTCGGCAAGAGTAGTGAATTAATGACGTTAGGAAGAATCCTGAGGATGTAAGATGAAGATGTGCAGTCAGGGAACACGAAGGCAGGCATGTTAAGTCTGAATAGTATATTTATGGTGGAATTGAATGATCGATGATTTGCTGCATTGGCGAGGTGCGCATACATCATGCAATACAGCACCTTAGAGGGAGCAGTGTCAGGGAGTGCAGAGGAGAGTTGCTGGAGAGAGATGTCTGCTGACTGGAGTTTAGAAATGGTGGCGTATATCGGTGAATTGGGGCTGATTCTTCTTGGTTTCTTCTTTACTTTTCTTTGACAGAGCTTCTTTTCTTAGTGGGCATTCTGCTGCAGGGGTATGATGGGTACCCTTGCAGTTGAGACATGTTGGTGTGGCATTGATGGTAGTGCAGGCTTTGAAGTCGTGACCTTCTTTTCCGCAGTTGGAGCAAATTTCTTATCTTTGATTGGGCGGTCGTTCGTAGAGTGATGATAAGAGTAACAGTTCCAACAGGGGGACATGGGCGAAACGTTCACTGTGCGTGTATGTATGTGGTAATATGAGATGGCTAGTCCATCAGAGCTCTTGGGAAGCCATATCTATGTTTGAAAATGTGATTTTTATCATAGAAGAGGCGTTAAGAATTCGTGTGGTGTCTGCCGGGGCCAAGGTGTTCTGTTCCTCGACAGATGTCTTTAGTTCATCCATTGGTAAATATGTGACGATCTTATCAGTCGTACACGAATGGTATACAATACGGTATTGTATACCATTCATGTACATCTTGTCAGACACTGCAACATCATGGAATTTTGGTTCAGAGGACATCTACATAACCACCTTCACGCCTACTACAACTACTACCACTAACCATCCCTTGGGTATGACCTACTTCCACTGGGAATCCCTCCTACCAGTGACTATGCCCTCGTCTGCTACCCGCTCCTATCCACCTGACGCCTATATAACTGCCAGCGTCCTTGTCTGTGCTCTAGAATCTCCACAACTACGGTGCTCTTCACACTAACTCTAAGGCTGAGGGACTGATTACCTCATCTTTTGTATATAGTTCTACTCTCTTCAAGTTATGTCCTAGAATCTGTATTGATAAAGCCACTGGATGGCGAAACGTCTACAATAAATATACCCAGATGTTGCACATGTGTAATTTTCATCTTATGCAGTCGTTTCACAAAAACGGAACGTTTCGCCAGTAAGAAAGGAGAAGGTGATGTGTTGAACTGTCGGTCTGTAATGTTTTCATTGCAGTATCATCCATAAGTTTTGAAGCTTCACTGTCGTCGGTACAGACGACAATAAAGGAGTCCTTGAGTGAATGAATCGCTGTGAATTTAAGTTGTAGGCAGGTCCTTATAGCGGCAGTAAGTGCTAGTTTAGTGGAGTCTCCACTGGCTGGTTTTATCTTGACACGATATGAGAACATCGTGGAAAAGGTATATGATCCCCTCCCCAACGGGGATCGTAAGGAGACTGTGATGATGAGGAGCTATTGTGAAAGCATTCGGCAAGAATTATTCCCCTAGTATACTGATGATAGACCTATAACAGATCATGGTATTTCCCATACAATGTTATAATATCTCTTCAGTATTCTCGATTATTACTATGAATCAATATATTATTATTTAGAAGTAAATTAATCTAGTAAGATTAATTGGGGTTTAGCGCTGTATCTTGGAGTAAGAGGAACCTCGATATCCTGAGAGAGGAAGAACAAGAAGATGGAGAGGAGGAAGAGAAGAAGAGAAAATGAGGAAGGAGTGAAAAAAGAGAAAGAAAAAGTGGGAAAAAGGAGAAGAAAAAATGAAGAAAAAGACAAAGGAAGATGAAAATTAGAAGAGGATGAGAATCAGAAGAAGAGAAGGAAGGAAAGGAGAAGTAGAGGAAGAAAGGAGAATCAGTAGTTAAAGGAGAAAGAAGAATTACAAGAAAGAGAAAAGGAAGGAAAAGTATAAGAAGAAGCAGGAGGAGTACAATTAATGCTACTAAAGAACGAAGACAAATCGAAGACAATAAAGAAATGAAAGCTTGAAGCTGAGACAGAGACCAAAAGCAAAAGGGCATAAGATGCCTGGTGCCAAAAGTTGTGTCCTCAGCTCCAGGGGGTCCGGTGCCAAATTTGTGTCCTCAGCTCCAGGGGGGTCCGGTGCCAAAGTTGGTCCTCAGCCCAGGGGGTTCCGGGTGCCAGAATTGTGTCCTCAGCCCAGGGGGTTTCCCCGGTCCAAATTTGTGTCCTCAGCTCCGGGAGGTTCCCGTGCCCAGAAGTTTTGTGTCCTCATCCAGGGGGTTCCGGGTGCAAAATTGTGTCCTCACTAGGGGGTTTCCGGGGTGCCAGAAGTTGTCCTCACCCCAGGGGGTCCTGGTGCCAGAAGTTGTGTCCTCAGCTCCAAGGAGGGCCCCGGTGCAGAAGTTGTGTCTCAGCTCCGGGAGGTTCTGGTGCCAGAAGTTTGTCCTCAGCTCCAGAGGTTCCGTGCGAAGTTGTGTCCTCACTCCAGGAGGTTCCTGGTGACCAGAAGTTTGTCCTAGCTTCCAGGAGGTTCCCGTGCCAGAGTGTGTACCTCAGCTCCAGGAGGTACTGCCAGAAGTTGGTGTCTCAGTCAGAGGAGGTACCCGTGCCAGAAGTTGTGTCCTAGTCAGGGAAAAGGTAGAGAAAAATGAAGCACAAGCACCGGGAAAGGTGCCAAATTGAAGAGGATGGTTCCTGAAGAAGATAGGAAGAAAGTGAGTCCAGAGGAGGTCCGGAGAAGTTGGTCTCAAGGAGTCTAAGCCAGAAGTTTTCAAGGAAGGTTGAGGCAAAAAGGTTAAGCCTCAACCCCCAGGAGGATCTACCAAATTATGCCTCCCCTCAAAGAGGTTCCGGAGAAAAAAGATGAACCCTAACGCTCCAGACTGGACCAATAGAGTAGTCCTCACTCGGGAGTCCTGGGTGCCAAAAAGGGTTGTGTCTCCCCCTCCAGGAGGTTCCTGGTGCCAGAAGTTGTGTCCTCAGCTCCAGGAGGTTCCCGGTGCCAGAAGTTGTGTCCTCAGCTCCAGGAGGTTCCTGGAGCCAAAGGTTGTGTCCTCACCTCCAGGAGGTTCCTGGAGCCAGAGGTTGTGTCCTCACCTCCAGGAGGTTCCTGGAGCCAGAGGTTGTGTCCTCACCTCCAGGTTCTGGTTTTTGGTGAACTTTTAAAATACAAACTTTAAGCACAGCTCAGGAAAAAAAATTCGGTTACTCTTCCCGTTTCCCTCGTGTGGGTAAAATTATCCAGAGTAAATATTAGGTGAATACACAGCCGCGGTGCAGAGCAAACAAGCAGAGCAAACAAGAAGAGAGCAAACAAGGAGAGAGCAAACAAGGAGAGAGCAAACAAGGAGAGCAAACAGGAAAAAAGCAAGCAGGAAGAGAGCAAACAGGGAAATAGCAAAAATGGAGAAGGCAAAAAAGGAGAGG
This sequence comes from Cherax quadricarinatus, assembly GCF_026875155.1. Taxonomy (NCBI): domain Eukaryota; kingdom Metazoa; phylum Arthropoda; class Malacostraca; order Decapoda; family Parastacidae; genus Cherax; species Cherax quadricarinatus. The sequence continues at coordinate 14,452,633 of NC_069459.1, read as the reverse complement.
AAACGCGCAGTAAACTAGAAGACAGCAAATATGGAGAGATCAAACAGGGAGAGAGCGAACAGGAAAAGACGAAACAGACAGCAGAGCATGTAGCAAGCAGGAAGAGCACATAGGGAGAGAACAGAGAGAGCAAACGGGATGAATATTGAGAGAGGAAACAGGAAGAGAGCAAATAGGGAGAAAGTAAAGGGTTAAAGAAATAGGGAGAGTACAAACAGGGGAAGAGCAAACAGTGGGGATAAAAAGAATATAGGGAGAGTGCAAACAAACAGGGGAAGAGCAAACAGTGGGGATAAAAAGAACATAGGGAGAGTGCAAACAAACAGGGGAAGAGCAACAGTGGGGATAAAAAGAACATAGGGAGAGTGCAAACAGGGAAGAGCAAACAGTGGGGATAAAAAGAACATAGGGAGAGTGCAAACACACAGGGGAAGAGCAAACAGTGGGGTTAAAAAGAACATAGGGAGAGTGCAAACAAACAGGGGGAGAGCAAACAGTGGGGATAAAAAGAACATAGGGAGAGTGCAAACAAACAGGGGAAGAGCAAACAGTGGGGATAAAAAGAACATAGGGAGAGTGAAAACAGGGGAAGAGCAAACAGTGGGGATAAAAAGAACATAGGGAGAGTGCAAACAAACAGGGGAAGAGCAAACAGTGGGGATAAAAAGAACATAGGGAGAGTGCAAACAAACAGGGGAAGAGCAAACAGTGGGGATAAAAAGAACATAGGGAGAGTGCAAACAAACAGGGGAAGAGCAAACAGTGGGGATAAAAAGATCATAGGGAGAGTGCAAACAGGGGAAGAGCAAACAGTTGGGATAAAAAGAACATAAGGAGAGTGCAAACAAACAGGGGAAGAGCAAACAGTTGGGATAAAAAGAACATAGGGAGAAATCAAACCGGGAGAGCACAGAAAGGAGAGCAAACATGAACAAAGGGAGAATGAAAACAGAAAGAGTAAACAAGCAGAGAGCAAATAGCAAGAACAAACGGAGATGATACAGGAAGAGAGCAGAGAAAAAGCAATGATATAGCAAAATAGGAAAAGAGAAAACAGGAAAGGGCCAACAGAGAGAGTGGTCAATAAAAGAGCAAAAGCAAACAGCACAAACAGGTAGAGAGTAAACAAAAAGGAAAAAGGCAAAAAAAAGGGAGAGCAGACGGAGAGATAACAAATTCGGGAGAACAAACAGTAAAATACAGAGAAGAGAGTAATATAACATAAAAGAAATAAAAGACCACATACAGGAAAGAGCAAACAGGGAAATAAGCAACAATAAGAATAAACAAGGAGAGCAATCGTAGAGCAAACAGACACAGAGAGGAAAAACGGAAAGAAGAAACAAACAGGGAGAAAGGCAGCAAGACAAGGGGAGAGCAAACAATAAAAACTGAGAACAGATATAAACAAACAGAAAAAGAGCAGAGAAGAAGCTGGATAAGATTAAAGATGGTGGGATCAAACAGAACCGGGAATAAAGATACAGAGTATTAACATGAAGATAGCAAACAGGAAGCATAGAATAAACAGGGAGAAAGCTAACAAGGAGAGAACAGCAAAAGAGCTATAAAAAACGGAGCTGAAACTAGAAGGGAAAGAAGAAACAGGGAGAGCTAACAGAACGAGAGAGCAAAAAGAGAGCTAACAGGGAGAGAGAACAGAGAGAGCTAACAGGTATATATCAAACGGGGAAATAGAGAACAGAGAGCACATAAAGAACGAAAAAACTGGAGAGAAAACAGAGTAAGAGCACATATTAAAGAGCAAACATAAATGACAGAGAAACCGAATATAGAAAAAGAGAGAACGAACACTAAAGAGGAAGAGCAAACAGGTAAATAGCAACCAGCGAGAAAACAGGCAGAGCAAACGAGGAAAGAGAACGGGGAGTAAACAATGCGAAGGCAGACAGTGAACAGGATGAAATAAACAGGAGGAAGAGGGAAAAACAAAGGGAAGAAAGACAAACCCGAATGGGGTCATACAGATTCTGGAGGAAATGAAAAGCAAGGAAGGGGAGGACAGGTTCAACACCTTGGATCAAGGGTCCCTCACCGGCATTAAGAAACCTCCCTAAGGGTCAGAATAACAAAATAGCATGATAAAGTGGAAAAGTTGGCAACGAGTCTATCCCCCGAGGTGAGGACAGAGGTTGACAACAAGTCTAGTCCCCGAGGTGAGGACAGAGGTTAACAACAAGTCTAGTCCCCGAGGTGAAGACAGAGGCTAACAACAAGTCTAGTCCCCGAGGTGAGGGCAGAGGTTAACAACAAGTCTAGTCCCCGAGGTGAGGGCAGAGGTTAACAAGTCTAGTCCCCGAGGTGAGGACAGAGGTTAACAACGAGTCTAGTCCCCGAGGTGAAGACAGAGGCTAACAACAAGTCTAGTCCCCGAGGTGAGGGCAGAGGTTAACAACAAGTCTAGTCCCCGAGGTGAGGGCAGAGGTTAACAACAAGTCTAGTCCCCGAGGTGAGGACAGAGGTTAACAACAAGTCTAGTCCCCGAGGTGAGGACAGAGGTTAACAACAAGTCTAGTCCCCGAGGTGAGGACAGAGGTTGACAACAAGTCTAGTCCCCGAGGTGAGGACAGAGGTTGACAACAAGTCTAGTCCCCGAGGTGAGGACAGAGTTGACAACAAGTCTAGTCCCCGAGGTGAGGACAGAGGTTGACAACAAGTCTAGTCCCCGAGGTGAGGACAGAGGTTGACAACAAGTCTAGTCCCCGAGGTGAGGACAGAGGTTGACAACAAATCTAGTTCCAGGTGAGGACAGATATACTTTACATTTGATACACCTTTTAAAAGTTTCGAGACTTTAACTACTCTCAGAGTCCGGCTATGGGACAGGCTCCTCCGGTGCTTGCCTGATCAACCACGCTGTTGCTGGGGGAGGCCCGCTGCCCTACATATCCATCACAGCCTGGTTGATCTAGCATGTGAAGATACTTGTCCAGTTTCCTCTTGAAGGCTTCTACACTTGTTCCAGCCGTTTGTAATATCTTCTGGTAAGATGTTGAATAGTCTGGGACCCCGGATGTTAATACAGTGTTCCCTTATTGTCCCCACCGCACCCCTGCTCCTCACTGGGTTTATTTTACACTTCCTCCCATATCTCTCACTCCAGTATGTTGTTATGGCAGTGTGCAGATTTGGGACCAGGCCCTCTAGTACTTTCCCGGTGTATATTATCATGTATCTCTCTCTCCTCCGCTCCAATGAGTACCTATTCAAGACTTGAAGGCGTTCCCAGTAATTTAGGTGCTTTACTGGCTCAATGTGAGCCGTAAACGATCTCTGTATTTGTTCCAGCTCTGATATTTCTCCTGCTTTGAACGGGGCTGTCAGCAATGAGCAATATTCTAAGTGAGGGAGCACTAGCGATTTGAAGAATGTCACTAACGGCATTATTTCCCTTGTTTTGAAAGTTCTCAGTACCCACCCCGTCATTCCTGGCTGTCGTGAGCTTTGTCTTGTTATGGTCTTTAAAAGAAAGGTCAGCTGACATAATTATTCCCAGGTCTTTCACGTGTTCCTCTCGTTCTATTTGGTGACCCTCGTGAGTTTTGTACACAGTGTTCCTTTTGAGTTCTTCATTCTTTCCATACATAAGTGCTGTATAGTCCTTGTGGCTTAGCGCTTCTTTTTGATTATAATAATAATCCATACATAAGCAGCTGGAACTTATCATGTTCTCCACTGCCCACTGGAAAACCCTGCTTATGTCTTCCTGTAATTTTTCAGTGTCCTCTACCTTAGTGACTTACATGCTTATTTTAGTGTAATCTGCCAATGATACAAAAGTGTGATGGGTGTTTTGATTTATGTCTGCTATAAGGATGAGAAACAGCAGAGGTGCCAGGACAGATGTGGAAAAATTTTCTCCAGGAGGGGGGTATGAGCCCCCTCCAGCCCCTTTCAGCCCTGAGGGGCCCAGCCCTCTCAGAAGGGGCAAACATCTGTTTACTGCTACAGCAAGTAATTGATCCAAGATGCAATACGAGTATGTGACGTGGTCAAGCGACCGCCACTCCTTGCAAGAGTCCAGTGTTGCAAAATGTACTTTAATAAGAGACAGTCCATCTCTTATCTTAGCAGGACAATTAAGGAAAATCCTGCTTCCGCTATATTACCATGGTAAAGATAGTGAACATTGTTGTCTATGCTTAAGACAGCAAGAATTAAGCATTCTGCTTTGCTTCATGGAGGAAGTTTGGCAAGGAAGCAAAAAGTACTAGGTCAGCTTTTCCTTTATGTTCTAGGGGCATTGCAGCGGCGTAGGAGGCTGTGAGGTCAGATTACTTTTCACCCCTAAGGGAGTCACACTGACGCCAGGATAACCAACAAAGAACACTGATCTGTGCGTTAGTGTGAACAAAGTGTCTCACAAAACACAATAAACACTTAGAGAAGTGTGATCAGCTTCTTTAGTGATAAGATTGTGAACAATAAAGACAAACCTTGTGGAACATAGTGTACCAGTGTGCGTATTCCTAGACTATGGAAGACGTGGACATCCAAGGACACTTCAGCTTCTATCAAGTCACTGATACCTGTCAAGTGTGTAAAGAACACCATAGCTCACGCTACAAGAGCAAGGTGGGTTACAAATTTCTTGTAGTATGGGGGACTGCGCAGTTCTTGTGTCGCAAGGAGTTTGTAATCAACCTATAGTCGGCAGTGAGGTGCGGACGTTTGAGTCCACACATGTAAGTTCGTCAGCAATCAGTGAATGAAATATGCTGACATAACACCCCCTAGGGGTAAATTATTAACATAATATACTCTATTACAGCCCGTTGTGAAGTGGATAAGACAGCTTCTCAAGACCTCGCCTGCAGGGGAGGCTGTGTGGGCGATAGCTGTCTTATCAGCTAAGTACCCCCTATATTTAATCTTTAACCTTAGCTGGTAAACCATTTCTCAACAACAGAGGTTGACAACAAGTCTAGCCCCAGGTGAGGACAATGGTTGGCAACGAGGATAGTCGAGATGACGACCTGTTAAGAGAGGAAAACAAGTGAAGCTGATGACATCAGAAGATAAAGAACCAGGGCAGACATGATTACGGCAGGAAATGGGAACAAAATGAGGCACGGATGGAAGTTAATACAAAAAACACAGAAATGTAAAAAAGCATTACATTAGCCTTAGCGAGGACCAAAAAAAAAAAAATGGGACGATGTGGATGAGGAAATGATGGAGTTCATTCATGGAGAATACAACATGTAAGTAAACAACGTGTAAGTAAATTTCAGCATTCCCAGTTAAAAGGTAAGGCCTGGAGATGAGACAGGACCCCCACAACCACAAACAGATGAGTACTAATGTACATGTACACACACACACAGGATCAGGCAGGACTAGACTACAAAGAGACCTGGACAGGCTGAACACGTGGTCCAGCAACTGGCCTCTCGAATTCAACCCCACCAAATGCAAAGTCATGAAGATTGGGGAAGGGCAAAGAAGACCACAGACAGAGTATAGGATAGGTGGCCAAAGACTGCAAACTTCACTCAAGGAGAAAGATCCTGGGGTGAGCATAACTCCGAACACGTCTCCGCAAGCACACATCAACCAGATAACTGCTGCACCATATGGGCGCCTGGCAAACCTGAGAATAGCGTTCCGATACCTTAGTAAGGAATCGTTCAAGACACTGTACAATGTGTACGTCAGATCCATATTGGAGTATGCAGCACCAGTTTGGAATCCACACCTAGTCAAGCACATCAAGAAATTAGAGAAAGTGCAAACGTTTGCAACAAGGTTGGTTCTGCAGCTCAGGGGAATGTCCTACGAAGAAAGGTTGAAGGAAATCGTCCTGACGACACTGGAAGACAGGAGGGTCAGGGGAGACATAATAGCGACATATAAAATATTGCATGGAATATATAAGGTGGACAGAGATAGGATGTTCCAGAGAGGTTACACAAAACAAGGGGCCACAATTGGAAGCTGAAGACTCAGACGAGTCACAGGAATCTAAGGAAGTATATCTTCAGTCATAGAGTTGTCAGGAAGTGGAATAATCTAGCAAGTGATGTAGTGGAGGCAGGAACAATACATAGATTCAAGACGAGGTATGACAAAGCTCAAGGAGCAGAGATAGAGGACCTAGTAGCGATCAGTGAAGAGGCGGGGCTAGGAGCCGAGTCTCGACCCTTGCAACCACAATTAGGTAGGTACATTTAGGCGAGTACACGTACACACACACACAACACAATAAACAGGCCAGGTGTTTATCTGACAAGAGAATTTCAGACATAGTAATTACACATACACAAAACTAAGCGAAAAAACACTAGACCTGACTGACTTCGTGAACCAAAAAGCCAATAAACAAGACGGGAGGGAGACGTACAGAGACGACCTATGGTTTAACAAGCAACATAGGGAAGCAGAAACACACAAGAAGAGGGACAGAAGTGAACCCAGAATAGTATAAAATATCCAAGATTGAATGCTTAGAACACAATAAAAAGGACGAAGAATACGAATAATTTACATCAACAATTTAAAATATCTGTGAGGCCGCTCAAAGAATATACAACATACAGAGTAGCTCGAGAGCGTAGGAATATTTGCAATTAGACCAGTCGCAGAGCTGAGGAAATGAACGATGAGGAAACATTAAACAACATAAGAAAGGAGGAACACTACGGCGAGCTTAGTGGCCTATACTAAGCAAGTCCATTTCAAGCCTGAAACCCATTAACAAAAATATCTACCAAACCAATTTTCAGTGCTACCCAAGGAATAAGCTTTCATAACGAAGAATCTGTATAAAAATATTCATGAAATTCCAGATGCTTGAGGCACTGAAAAGGTGACTATGGAGAAACTAGCATCAGAGGGACAAATTTTTATATTCGTAGGTTGTCATAAACACAAAGTAACGACAAGACACAGATGGAAGATGAAAACTTAGAACCACACTTATATTAGTTGAACCTTGTTTTATAGTTAGAAATAAGTGGAATAACCTGGATGAAATGGAGTCAGTGGAAACTGAAAAAAGCCTCGACCCCCGCTAAGCACAACTCGGTGAGTATATACAAACTGTATGGGAGACAAGAAGAGAGATTACATAATATAAATAATGGAAAATTTGAAATTTACACATGGGCAGGAAGAGTAAATATAAACAAGGCAGAACAATACAGCAGACACATTAGTGACATAATTCTTGGTAAACGCTAAACCCATGTGGGTCATTCAGCTCAAGAGTTGGTGGAGGCTTGATCCTCCGTCTGCTGAGCGAGAGACAGACACGCTTCCTGTTTGTATTCACCCAGAGTCCACTGGTGACAGACAAACAAAAGCAAGAGAGTATAAATGAGAAAGAAAACGGAAAAAATAGTGATGGTAGTAGCGAAAAACATAATATAAGGAAGAGAGAGAGAGAATGTAAGATAGGACCGTAAGGTAAAACAGGATAGAGGAAAACACATTAAATTTAGAAGGTATGTAGATAAGAACAGAGAAAATCCAAACTAACATTGAAAAGGCAGGAGAGGATAAAAGAGATAGGATAAAAGCAGAGACAGGATAAGAACAGAGAAGAGGTAAGAGTAGAAATAGAGTAAGAGCAGAGAAGAATCAGGTTAAAGCAGGAAAAGACAGTATAAGAATAAAGAATACAGAATAAGAGCAGAGAACACAGCACAGGATCAGATACACACAGAATATGAGTTAGTGACAGAATAAGATCAGACAGGAGACAGATAAGAGCAAAGAACACAGAATAAGATAAAAGAACACACAGAATAAGAGCAAAGAACACAATAGGATCAGAAAACATGCATAATAAAAGAAATGAGAGAATAAGAGCAAAGAACACAGTAAGAGCAGAGAACATATAGAATGAGAGAAGAGAATACAGTTAATAAAAACAGAGAACACAGAAGAAAGTAGAGAACACAGGATAGGAGAAGAGGGCAAGTCTCAGGATAAAGACAGAAAAAGACACACAAGACAAAAGAGGAACAAGACGTAGAACAATAACATAGAGACAAGACATAATGAGGAAACGACACACGACAAGAATAAGAGATGAAGTACATGAAGGGGCGCAGGGCAAGAAGCGAAGGGAGTACGAAAAGCTAAGATGGGAAAACGCCGAAATGTCAATGCCAGATATTTGACCCCACTATAAAAAAAAAAACCTAGAGCGTCAAGCTCCACCATACCATAGTACGCAGTGTAGTGTACATGAAACCTCCACCATAACATAGTACGCAGTGTAGTGTACATGAAACCTCCACCATAACATAGTACGCAGTGTTGCGTACATGAAACCTCCACCATAACATAGTACGCAGTGCTGCGTACATGAAGCTTCCACCATCACATTAGTTCCTGCGTGTATTTTAATGTCCTTGGTAATCAGTTAAGCAGCTGGTGCTACCTCCAGTGCCTAGATGGCGCCATGTTCAAAGACTTGTTTAGTTAGTCGAGATTAAGCTAAGTTAAATTTAATCATGCAGATGAAGCTGGTCTATCTCTGGATTCTGTGATTTTTTTCTGACTTTCTTTTGTTAGTTTTCTCTGTGGCTATTTTGCTATAATCCTGAGTTGCGCGTGAGGAAGGTGACAACTCTAAACCGAGGGTGGGAACGTAAACAATGCTAGAGGAGCGAAGAGAATTATCCTCAAGATCGTGAGATAGACAGAAGCAGCTAGCAAGTCTTGCTACTTGTTTGATGGTGTAAACAACATAGTTTCAGGCTACTGAACTCTAAAAATAAAGAGACGTTTAAGAGCTGGTTAGCTCTATCCCGTGTTATACACTTTAAAACGAGAGATGAACCTTATTTGGTAGACCTATTGATCCCTCTTGGTTAACAATAATCTTGGGGACAGCATGAGGATCCTGCTTCATATTTTGTATGAGAAAATCAAGCCCTGTGTAGAAGCATGTGCTTTTTTAACAGAATACACCACAGCATAGGTAAAAATTGCCCACTTATTAATGCCGAGCTGGTGGGAAATTATATTAGCAGCGCACTTGCCACTTCCTACACCGTTCATAAGTATTATTATGTGGAACTGATAATCTACTTCCTCGACAAATACGATCTTTAAAAAAGCGATATTGCGCAGTTTTCAAAAAGTACAAAATATGGTAGCGCAATATTTCCCGTGTTATAACAGATATAAATGACGCACTATACTGGTGAAAATACTCTCATTTTTTTATATCATGAAGCTTCAGGCCCCCCCCCCCAAAAAAAAAACTTTTTCAGTGTGGACATATGGGAGGCAGGAGTGATGACGCAGATCATAACAGTAATAACATTCAGAGTTTCAATAAACGTAAGATATAAAATTTTGAACACATTACGAGGTTTCCTCATAAATTTTGGCAAAGGAAGATTTCCAGAAATTCTGATGTTTCTAAATTTCATTGTAATGAACTTAAAACATGTAAACTTAATTAGGTAAACACTTCTCCGGAAAATCCTCAAAATAACCGAGCGACTTCCTAGATTTCAAATTGAAAGTGATAAATGTCTGTCCTCCTCACTCAGCCTTGCACTTCAGTTCCCGTCACTGAACTTTTGTTTTCTAAGACGCAGGGTAATGACCCATGATCCTGGAAGTTATTAAGAAATAACAGATAAGGTTATCACTTATCTCTCTGTATTACAAAGTATTTTAATGTTTATGGAACACTTTATACATTCGGACATCGTATCCTTGACAGTTTTCCCAGTGAGAGGAAGCTTGACCTAACCCACTTCACCGCTCCATTATGCTAGCCTCAGATCCCACCAACTTCTGTAAACTCAATATTGGCAAATTTTACCATTTTTACAGCACATAACCTTATATCCTGCGTTTCAACACTGCAGTCACTATTTTCTATGTACCTGCATTTACTGAATCCTCTACACGAATATCTAAAATTCAATGTTTTTCTTCTCCCAGTCAATAAACGAGCCATAAAAAAAAAACATTAAAAAAATACTCCTCAACAGTTGCCACTGTATAAATAAGTTTCAACATAAGGAGTGTAAAAATCTTCACTGATCAATTCTTGCAACAATGTGAATAATTTACAAAAATGTGTAAATAAGAGTGCGCACCTTCAATGCATTAAGTGTAAACGCCGCCAACGTCCAACTGGATATTAGCGACAATCAATAACAATCAATTTTAATGTGGTGCTCAATAGCAAGCACTGAGCGGGGTATTTACAGAGCCACTATGGATGACAGAGGTAAATATTCCAGTGTTCATTGCCGTCAATATTTGATTAAAACACACGCAGTACTGTCACCTTTCATATCAATAACAAACACAATATGCATTCACTCTAAATGGACTCAAATTTCAATAATAAACTGAAATGATTCATCGAAAAAATGTCAAAATAAAAATTTTTTGTATTAACTGTCTTAATTATGCAGCCGAGTCATCTTATAGTAGTCAACTATATGATGTAATCGTCTCTGCTACAGTAGTCAACTATAACATGTAATAGTCTGTGCTACAGTAGTCAACTACATATTACGTCTTTCTGGTGTTGGTATACGTTTGTCAGTTAATTTGTAAAGTATAAAGTCTATCAACTGCAAGAGGGCCATTAGGCTGCATGTCACCGGTACTTTAATATCGTTAATAATGTAATTCCTGAAATGGGTAATAAACTGAACAATGCGTATTTACACACAGAACAATGCTTCTCAATGTATATGTCGTGCTTTGAAGGGAGAGTTGGTCAAGCAAGACTTAGATATAACGTTACAAGGCATACATACTCTGAAAAAAATATTTCAATTTTCACATCTTCAATATAATTGTCAAACTGCACCTACGCAGCCGAAGATCAATCTAAATAAAATTTAATTACAATACACCAGCGTTTAGGGTTTGAAGCCGATCTGAAAAGAAATTCTCCAAATATTGCAAAGAAACCAATTTGTTTAAAATTGGCTAATTAAAAGTTAGATGCTATAATCAATGAGAACCTTCTTTGAGCAAAGCCCATCATTCCAAAAAATTTACAGCTGATCATAAGAGGAATTTTCAAGTTAATTTTCAAAATCCAACAATTCCAAGTTTATTAACTATGTTAGGAAACTGGTAAATTAGTATCAACAAAACCTAAATCTACTGGATGTCATACTGTTGATAAAGTAAATCAACAGGTATATTCAAGTTATCTTTGAAAAAACTTACACCATTTAAAATAGTGGCAAATTGGGCCCTACATACTCCAATAACAAAAATCAACCTTTCTCTAATATAAAGATTTTCAACTTTTTGACACCTGCGGACCACTAAGGCAGAAATAAACACCATTATGTATAAGCGTATAGTATTATTTTTTTTTATTTTAAGCATTAGTTTTTAAATCTAATATAATAAAAATTCTATAGCTACTTAAAATAACCAGAAACCGAACAGTACACAAAAATGCTAATAATATTTAATAACAGAACGTCTTAATTTTTGAGAAAGCAATAACTTTTTTGTGGACCGGTAGAAAATTTCTGCGGACCGGCGGTTGAAAACCACTGCTCTAGTAGGATATACCAATGTTGAAAGATTGTAGCCCACCAGAAGAGGCTTTCTCTAGTTATTGCACAAAAATCAACTCTCAGAATGGTCTATGGCAAACTCACAAGAATGACTCGCACATTTCAATATTCGTATGAACTTTTCCTTACTTAGAGTATGCCAGTTATGAAAAATTTAAGCAGATCACATAAGGCATTCTCAAGTTATGAACCAGAACTTTTGAAGGAAAAAATAAAGAATTCAGGCAATTATCTCTTTAATTAAAAATACCACAACAAGGCTTTCTGATAATGAGTGTGACAGCAAGACTATGATGCTGACTCTCATCCCTGAAATAAGCAAAAATCAACCTTATCTGCTAAGATAAAGACTTTTACTCGCATTTGGCACCTGCAGCAACTAAGATGCGAACTCTAACAGCCTCATGTGAAAAGCTATAGTAACTCTGCAGTGTATGAAGCAAGACTTGATACATCTAACTAGTAAAAAAATTCTATCTGCTGCTATACACAAGACCAGAAGACCGAACAGTGACACGAAGTGACACAAATATTTATCAAAACTCTTAGTGCCTGGAGAACAGCAATATTTTTGCGTGCCTGCGTGACAGAAATATGATGCGACCGCGGTTGAACAGAACCACTGCTACTAGTAGGCTATACAGCAAGTTGATCTGATTGTAGCCCAGCAGAAGACTTTCTACTAGTTGATAGTGCAGCAAAAATCAGACTCTCAGACTGGCTAGTGGCAAACTAAGATTGACTCGCATCCTGCATATCGTAAGAACTTTCCTTACTTAGAGTATGCCAGTTATGAACAAATTTAAGCAGATCGACATAAGGCTTCAAGTTATGAACCAGAACTTTTGGAGTGAAAAAATATATAGAATTCAGGCATTATACTCTAATTAAAAATACCACAACAAGGCTTTCTGATAATGAGTGTGACAGCAAGACTATGATGCTGACTCTGCAGTGCCTGGCAGTGACAGCAAGACTATGATGCTGACTCTGCAGTGCCTGGTAGTGACAGCAAGACTATGATGCTGACTCTGCAGTGCCTGGCAGTGACAGCAAGACTATGATGCTGACTCTGCAGTGCCTGGCAGTGACAGCAAGAGACTATGATATTGCTGACTCTGCAGTGCCTGGCAGTGACAGCAAGACTATGATGCTGACTCTGCAGTGCCTGGCAGTGACAGCAAGACTATGCTGCTGACTCTGCAGTGCCTGGCAGTGACAGGAAGACTATGATGCTGACTCTGCAGTGACAGCAAGACTATGATGCTGACTCTGCAGTGCCTGGCAGTGACAGCAAGACTATGATGCTGACTCTGCAGTGCCTGGCAGTGACAGCAAGACTATGCTGCTGACTCTGCAGTGTCTGGCAGTGACAGCAAGACTATGATGCTGACTCTGCAGTGCCTGGCAGTGACAGCAAGACTATGATGCTGACTCTGCAGTGCCTGGCAGTGACAGCAAGACTATGATGCTGACTCTGCAGTGCCTGGCAGTGACAGCAAGACTATGATGCTGACTCTGCAGTGCCTGGCAGTGACAGCAAGACTATGATGCTGACTCTGCAGTGCCTGGCAGTGACAGCAAGACTATGATGCTGACTCTGCAGTGCCTGGCAGTGACAGCAAGACTATGATGCTGACTCTGCAGTGCCTGGCAGTGGCAGCAAGACTATGATGCTGACTCTGCAGTGCCTGGCAGTGGCAGCAAGACTATGCTGACTCTGCAGTGCCTGGCAGTGACAGCAAGACTATGATGCTGACTCTGCAGTGCCTGGCAGTGACAGCAAGACTATGATGCTGACTCTGCAGTGCCTGGCAGTGACAGCAAGACTATGATGCTGACTCTGCAGTGCCTGCAGTGGCAGCAAGACTATGATGCTGACTCTGCAGTGCCTGGCACTGACAGTAAGACTATGATGCTGACTCTGCAGTGCCTGGCAGTGACAGCAGAACTATGTGTGACTCTGCAGTGCCTAGCAGTGACAGCAAGACTATGATGCTGACTCTGCAGTGCCTGGCAATGACAGCAAGACTATGCTGCTGACTCTGCAGTGCCTGGCAGTGACAGCAAGACTATGATGCTGACTCTGCAGTGCCTGGCAGTGACAGCAAGACTATGTGCTGACTCTTGCAGTGCCTGGCAGTGACAGCAAGAATATGCTGCTGATTCCGCAGTGCCTGGCAGTGAGAGCAAGACCATGATGCTACTCTGCAGTGCCTGGCAGTGAGAGCAAGACTATGATGCTGACTCTGCTGTGCCTGGCAGTGACAGCAAAACTATGATGTTGACTCTGCAGTGCCTGGCAGTGACAGCAAGACTATGCTGCTGACTCTGCAGTGCCTGGCAATGACAGCAAGACTATGCTGCTGACTCTGCAGTGCCTGGCAGTGACAGCAAGACTATGATGCTGACTCTGCAGTGCCTGGCAGTGACAGCAAGACTATGATGCTGACTCTGCAGTGCCTGGCAGTGACAGCAAGACTATGCATGCTGACTCTGCAGTGCCTGGCAGTGACAGCAAGACTATGATGCTGACTCTGCAGTGCCTGGCAGTGACAGCAAGACTATGATGCTGACTCTGCAGTGCCTGGCAGTGACAGCAAGACTATGATGCTGACTCTGCAGTGCCTGGCAGTGACAGCAAGACTATGATGCTACTCTGCAGTGCCTGGCAGTGACAGCAAAACTATGATGTTGACTCTGCAGTGCCTGGCAGTGACAGCAAGACTATGCTGCTGACTCTGCAGTGCCTGGCAATGACAGCAAGACTATGCTGCTGACTCTGCAGTGCCTGGCAATGACAGCAAGACTATGCTGCTGACTCTGCAGTGCCTGGCAGTGACAGCAAGACTAGGCTGCTGACTCTGCAGTGGCTGGCAGCGACAGAAAGACTAGGCTGCTGACTCTGCAGTGCCTGGCAGTGAGCGCAAGACTATGCTGCCGAGCTTGCAGTGCCTGGCAGTGAAAGCAAGAATATGCTGCTGATTCCGCAGTGCCTGGCAGTGAGAGCAAGACCATGATGCTACTCTGCAGTGCCTGGCAGTGAGAGCAAGACTATGCTGCTGACTCTGCAGTGCCTGGCAGTGAGAGCAAGACTAGACTGCCGACTCCTACAGTGACACAAAATTGGATCATGTAACAGGAGCAAGACTGGCTGCTTGACTACAGTGCCTAGCGTGACAGCAAGACCAACTGCTGACTCTACAATGACCTGACCGTAACAGCAAGATCTGGCTGTTGACTACAGTGCCTAGCAGTGACAGCAAGACAGTGTTTCTGACTCTACAATACCGACGCAGTGACAGCAAGATTGCTGCTGACTCTACAGTGCCTGACAGTGACAGCAAGATTGTGTTTCTGACTCTACAATGCCCGGCAGTGACAGCAAGACCTGGGAGCTGTCTCTACAGTGCCTGGCAGTGACAGCAAGACCTGGGAGCTGTCTCTACAGTGCCCGGCAGTGACAGCAAGACCTGGGAGCTGTCTCTACAGTGCCTGGCAGTGACAGAAGGCCAGGTAGGCCACAGCTATTCTTAGTATGAGCAACATACCTGTTGTTGAGTGTAGGTGACACAGGCTTCACCCAGTCTCCCGCACATAATATATGCATGGCGTGCAGCCTGAGGAGGAATCTGGGAATATCATTACCCCCTTACCCCTCCAGCACGCAGGATGGATATGTGGTGACGAATTTAATGGCTTGAAGGAGAAAGAAAGAGACAAACGATGATGGTCACTAGGCACCATGATGGTAATGCCGGAGCAGTACTAAGTATGAATGGGAGAATGTTGGTACCTGGGGAAGAAGTTGATATCCTTGGGGTGAAGTTTGACTCCAAACTGACCATGAAGAACCACGTTGTAAATCTTGGAAACAAGACAGCCAGGAAGCTTACAGCACTTCGCCGTATCTCGCATCTGCTTGACAGTAGGGGTTGCAAGATTCTGTATGAGGCACAAGTACGCTCACACCTTGAGTATGCTCCACTTTCTTGGTTTGCCTGCCCCCCTCCCTCATCTGCGACTGCTTGACAGAGTAGAGAACAGAGCAAGACGTCTCATCTCTCGCCTGGACCCATCCTGGATAGGTCTATCATTTCAACAGAGCCTTCAACACAGGAAGGATGTGGGTGGCCTTACTGTTATGTACGAGGACAGCGAGAAGCAAGCTTTCTATACCACAAGACGGGGTGAAAGTAGCAACTTCACTCTGGCTGTACCCCTCTCCAGAGCATCACTTCATCTGAGATCATTTATCTCCAGGATGACTCGAGTCTGGAACACATTCGTACAGCATTATGATGTCAACGAGGTAAAGTCAGTTGATCAGATGAAAATGCTGGCCCACAAATGGATCCAACTTCATCCTGTTCCCTACGTGTATGTTTCATAATAATAAAAATTCTTTCAAATGAGCTGATGTAGGTAACAGCTCTTAGCTTGTCAATAAAGCTAGGGATCCTTAACCTAACCTTGTCAAACCCTGTGTAAAGAGAGAGAGAGAGAGAGAGAGAGAGAGAGAGAGAGAGAGAACTTACAGCAAAAGAGAGAAAGGAAATAATGGGATGGAATAAGTAACTGTGAAGCAGTTGCCTTAAAAAAAGTTAGAGTTGGAAAGATGGATAGGAGAGAAAAGGAGAGAAAGAGGCGACTTAAGCTCTCGCAGCTCTTTAAACTCACTGCTGGAGATCCTCCAACAAATATTTCTGAACTAAACCCATCTCTCATCTGCTGCTGGACGAAATTATGAAAGAAGAATATACAAAAAATAATATATATATAATATATATAATATATATATATATATATATATATTATATATATATATATATATATATATCACAAGGTGTACCACTAAAACAGAGTCATCTAAGTGCTCAGACTTAACAATGAACCCGATATTTACATGAGGTAGTACCACCATTACTCATACATCACATGCAAGTCCACTGCTGTTCACATTTGATATTGATTGTTACACACGTTATTACATTAATCAGAGCAAGATTTGTAACGGCACATTAATATTTAAAAAGTCTTTGTTGATGTATTGGCAGGCTGCAGAACTTGTCCTAACAGTTTTCGTAGTAAACTGCGTCTGTTACATGCACAAAACACCACCCTCGAATCTAATCTGGACGACTCAAGCCCAGTTGTCATTTTCTTCACCGTGTCAAGAAGACAGTCTTTGAAGGACTTCTTACGCGGTCTATCAACAGTCTTGCACCATTTCATTTTGCGCAACCTACTTGAATTCTTTGCAACTGGATGTAAACAGCGTTCACCACAGAAGATGCAATATTCCTTTAAGTCAAAATCTGTTAACTGATAACGACGTCTATAGGCACAGAAGGTTCACTACTAGATCCTGAACCTTAACCTTTTTTTCCGACTTAATACATGTGTAAGATGAGACATCTTATGACAAACCACAAAATAACTGGCATCATTGGTCTTTTTTTTCCAGCAAGTCAATGTGGTGTGAGTTTCCTGTCTTCACACTACTCAATTTGTGTCTGAACCTGTTTGTCTCCTGACCACCGATACTGAGGTGACCATCATCAGCGCAAGATGACATCGGGATAGCAAGTGTCCGAGAAGACGAAGAGGAACCCGTCTTTCCAAGACAAGACTTCTCTGCAAGATATCAAGAATGTACAATATTACGACACTCGCCCAATGGGAAGCCAACGTCGGATCACCGCAAGGCCCCCAAGCCGGGACTATGTCGGCGAATCAAACTGGAACAAGAACTGGAACTTGTTATTTGGAGAATTTCCCAAGCTTTCCTGTATAATTGTTACACTCAAAGTAACATGTAGCCAAATCGTGTCCTAACAGAGCTTTCAGAAAATAAAATTAGATTTTTGTATCGTTTACAAGGCCTAGCCACAGACCACGAGGCCTGGCCACAGACCACGAGGCCTGGTCACAGACAACGAAGCCTGGTCACATATCACGAGGCCTGGTTACAGACCACGAGGCCTGGTCACAGATCACGAGGCCTGGCTACAGACCCCGAGGCCTGGTCACAGACCCCGAGGCCTGGTCACAGACCCCGAGGCCTGGTCACAGACCCGAGGCCTGGTCACAGACCCCGAGGCCTGGTCACAGACCCCGAGGCCTGGTCACAGACCCCGAGGCCTGGTCACAGACCCCGAGGCCTGGTCACAGACCCCGAGGCCTGGTCACAGACCCGAGGCCTGGTCACAGACCCCAGGCCTGGGTCACAGACCCCAGCCTGCACAACCCCGAGTCCGGTCAAGATACCCAGGCCATGGTACAACCCTAGCCTGTCACAGACCCTATTTAGGCCTGGTCACAACCCCGAGGCATAGATCATCAAGACCCCGTAGCCTGGTTAACAAACTCCGAGGCCGTGGTCACAGTAATCCCCGAGCACTGTCATCAACTCCATTGGCCAATGGCACAGACTCCCGATTGGCCTGGTCAAAAGAACTTCTAACTGGACAACAGACCCCGAGCCTGATCACTGACCCAAGACCTGGTCACAGACCACGAGTCTCTTGCACAAGTACAGGTTTTGGTGGGCGTGGACATCCCTCAAAACCACTCTCCAGGTAAGTTACATATTACCCATGTACTCTTACAACATATCATATTTTTGAAACTAATTTTAGAAACATGTAGGTATAAACAGGATCGTATAAATTTTTAATAAAACAACCGTTTTCTCTAACTTAGAACTAAATTGATGAATATGCCATTTCTGTGAACTGTCATTGAGAATAAATCTTCAGCAACACTTATCCAATTCATTTTTCGCAATTGCAAACTTAATCAATTTTGGAACTGGCCAAAACTGCAACTGTCTTTAATGGAAAAACATAGACAACGCTTGAATTCATCTAATAAATTAATTAGAAGCGTAATATTGCAAAAAGCGATATATACAGATATAAGGAATGACAATGGAATTAATTCACACGTCAATATGCTTCAAATATACACTCGGTAATCTTCCAATCATCTGATCATATTTTTGAATAACTTCAATCTCCTCACAATAATCATATTTCTTGACTATCACAATTGCTGCATAATAAAAGAAAAACTCGGTCTGTTCCTGCTAACATTCATGCATTATATTGATATTAACGTGCCCCTTCACATTACTTATTACAAACCTGCTCACTCCTATATTAAACTCTTTCATAATATACACAACCCTTCACTAGCCCAATATCTTTCTTACACTAAACGCCCTTACTAAAAACTTCTCCACATCTGCTTAGCTGATCCTGCACCTCGCCTTGTGTTTTATGAAAAGCTTCATTAGCAATGCTAATTTAGTTTACATACGCAGTGTTTATATCCTTGAATGTGTTGATGAGGTAGGTGGAGGAGTGGAAGGCATGAGGTGAATAATAGGTTGAAATAAGGATGAAATGAGTGTTGGGAAAATGTGAGGTGATAAAGATATGAACGTTAGCAAGTCAAGACACTGTAAGATAAAGATAAGGTCTGATGGGGGAACAATATTTTCAGGTCACTAACCTGCACAATAAAACTGCAGTTAACATCAGCAAGTGCTGCATAATCCTAATGCAAAGTGCGGATGTCGTGGGTTCCATGCTACACTGACAAGTAAAATGGAATTCACAGTGTCCTGTTGCATTAACAATAAAGGAAAACCTGTATGCCATAAGTAGAAGTGTTAACCATCAATATCCACAACTTAACCTTCAAGCAGCAAAAAGTATTATTGCTATAATGTGGCTTAGTAGCCATTAGTTGGAGCGGCTCCCTGATTAGTGTTTGATCATGCAGTGCTATGATGTGTTTGATAACTTCAGGATTTGATATTACAGTGGTATGATGTGTTTGTCAAGTTCAATGACGTGTCTGATTATACAGTGGTATGATGTGTTTGTTAACGTCACTGTAGCTCAGCTCGACCCCTTCCCTCCCCCCTGAGACAAATACTTCTCGACAGGTTCTTAGGATGTGCCACAGTTTGCCTTGTATGTGCACTCAGGGATCCCGACGC
Organism: Cherax quadricarinatus; assembly: GCF_026875155.1. Classification (NCBI taxonomy): domain Eukaryota; kingdom Metazoa; phylum Arthropoda; class Malacostraca; order Decapoda; family Parastacidae; genus Cherax; species Cherax quadricarinatus. The sequence goes on along the minus strand of NC_069459.1, from coordinate 14,433,073 downwards.
CTGCACGATCAGTGCACTCAGGGATCCCGACGCCTGCATGATCAGAAGGGCTGTGATGGCTGAGAGACTTGCGGACCGCAAGCAGCAATACCTTGCTTGATTAGGTAGTCACTAGAGAAGCCTGGCCTGTGATGGGACTCAGTAGTAGAGCGGTTCTCGTAATTAGTTACTGGTAAAACACATGTAAGCCAAAGACAAAGGAAATTAAAATGCGTACGGGAAATGAGATACTACAGCGAGGATAATGAGACTGAAGAAAAGGAAATCGGAGGAAGGAGAAGGAAATGAGAAAATGATGCGAAGAGAGTGAAATGCTGAAAGAGGAAATGAGTGGGGAAAAGGGAAACAAAACTAACAAAGGAAATGAGAGCTAAAATTGAGAGGAAGTTGGCGGACGAATATAAGGAGAAGCTGGAAGGTAAAAAAATAAAGAGGCTATGGGGAAAGGAAATTAACAGGCTGAAAGGAGAAAAAAGGGTTTTGATGGAAAGGACATCAAGAGGATAAATGGGAAGAAAAAATGTCGGTTAAAAAAGGGAAAGGGAGAGGTAATGCGTATAAAAGATAAATGGGAAAGGAAATTAGCAAAAAAGGGGCAGAGGAACTTACAGACTTCGCCGTTTCTGATTGCTTGCAGTAGGGGTTGAAAGATTCTCTACGGGGCCCAAAAGTACGCTCGCCTTTAGTATGCCCCACTTTTTGGTTTGCCGCCCCCCCCCCCCTCCATCTGCGATGCTTGACAGAGTGAAGAACAGAGAAAGACGTTCATCTCTCGCCTGAAACCCCACCCTGAATGATTGTCTTTTCAGCAGACCCTTTAAACACAGGAGGGATGTGGGCAAAGCAGCAATTTCATCTGGCTGCCCCCTTCTCCAGAACATCACCCCATTGAGTCTTATACCCAGGATGACTCGAATTGGAAACACATTCTACAGCATAATGATGTCAACGAGAAAAACGTTAGTTGATAAAATGAAAAATGTGGCCCACAGATGGCCCCAACTTCATCCGTTCCCTACTTGTATTCTCATAAAAATTTTAAATGCTTTCAAATGGCTGTGTAGGTAACAGCTCTTAGCTTGTAAATAAAGTTAGGAACCCTTAACCTGTCAATGCTTGTAAATAAAATAGGGACCCTTAAACCTTGTAAAAACCCTGGTAAAAAAAAAAAAAAAAAAAAAACGTTGAGGAAATGAGGGGAGTGAAGAAGGGGTGGGGGGGGGGGGGGGGGTAAATCAAAAAAAAAAAGGGGTTTAAAATCTTCCTTTATCATTTTTTACTCCTCTTCTCTCACGGGGCTCCCCATTCGTACCTTACCAAAGATATCAAGTAAGGTCATAGTGGGGAGCCACATGGGGAGGAGGTAACGAAAAGTGACAAAGGAAGATAAAAGTAAAAATGTAATCGAACAGAAAAGTAAAAAAGAGAAGGAAAAAGGGGAAAAATTGAAAACAAATAAGAGGATGGGAACTTAGAGGACAAAGGGGACGTTAGTAAGGAGAGTAGGAAACAGTGAAGGGAAAAATTTAAAAGAAAGTATATGAAGCAAAGATCGGAGATGAAAACGAATAAGGAATGAACGGGGAGTGTCAGAGGAAGTTTATAAACTGTAGCCACACACCACACACACACACACACACAACACACACACACCAACCACACAGACACGTTGCTCCATAAAGGGCCAGTTTTTGCCCTTTTCTATCTTCGTTTTTTATTTTAAAAAAATTTAGAAACTTTCTTACTGTTTAATTCCTGGACATTTTAATTGTGTTTGAGCAAATCTCAAGACTTTTTCGAAGGTGTTAAATCCGCTCTGGACCCTTTGGGAAAATTTGATAAATTCGTCAAGTAATTTCTTTTTTTTATTATAAAGTTTTGTTTCGTGTGTATATATTAAACGAGGTTGAGGTAAGCTCTGGTCAGGGGGTGTGGAAAAATCTTTGGGCCCGGGGCGCACAGCAACCCAAAACACATTACTTAATTTTTCGGGGGATTGTTTGGCACTAATGTCGTGCCCAATGGTAAAAAATTGCGATTTTTTTGGGTTAAATGCAAAGCTTTTTTGCCGAACCGGCAAGAAAAATTGTGTATGCAAAAATTTCGCAAAAAAAAATTCGAACCTAACGAAAAAAATATATTTCATTGTTTATTAAATTTTTTGTAAATTATCAAAATACATTTGGCTGGATTAGGGTAAATTAAATTTCGCTTGTTATAAAAGGTTAGGTAAGTTTTCTAAGGTTGTTTTGGTAAAAATCATTAATTTTTAATTAACAAAATGAAAAAAATATCTTTAAAAGTATAAGAGAAAATTTTTGAAAGGACTTAATTTTAAATGATTCTTGCAACTGACAGTTTTACCCATGCGACACAAATTAACATATAATATTTTTTAAAGTCTGTCGCATAGGGAAAAAAGGTCAGTAGCAAAACTCGTTTAAAATTAAGTCCTTTCTAAAATTTCCTCTTATACTTTAAAAATATATTTTTTCATTTTTTTAAATAGCAATAAACCCATAAAGTAAAAAAAATATTAGATAGACACTAGGAACTACTAAATTAAGGGGGTAATTTGAGCGGGGTTACGGCGACAGCGTCTGGGGCTGCAGTTCCAATAATTTCCAATTATTTGTCCGAAAATAAAAAATTATATGGCTTTCAAAATGAGCTACTAGACGAAAGACATCTTAAATGATTAAGAATTTTGGTTTTATAATTCTACGTATTTTCAAGTAAAGGCAGAGAGCCATTCTAAGGTACCTGGACACCACGATGCGGTGGGAAATACTAAGCCAAAAAAACTCAGCTTTCACTTCCGACAACAGTACGTCTTGATGAAAGTTAAGACACATGTGCAACATCTGGTTATCTTTATTGTAGACGTTTCGCCATCCATTGGCTTTATCAATACAGATTCTAGAACATAACTAGAAGACAGTAGAACTATATACAAAAGATGAGGTAATCACTCCCTCAGCTTTGGATTTGGTGTTGAGAGCACAGTGGTGGTAGAGATTCTGGAGTAAAGAATGAATGAATGAGGGCTCACAGGTAAGGACCCACTAGGGGCGAGGGGCAAGTGGGGACAGGGCGAAGAATAGACGGTGTCTTGAGTCGTAGAGAGAAGAGTCAGGACCAGACCCAACTGCTATGCCTGGAAGAACACTGACGAAGGCTATGTAGAAGGCACTGGAGAGACTGCAGGAGCTGGCTGCATCAAGGCAAGGAGACTGGCGTTTATATAGGCGTCATTGGATAGGTACGTGTAGCAGACGAGGGCATAGTTACCTACTTCTACTGGGGAATCCCGCCTACCAGTGACAATGCCCCTCGTCTGCTACACGTACCTATCCAATGACGCCTATATAAACGCCAGTTTCCTTGCCTTTGCTCCAGAATCTCTACCACCACGGTGCTCTCAACATCAACTCCAAGCTGAGTGATTACCTCATCTTTTGTATATAGTTCTACTGTCTTCTAGTTATGTCCTAGAATCTGTATTGATAAAACCACTGGATGGCGAAACGTCTACAATAAAGATAACCAGATGTTGCACATGTGTCTTAACTTTCATCTTGTCGGTATTTTATACCTTTCTTGCACAACAGTACGTCTTCACAACACCTGCCATGTGTGTGCAAATTTGAACTTTGTACATACTCCCTGAAACCCCTCGCTGCCAGACGTGTCCCGACATCAGAACCTGACACTATATAATGTACTGGAAAGCGAATGGTGCAAATTCAGGATAGGCTGTAAACGAAGTATATACCTAAAAATAAACTTTCGTAGTCTGGTATTCACTCACAGTGGGCGATAAAATATTTACCCAAGCCTTCTCAATCAGCGGCGAAATTAATATGCCAGTAGCAGAGAGAGCAGGACTGCTTATAGACTGTAGCAAGGCAGGTTATTCCTCCTCTAGGAGGAAACAATCAAGTAGTTTCCTATTAATCACGCTACCAGGCTATGCTGTGTAAGTCTGTGGGATGTATAGTGTGTCTTGCCTTTGTGGGGAAGTTAGAGAGGTAGAGACGGAGAGCAAGAGGATAGATGGTAGAGAGGCGCTCAGTGTCAATGAGGACAGAGAGGGACGATGGGGAACAGATGAGAGAACCAGATGTATGTGTAATGTATCTGTGGTGATAAGAGAGAGAGGAGAGAGAGAGAGAGAAAGAGAGTGGGGACATGAGGGACAGGAGGGACAGAGGGGGACAGAGGGGGACAGAGAGTAGAGAGAGATGAGGAGAGAAGATGAGAGGAAGGAAGAGAGAAGTAGAAGGGAAAAGAAGAGAGAAAAAGAGAGTGATAAGGAGAGAAAAGAGAGAAGGAAAGAGAGAGAGAGAGAGAAAAGAGGAGAGAAAAGAGAGAGAGAAAAATGTAAGAAGAAGAGAGAAAAGAGAGGAAAAAGAGAGAGAGAAAAGAGATAGGAAAAGATGAGGAAAGAGAGAGAGGAGGAAAAGAGAGAGAGAAGAGAGAGAAGAAGGAGAAAAGAGAGAGAGGGAAAGAGAGAGAGAGAGAGAGGAGAAAGAGAGAGAGAGAAGAGAGAGAGAGAAAGAAAGAAGCAGTTACACTGAACAGAGTACACGCACAAGTGTTCTAATTTTACAACGTGCTGCAATATTATAAAGACCAGATGTTTAAGTTCGAATCTTAATAAACTTAGTTTTAAGAGGAACAACTCACCCAACGCGTCAAAAATTACTGCAGATAAGAAAAAGCTCTAACGTTACCACTACCCAAAAGTCTTCTAAAACTCCAAAAGATCCTACTGTAATTACGACATAAATCATGGCAGTAATTCCGAGTCTATCAAGGTGAAAAATATTCCTGAATAACTAACTGTGTTGCTGAAAGAAGGAAAAAGAGCATGTGAACACAGCGTTGCTGAAAGAAGGAAAAAGAGCATATGAACACAGTATTGGTGAAAGGAGGAAAAAATGAGCATAATATTAACACTTACTGAAAGAAGAAAAAGAGCATAATATGGACGCAGCGATGCTGAAAAAAAGGGAAAAGAGAGCATAATGTGAGCAGAGAGTTGCTGAAAGAAGGAAATAGAGATAATAATATAAACACAGTGTGTTAAGAGGTTTTCATAGCGTTACTGGTGTATGGTCTCGGGGTCCGACCAACAGCATCGACCAATACTACGGCGAGGGAGAGACATGTTGCACAACAAGCTTTTATTGGGAAGCGTTTCGCTCTATACAGCTTTATCTTGATAAAGCTCGACACGAGCAACGTACGTCTTTTGAGTACGTCCTTCGCACTGAGTACTACGGGAGCTCCACCAACATTCCCTTTAATGCGTTACTTTGACGTTGGTGAAGGGCTCTTGTTCCAGGTACTTGGAGGCGTTCTCTGCATCCCTGGAGTGAACATTACCTAGTGTTTCCCAGGTCCTGCGTGATCCTTACGGGTTTAGTGGTTCCCCCAAATAAAGTAATAATGCACCACCTTCTGGGTGACACTATGTAACACCTCCACATCCTCGTTGAACACAGCCAACAGCGATATATCCTCGTTGAACACAGCCAACAGCGATATATCCTCGTTGAACACAGCCAACAGCGATATATCCTCGTTGAACACAGCCAACAGCGATATATCCTCGTTGAACACAACCAACAGCTATATATCCTCGTTGAACACAACCAACAGCGATATATCCTCGTTGAACACAACCAACAACGCTACACCCTGGTTGAACACAACCAACAACGCTATATCCTCGTTGAACACAACAACGCTACATCCTCGATGAACACAACCAACAACGCTACATCCTCGTTGAACACACCCAACCAACACCACATCCTCGTTGAACACAACGCTTCATCCTCGCTGAACACAACCAACAAAGCTACATCCTCGTTGAACAAAACGCTATATTATCGTTGAACACAACCAACCAGCGCTACATCCTCGTTGAGCACAACCAACTAGAGCTACATCCTCATTGAACACAACCAACAACGCTACATCCTCATTGAACACAACCAACCAGCGCTACATTCTCGATGAACACAACCAACAACGTTACATCCTTGAGCACAACCAACAACGCTACGTCCTCGTTGAACACAACCCAACAACGCTACATCCTCGTTGAACAAAACCTACTAACATCAGTTTATATTGAGAATTAACACTTCAGACAACGTAACTAAAACGTGAACGTTGCTTTTATTGACTCTGTTTCTTCTGTCTTCTTGGTTCTTAGTTTTCACTTTGCTCATCAACAGTTTTATACATTATTGCATTTACTAGTGATAATATTATATAATTATTTAAATCCTGTTAGCTAACGCTAACCTAATAAGCGCATGTAGACTAACTGCACAACCCAAGGCAAAAGTTGGTTCAGAGCAGGTCGCTGCTGCCTCTCAACCTTCGAGGTTGCCGGACCATGAACGGAAGTTTCTGGACTATCAACTGCGGTTTGTAGATTAACTGAGGTTTTTGGACCATTTAGGTTAACCTACAAGTGGACTGCGTACATACGTAACTGGTATTTTTTCTTTGTGTGTGAAGTTTAGTACTTGGGAAATTCACCCAAAAGTGCACTGGCACATTCAGAATTCAATTAAGTATTTTTTTAATAAAAAAAACGCGATTAATGAATGTGTAGCGAAACATTCATACTTGACACTATGCATATCGTGTACACCACTGTACATATAACGACTGAACTGTTTGTATAACTAGCATGGTGCATATATTTTGAACATACGTTTATATTAATAGTGAACATGTAACTTTGTTAATTATAGGAGAGAACTATCCAAAACAGTCCTTTTAACTGCACAAATGACATTTCACATTTAGTCCATACAAGTTAAGAATGAGTGAACAGCTAGCTCCCTAGACTCGGTACACGGTATTAAACATTCCAGACTGTTTCTTGTAGGTGTATCGTTTCGAATCGTAGTACATCTTGCAGGTGCATCTGATAATCTTCATTAGAGCTTCTGGACCTGAGAGTAAACCTGGAAGTAAACATCGGCATTGTAATATCGTAAGGCAGGGGTTATTGATGGCAGTGTTGGAACCTTCACAGAAAAGGTTCTTGCAGAAACGTTCTCATGAAAGTGATGGTAACGGATTGCGTCCAGGCTCTCAGCTGGGATAATGTACCGGCAGACAAGCGTTTCCTCTCCAACTGAGGTGACCTCATATGTGGTTGCTACTGAATATACTGCTTCTTGAAATGAGCATTGCTCTTCGGTTTCATCAAAGCAATCCCTTTCCTAATATCCTCAAGTCTTGCACTGTCAAAAGCCACAAATCGCATGCACAAATTGTAACAAGTCCCACGTCTCTGAACCCAAACCACTCTGCAACCAATGAATGCCCCAGATTTTCTAATTCTTGGATTTCCTTAAGTCTGATCTAAGGAATGAATCAAACGAATTGAAGATAAAATGAAAGCAAAGCGATATCAAAAGGTTCCTGTCCTCTCTGATGACGTGTGTGGCACAGTTGGAACGTATTTTACCGCTGTCTGGTCAATTAACATATCGGAAACACCTGCACAGGTAGTCTAGCATCCACTGTCATGCAGCTTCTCACCAAGCATGATACCGAGTCCAAGTTTGTGTTGTTGGGAAAGAATTTTTCCTTCTTCATTTTGATTGGCATCTTGTGGCCATGGCAGTATTCAGAGTAGTGAGCCAAATTAAAGGACGCACTTCATACTTGCGGCAATCAAATCCTGCACAAACGCACTGCTACTGTGAATATTGCAAGCCCAATTGTCACTTTGCATATGCATTGAATGCTTGAGTGAGAATCAGTGGTTCTTACAGGGAAGACATCGTACCCTCAACTTTTTCCCTTATAATTTTGCAGGCTGACTGGACAAAATATGCAATGATGTTTATTCTGACATTCATGGAAGAGCCCGTAGGGATCATATAACCTTTGGGAAGAAATCAGGTTCGGTTCACGGAAAATTAATACCATGTTCATGAGAATGAACATGATTTTTTTTTTCTTAATCGCGACTGATAATATTTCTGTTGCGATGCTTATTAGTGCAATTTTAATACAAAGATTCTCTTGCTAGTGTGTGGAAGTTGTCTTTTCGTACTGCACTTGCTGCGATCATTAAATTGTTCTCTTTTCTCAAAGTACCACTGCTTGTTGACCCTTCAACACTGCCTCCTGCTGACAGATCGCATAATCCATACTCGTCAAGTCGGAACAAGCACAAGACACCTATTTACCAGCATCACAGTGACTGAAGACAACACGCGTCAGATATTTACCAGCATCACAGTGACTGAAGACAACACGCGTCAGATATTTACCAGCATCACAGTGACTGAACACAAGATATTATAGGTGCCAACACTTTCCTCTTGTATTTCAATAATTATATTTTTTTCTATATTACTGCTATAATAATTTCCATTTTTTTCTATATTATTTCTTCAATAATTTATATTTTTCTTTATTAATCTTCAAATACGCTCATTTTTAATACAAAGTTAAATAATATTCATAAGAGTAGGCACTTTTACTCTAAATAATTGCTGTTTAACAAAAATATCTTAATTTTAATTGACAATTTTTTATTTCCTAATACCGAGAATTTTTTATTTTAAGATATTTTACAACAGATGGTCAAAAACTAAATTTCTGGAAATTTAAATCTAGTCTGACAAAAAAAAATTAAATCTACTGAGGGTGGGAAACTACATAATACTCACCACCAACGATCACTGAAGCAATAATGAAGAAAAAATGAACAAGACTGAAGCAAGAATAAAGACAATAAACATCCGACTCTATAATATTCAATTAAAAAATTTAAACGTTCTGCCGTTCATACTCATCTTTATATTTTAATGTGGTGTTCGGTATAGAATAAACCGTTGCTATTAGCACGAACTTTGTTATGAGGGATGAGCTGCATGAAGACAACTCTGTACTCCTGCAGAGTCCCAAGGCAACCCACCGGGAGGTCCGCCTTCCAAGGAAACGTCTCCGATGAGAAGGCTTTCACTGGATATTGAGAGGCTCTTACTTGGCCTGAAGGCCGAGCGGGAAGTCATCTTTCAACTAAAGAACACTATAAAGCGATTGAATAAGAATAGTCGGCCGAAGAAGAGGCTCATAAAAGAACTATGGCGAAGTTCAAGGACTTTTACGATAAAGCTCAGGAGGATAGTGAGGGCGTTGAAGGGGAATAGTTTGTGATAAAGAGTCAATGAATACCAAAACTTAAAAGTTATAACCCCAGTGCCGTAGTGTGCACCGCTCCCGTCACACGAGACTTCTGCGCAATCTTAACAAATCCTTGAGACAGAAAATCGACTCATAAATATAACATTTAAAATATATTAAAATTAGCAAAAACATAAATATGATTATAAATTATATTACACCACAAGAAGAAGGTGCACAGTGCACGAGAATGCTATCAATTTTTGTTTCAGAGTCTGCAGAATGTATGGTAATGCACGTTATGCAATTTGTAGGATGGGCCTATTTCATTGAGGAAAAAAGCTGTCTAAGTATTTAAGTTTCCTGTCTGCTGGACTACTACATGTTTTTTTTTTTTTTTTTTTGTTTTTAGGATTTCACTCATTTCTTTGGAGCCCTCCGTTCATGTGCCTTTTCTGAGGACAAAAGAATTTATAAGTTTATTAAGAAATTTTACATATGAAAATAAGTTTTATGTATTCTTCCCTATTTCTTGCATAGGATATTGTTTCCTCTGAATTTCCTGTGGGTTTCTGGCGCCATCCTGTGTGAAGATGTCTCGTGGAGAAAATGAAAGAGAAAGTAAATGCCCGAAGCGGCGACTCTTAACGATACAACTTTGATTTTTGTTTCCCAAGTTTATAAATTTGTTTTCAGCGCATGTACAATGTTAACCAAATGGCATACTAGTGGCAATAATTAAGAAAAAACACGTCTGTAGGAAGAGCTTTCACTGGGACAACGTTTCAGTCTAAGATCATCTCATACAGATAATACAAACTGCACGTACACTGGTGACGTGAGTGAAATGAAATCATTGGAGTGTGATGAAGCGTAACTAGGGGGGATAGGCTTACTGCTAGAGGCACACAAGACTGTACTGAAATGCTGTCTGGTTTTTTTAGACCATATTTTTGCCCTATTCCTTTACAACAACCCACACAAATCACTAGCACACGCCATATTAAAATCAACGTAAAATTAGAGTTTAAAATATTTCTCTTTTTTTTTTTACAGGGGTTTTATTTTAAATTCTCTGCAATCATCTCAGAAAAAATATTTGATTTTGTGTTTTTGTGGAAGTTCAATTTGATAAAGAAATCTATAAAACTGGCAGAGTGGCACGCACGAAGCCCAAAACTCAGCACAATGCAATGGTCGGAGAAGTGGCAGATGCAGTTTAATATAGACAAATGCAAAGTTCTAAATGTTGGACAGGAAAGTAACCATGCCACATATAAACTAAATAATGTAGATCTTAATATTACGGATTGCGAAAAGGATTTAGGAGTTCTGGTTAACAGTAACCTAAAACCAAGACAACAGTGCATTAGTGTTCGCAATAAAGATAACAGACTCCTTGGCTTCATAGCAAGAAGTATAAATAATAGAAGTCCTCAGGTTGTTCAACTCTATATATCTTTGGTTATGTCTCATTTAGATTATGCTGCACAGTTCTGGTCACCATATTACAGAATGGATATAAATGCACTGGAAAACTTACAAATGAGGATGACAAAGTTGATCTTATGTATCAGAAATCTTCCCTATGAGGATAGACTGAGGGCCCTGAATCTGCACTCTCTGCAGTCTCTTTCTTCTTCATCGTTTCTGTCTTTCCATTCTTCTTGATCGTCAACTTCGTTCCATGCTGTCCAGCCACTGACCACGTTCCCTTCTTGACCTGAGGACTCAAAACAGGAGGACTACTACGAATCCTCTTGTTTTTCTCAGTCAATCGCCGTATCTCCATCTTCGCTACTCTCAATTCTTCCTATATATTAATTAAGCTGTTGGTAAAGTTGCTCGACGGAGGGCATCTTGGTTCAGTTCACGGAGAGCACACAAGACACTTCTTCACAGAGTTAAGTACAGGTCACCACTGAGTTAAGTACAGGACACCACTGATCTATACTTGAGATAAATCCAAGTAATTTGTTAGCCTTGTTGCGCACACTAAGGCACTGCTCACCATGACTCCCAAGTCTTTTTCACATTCTGTATGATCAAGCTCTACTTCACCTAGATTATAGCTTCGAGGGTTATTTTCATTACCAAGGACTAGTACCTTACACTTATCCACATTGAACTTCATCTGCCATTTTTCAGACCAAGACATTAATTTGTCCAAATCCTCATGGAGTTCATTGCTATCCTCCTCAGAATGAATTATACAGCCTATCTTTGTATCGTCAGCAAATTTACTCATGTCACTCGTAATCCCTTCATCAAGGTCATTAATGTAAATTATGAACAAGAGAGGGCCTAAAACTGATCCTTGTGGAACGCCACTAGTGACTAATCCCCATTCAGATTTCACCCCATTAATGGTAAATCTCTGCTTTCTATTGGTAAGCCATGCCTCTATCCATGCTAGAATTTTACCTCCTATACCATGAGCTGCCACTTTTCTTAAGTCTCTCTTGTGAGGTACTCTATCGAAGGCTTTACTAAAATCCAAATAAACAATATCATATTCTTTATCACTGCCAACTGTCTCAAATGTTCTATTGAAGAACGTCAGTAAATTTGTCAGGCAGGAACGACCTCTCGTGAATCCATGCTGAGATTCATTTATCAAGTTATGCTCTTCAAGGTGACTTCTAATGTCAGCTATAATTGATTCTAATAACTTGCCTACTATAGATGTCAGGCTTATTGGACGGTAGTTTGAAGGAGTGGACTTACCCCCTTATTTGAATACAGGAACCACATTAGCCATCTTCCACAACTCTGGCACAACACTGGTAAGGATGGACGTATTAAACACACTCGTTAATGGCTGACTAAGCTCCATCTTGCATTCCTTAAGTACCCTGGAAAATAACTCATCGGGCCCGGGGACTTATTTTGCTTCAGTTTGTCTATCTGTTTAATAACCATGTCCCTCGTGACAGTAATATTAGTTAATTTAAATTCATCAGGAACTAAATAATTGTTAATTACTGGAATCTCATTTACATCTTCCTGTGTAAAAACTGACAAAAAATAGTCATTAAATAAGGAACACATTTCCAGTTCGTTATCCGTCAGCTGTCCATTCCCAGTTTTCAGAGGTCCTACTCTTTCCTTCACCTTCGTCCTATACACTTGAAAGAACCCCTTTGGATTAGTCTTTGATTCATTAGCAACCTAACAAATCCCCAGGCCCTGATGAACTGTTTGCAAGGGTGTTAGAGAATGTAAAGAGGAATTTAGCATACCTTTGGCTAATCTTTTTAACATATCACTACAAACTGGCATAGTGCCTGATAAGTGGAAAATGGCAAATGTAGTACCTATTTACAAGGCAGGTGACAGGTCCTTGGCTTCGAACTATAGACCAATAAGCCTTACCTCCATAGTGGGAAAATTTATGGAATCAATAATTGCCGAAGCAATTCGTAGCCATCTTGACAGGCACAGATTTATTAATGATTCTCAACACGGTTTTACAAAGGGGCGTTCCTGTCTTATGAATTTACTAACTTTTTTCACTAAGGTGTTTGAGGAGGTAGATCACGGTAATGAATATGATATTGTCTATATGGACTTCAGTAAGGCTTCGATAGAGTTCCACACCAGAGGCTATTGATGAAACTTAAGGCACAAGGAATAGGAGAAGAAATTTTTTCCTGGGTAGAGGCATGGCTGACAAATAGGCAGCAGAGAGTTTGCATAAATGGTGAGAAATCAGAATGGGGGCACATCACAAGCGGTGTTCCTCAGGAGTCAGTGTTGGGCCCGTTGTTGTTCACAATTTACATAAACGACATAGATGAGGGAATAGCAACATAAGCAAATTTGCTGATGACACCAAAATAGGCCGTCCAATTCATTCTAATGAGGACACTAGAGCACTCCAGGATTATTTGAATAGACTATGCAATGGTCGGAGAAGTGGCAGATGCAGTTTAATACTGACAAATGCAAAGTTCTAAATGTTGGACAGGTAAATAACCATGCCACATATAAACTAAATAATGAAGATCTTAATACTACTGATTGCGAAAAGGATTTAGAAGTTCTGGTTAGCAGTAATCTAAAACCAAGACAACAGTTCATTAGTATTCGCAATAAAGCGAACAGAATTCTTGGCTTTATATCTAGAAGTATGAATAATAGAAGTCCTCAGGTTGTTCTTCAACTCTATATATCCTTGGTTAGGCCTCATTTAGACTATGCTGCTCAGTTCTGGTCACCGTATTACAGAATGGATATAAATGCTCTGGAAAACGTACAGAGGAGGATGACAAAGATGATCCCATGTATCAGAAATCTTCCCTGTGAGGATAGACTTAGGGCCCTGAATCTGCACTCTCTCGAAAGGCGTAGAATTAGGGGGGATATGATCGAGGTGTATAAATGGAAAACAGGAACAAATAAAGGGGATGTAAATAGCGTGCTGAAAATTTCCTGCCAAACAGGATTCGCAGCAATGGTTTCAAGTTGGAAAAATTCAGATTCAGGAAGGATATAGGAAAGCACTGATTTGGTAATAGAGTTGTGGATGAGTGGAACAAACTCCTGAGTACAGTTATTCAGGCTAAAACGTTGTGTAGTTTTAAAAATGTTAGATAAATAAATGAGTGGGTGTGGGTGGGTGTGAGTTGGACCTGACTAGCTTGTGCTGCTGGATCTGGTGCCGTGCTCTCTTCCTTGAGTGGAGGTGACAGACTGGGTGGGTCATTGGGCTAATCCGGGGGGAAGGGGGGTCACTGAGCTAATACGGGGGGAAGGCACATGGACCTGCTCCGCATGGGTCAGTAGGCCTGTTGCAGTGTTCCTTCTTTCTTATGTTCTTATCTTCTTATAGCTCAAAGTGAAAGAAGAGCTTTTAGTAAAGACCATCAATACAAAGTTGAAGCCTATCAGAAAAGACACTCTCCAGTAATTGGATATCTTCCTTCTTATGGGATACATCAGTGTTAATATTTTGGAACTGATATGACTATGTTCACTGAATGGTATCACTAATAAACTGGCAAGCTGGGACGTGTGCAGCCCAGTAATATAAACCTCACTTTCTGGACAACACACCAGGGATGAAAATTTGAAGCCGATCAAGAGACATTCTCCAGTTATCGCACAGATTCCAACGATTCCAAGTTTTATTAAGAAATATATTACTTTGACAAATTTGCCCGTATCTAAACTATACTTAATTTGTACTATGTAGGCCGTAAGATGCATCAACCATTAAATATTGAAGCCATTCACAAGAGGTAATTTCAAATGTATTTAATTTGGTTTAACGGGAAACAAAATTTCACACTATTCTTTACATATAAAATTGGCAGATGTGCGCCTACACGCTTGAATTTCACTTAGAGCCATTCCAGGATGTTGAGAATGGGCTTAACAATTTCGTGATAGGGCAACTGAACATGGCAATTGTTCCTAGAATCTTGCGTTAGTTAACCTACATCAGCGTTGAAAATTTGAAGTAGATCAGACAAGGCCTTCTAATGTTATGAATGAAATAAAAACGAAAAATTGGAGGAAGTAAAAAAAATTCTGGCAACTTAACTTAAAGGTCACCCTTTGGGCATAATTATATCAAGAAGTGCGGGTCATACTCGTGTGTTGCTGTCTACCCGTGCATGTAATACTTCCTGTCAACCTTCTGAATCATATATGCAACCTTCACAATATTGTATTACTCACGCAATAGGAGCGTGATTGAATTAATCAAGATACATCTGAAATTTATGTATGTATGAGATGTGAAAAACAAAAGAGTAAAGACATATCTGATGCCTCTGTTTAATATCTGAATGTGTTAACGATTTATTTCTTAGGGTAAATCAGTGTCCCACTGATTAAGTTCAGCAGAAATTGAACAGGAGTTAGCTCTGATATTTATGGATATTTATATATACTGTTGTGTTTTCACCTCAAAATATATTGAATGTATTCTGAGGTGTACTCTGAAGTAACCCTCAGATATATATATATATATAATATATATATTATATATATATATTATATATATATATAAACACTGATCTCTGGCTGAGGAGACTCGAACCTACGAACCTTAGGACAAGGTACGCAGTGCTATACCAATCTACCCACCCATGGACAATACCTTGACGTGTAGCATGCGCTACACGTTTGATCCAAGGCAGCCAGCTTTCAGGGAGAAGGCTTACAGCTTTTCATCTCATCCCCTGCATGCATCAGCCTTAACTAGAGATTTGAACAATGCAAGGAATTCGCGAGAGCATGCGAAATATACACAACACTGATCTTCTGGCTGAAGGAGACTCGAACCTACGAACCTTAGGACAAGGTACGCAGTGCTTTACCAAGGTTCGTAGGTTCGAGTCTCCTTCAGCAGAGATCAGTGTTTGTGTTATTTCGCATGCTCTCGCGAATTCCTTGCATTGTTCAAATCTCTAGTAAGGCTGATGCATGCAGGGGATGAGATGAAAAGCTGTAAGCTTCTCCCTGAAAGCTGGCTGCCTTGGATCAAACGTGTGCGCAGCTACACGCCAAGGTATTGGTCCAGTGTGGGTAGATTGGGTTAAAGCACTGCGTACCTTGTCCTAAGGTTCGTAGGTTCGAGTCTCCTTCAGCAGAGATCAAGTGTTTGTATGTATAATATTATATATATATATATATATATATTTATATATTTATATATATTTATATATATATTATATATATAATATATATACTGGAGCTGGCCTTCACCAGGCCTAACGAGGGAACGCCATCACCCACATCACTACGTGGTATTTTATTATTTAATGAATGATGGATGTAACTGGTCATGGTGGAGCTAACGCCGCTTGTTTCAATTAACAGTTACCTTTGTATAAGTTGGAAATGGTTTTATTAGTTTTTTTTTTTTTTTGGTGTTGGTAACACTAAAGATAAAGTCATTAATTGTATTATGGTGATCGTTTTTATATATGAATCTGCGTGGTTGTAAACACAGCACAGTTAACCACATAACAGTTTTGCTTTTTTGTGTATTTATGAGAGGGGGGCAGAGAAAGGGAGGTCGTTAATATGTTATTATCATTTTCTTCTTTTAAGTTGTTTCATATCCGAAGGCATCGAAAATTCATTATTTAAAATGAAACATGTATTTTCATTCCCTAAGAGGTTGGATTGTTTTCAAATATGTTCTGAACAGTTTTAATCGCCTTTCTCAGTAATAATTGTACAGACTCGTAAACAGAAAAAGCTCGTCTTGGGGTAGTGTTTCGATCTGCTAGAATCTTTATACAAAGCGCCATTCTACGACGCTTACCTCTGATTAAAATGAAACACTGTTGAACGGCATTAATTTATAATGGTTGATGCAGAGTATGAAATTGATGTAAGGTTTCTTGGGTATAGGCTGTGTATGTGCAAATTTTGTTGGATTCTGTACAGTAGAGAATGCATCTTCTTCAGCTTTAAATGAAGGTTTTTCTTGATTTAAGGTTTTGTAAGTTATAATGTGTAAATTTTATTATTCATATTGTTGTGTTATATAATTGGAGAATATTTCTTCTGAAAAGAAATAAGACACTATCTGACTCTATTGGATTATCCTGGGTTAAACTTTTAATATGCCTATATCACTTACGTGCCCTAAAGACCACTGTAAAAAATATGTTTATGTACCCAAAGCTTAAACAAAACCTATTTGTTTACTTACTTTCTCAGTTAGTTAATAAAAAAGACTAGTCACTCTTAGAGATAAATCTGGATTGATTTTAGCCTGTGCAGGTCCCATTTTTTTAAGAATAAAAAACTGGGAAAATTGCAATACGTGTCACTCTTCATGAGATAATTTCCGAATGTAGCATCCGCCTGAGCAGCTTACAAGCTTAATGTGCTAAGTGTATTTTAGGATATTGGTTTGTCTAAGACAAGAAGAGTTAGTTAGCCTTCAAAGCTGATGTTTCTTATTGGAAGGTATGAATTTGATTTTGTCTGTGCGTGTTCTAATTTGCCAGTTTTGTTGTAGAAAGCTGGATATTAGTTTTCATAAGATGACTTGTGAATGCCTCTTCTGATTCGCTTCAGATCATCAACGCTAATATTTAACTAGATTATGCCGCACTCTGCACTATTTCAATCTTGTGCACTGAAGTATAGGGAACTGCGGCTATGGAATACGGAGATACCGTCTCGGACAGTAGTGACCTAAATACATCTAGTTATTCTTAAGAGTAATCAATTTATGTGATTTGTGGGAAGTGACTTATCCTAAATCACGGGTTTACTCACACACACACACACACACACACACACAGAGAGAGAGAGAGAGAGAGAGTTGTGATATTTAAAGAGCACCTTGACAAATTACATAACTTATACTAAGTATAGTAAATTTTAAAGACTAGCCTTGATCTAAATATTAGACTTCAGCAAACAAACGTGATTAACTATAAACTATTTGAGAGCGTGGATTCACTCTTCAATCTGCAGTGACCAAAGTTTGTTTCATGATATATGAATTAATTGCTAAACCTTTTGAACAAACAGCGATCATTATCTGCTGCTCACACGGTGAATAACATGTTTTGGTATGTCATAAAATATTACACACAATGAAAAATTAGGTACATGTAATAATTTTATAGCTGGTGATGGATGTTACCACCCATATTACTTAAATAAATTGCTAAGATACTAAGGCAGAGCCAAAGTTGTTTCATTTTATTTACTGCTAACACGTACAAATTTGTCTGTAGTAGCTAAACCCTCTATCATCACGCGAGTTGCCTCCATTTCCACCGCCCTTATCCACTGTACCCTGTTGAATAAATTTCATCGCTATACAGTTTCTTTGACGCTAGTCATCACTAATTGATGACTAAGTCAATTTACGTAGTGAAATCATGTCCAGTCGTGCTGGTTCATCAAGTACTGTCATTCTCTCATTTGAAATCTTGACTCGTAAATTATTGCTAGGTTCATCAACATTGTTCCTCTCCACATTTCCATCACCCCGAGTGGATCCTAGTTCTAATCTAAGTCTTATTTCTTTGTGGTGAAAATATACTATAAAGCTTCTGCTTCTTCGTCTTCAATGGCAGTTCCTCCAGTTAAGATGTATTTCGCGGCCTTGTTGTCCCCGTACTCATATTGTCTCCTGTTGCTCAGCTGAAACCTTTCGAGCATTATTTCTATTTACTTGCACCCTCTCCTCATCCCTCATTCGCCAGTCGTGACTTCCTGCTGTTTCATCGTTGAACTCTGCGCTGCTTATGTTTTGTTCACTATTTGAACATCCACTGCTTTGTGATCGTGAACCCTGCTACTTTTATCAGTTTTCTCTCTTTTTTCAATAAATGGTCACAACTGTAAATACGCTGTATTTATTATTCCATTATTCCTGTTAACTATGCATCTGAGAGATCAATAATGTTAGACTGTTTCTCTATTACGATTTCCTTTGCTGCACAGCTCTTAGCGTTCCACTCTGTGTTTGTGTTTCATCCTCTAACCCTTCCGTCTCTCCTGTTAAAATATTGGTCCTGTCTTGTTCGTCATCTTCAGGGGTAGAAGGGTTGTGGAGTCTGCTGAGAGGAAAGAGGGCCGAGGAGGGCATGCATAGGAAAGCGGGAGGGAAAGTTATAGTTAGGAAAGTGGAAAGAGAAGGGTTGGGAAGGGAAAATCAGCAGGAAAGGAGAGGTTGAGACTGACATTCATTACTTCCAATTATTGCATATACAAAATATACAATAATCATAAGTCCATAGGATGCACAGCATTTCGGGCATAACTTAAACAAATTTTAGGCACTACATAGTTATCTTTTTTTATTTACTAAGGGTCTATACAAGCTACCAGAATGATAAAAGTGCAGGTTACAAGAAAATTCATAAAATAAATAAATGTATTTGTCTAGTGCAAAAGGTAAATTTACAGTACAATATAATGCTATACAAATTAACGATAATTATATGAAAAATTATTGATACAACAACAACAGTATGTCAGGATGAAGGGAACTGAAACACATGGTACAATATACGGAAGCAGAAAAAAAAACAGCAGAACCAAATTACGAGAGGATTAATAATGGATGAAAACTCGACAAGCAGGTTTCAAGATGCGTTTGAAGTGAGGAGGTGCTGTTTAACAGAAGCCTTGAAGCGGCTGGCAGACAGGGAACCTTTGGAATCAACGGCCACATAGTAATATATGTGAATGTTCTGTATGTTAAGTTTAAAATTTTTGGAAAGTGGGGGGGGGGGGGACGCGTGTGTTGTTTAGCACTAGATTGAGAGGTTAGGAGTATATGGGTAGTAGGTAACTGAGTTGGAGATTGGAGGGTGGAAATAGAACTGGTAAAGCTAATAGGAGTGAGCAGAGAGAGGGTGAGGGAATGCTGGAGAATGATAGGCGTTTACGAGGATGGGGAGGGAAAGGATGGCAGGAGATAAAAAGAGGAAGGGATGAAAGGTTGTGTACTAAGAGAAGGACGGGATTGGAGGGATGTGTCTTGAGGAAGAGAAAGGTAGGAAATGGAACTACTGACTCTCGGCTGGAGGTAGCATTCTCCGGGAATATGTTCCATGGACCAAGAGGGAAAGAAAAAAAGTCCTTCCATATGGCAGTGCAGAGACTTGTGTGTCAGTGTAGGGATTGTCAGGGTAAGGATAGTCAGGGTAGGGACTGTCAGGGTAGGGACTGTGCCAGGCTAGGGACTGTGCCAGGGGAGGGACTGTGCCAGGGTAGGGACTGTGCCAGGGTAGGGACTGAAGCATGAAAAGGACTGTGCGACAGGGTGGAGAATAAGTCAATCTCATTTTAAAAACTATTCAAGTGAAACTCATTAAATACTTAAGAAGGTATAAGCAGTCTCCTTCTGCCATAGTTCAAGGAGAGAGGAGCACCTAAAAGGCTTGCTGAAAATGAGATGGCTGTGATCTCATTGTGAGATAAGATGTGTAGCGTGATATCAGGAGACATGTTTCATACGGTGGATACCTTGCTGTCACAGACCATCACAGGAAGTTACATGATAGCAATGTATACAGTTACATGCTTCCAGTTACAGGAGCAGAGCTATAATCGAGTTATGTTTAACGTCTCACATTCTTTTTATTAAATTTATTGCAGCCTGTTTTTTCAATTAGTAAATTAATTAGATGCGCACTATGTCAAAGGAATTCTGACAATCTATTAATATGCAATCTTAATCCTTTCCTTTTTTACTAAATGTTAGTCTTAGAATTCGATTAGGTTTCCTAGGCAAGATTTCCCTCTTCTAAAATCATATTAGCTCTTATAATAGGCTTTGCTTTTCAGGTGTTTTATTAGCTTATTCCTTCTCCAATAATGCCAGTGCATTCATGTAAATATTATTTTCCCCTTGAAGTGATATATTTACCAGCTTACTATTTTTATTTTTTATTATTTTCCAGTGTAAGCAGGTCAACGATTTGGCCTTATGTTTGCTTCTTTTCTTTTATTTTTGAAGACTGCTAATACTTTCACATTTTTCCATCTCTCTAACCCAGAAGCACTTTACACCATTCCTTTTCTTACACTTTTTTACATCATTCGTTTTCTTGCACATTTTCACACCGTTCGTTTTTTTTTGCACATTACCCGGTGTCAATTTCTGAATGTTTCCTAAGTACAATGTAGGGTGCCCACAAAAACACTACCTGATTCAAACAGGTATAACATGTAACTTTATCGTAATAATCTTTCACAGTTAGTAGCTTCAGATGCAGGATTTCATTCAGTTTCCTGGGGTATACAATAGCATTAAAGGCGCTCAATGTGCGCCTCTCTGGTTGCTCGGCAAAGAATTGATGCGATAGTCCAGTTCGGTCCAGACACTGCAGCATATCTGGTGTTATCATGAGAGCTGCTTCAGTGATCGAAATTTTCAGCTCCTCCAGGGTTCCAGGTAGTGGTGGTACGTAAACTGTGCTCTTCACGTACCCCCAAAGAAAGAAGTCACAACCAGTTAGGTCCGGTGATCTCGCAGGCCACAGACGGAACACATCTGGCAGCATTGTATCCAGGAGAACCCAGGCAATGTTAAAATCATCATGTTTTCCTCGTATGGAGTGAAGACAGGATATCTGGCAACAGTCACCAGTGATCTGATGTAAATCTTGACTACTGTATAGTATTTAACCTCTGCAGGGTCCCTAAGAATCACTGGTGAGATTTTTCTGATCTCACCGTCTATGATGCGTCCAGTTTCTTCAGTCTATTCGCTTCTTTTCTCACAGGTAAATAGGATTGTACTGCAAAGCCTCTGCATTCCCGTTCCCGGCTGGTACCGCTTCCATTGTGAATATTTCTTGGAAGATTTTGAGTTCTTCAAAGATTTCCCCGTTATTCATCGTGAGTTTGACTTTGTATTTTTTTTACTGTCGTTCTCTCTGGCCCTGCCACTTTGTGTTTGTATAGTGTTTTATAGTAACTATCACGCTACCACATATTTATTTCATCAATTTGATAATACTACCATGCTAGTATCTTCGTTATTAGCTAAAACGAAGTTATTGTACTATTATCCTTTTCATCTCTTATCATATGTTTGTAATTTTAACTAGTGAGAAATGGGTATGTGTATTCATACATGTCTTGTAGTGGTCTCACTGATATGTATAAATACGTAACTATCACTGGATAATTCAAGAGTATTGCTGGTTTGTGACGTCTGAGGTTGGCGCCAACTATTAATTATATCACGTGACCCGACTTGACCTGTGGTTCAAGGAGGATTGTCTAGGGAGGGTCTCTCTTACCTGCGTTAGATAATAAAAAAGGCACAATATCGTGACTGAAACAATAGACAAATAACCCGCACATAGCAGAGAGGACTTTGTAAATGGTCTAAGTCGGACCGAAACGTCGTCGTAAGCTCCTCTCTTCTATGTGAGGGTTATTTGTGTATTACCTGCGTTGAGAGAAGGTCTATACTCAGATAGAAAACACTCTAGCTGTACTTATCTTTCACATGTAGTTGGGTTACCTGTGTATAAGGAGAAATCTATACCCAGGTGGATTGCGACCAAGTTAATTCATTGTAGTGTGTATACCAAAACGTTGTTCAGCCTTTTAAGACTGTCTGAACAACGTGTTATACTGTCTGTGTAAATTGAATTACGTTGGATCTGTATAATGCCTTGTATAGATAATAAGTCCGAGTATGCCAAGACTAAGTATGTGAAAGTAATGTCTTGTGTGTGTGTGTGTGTGTGTGTATATATATGTGTATATATATATATATATATATATATATTATATATTATATATATATATATATATATATATATATATATATATATATATATAATATCCATGGGGAAGTGGAATAAGAATCTTTCCTCCGTAAGCCATGCGTGTTGTAAAAGTCAACTAAAATGCCGGGAACAATGGGCTAGTAACCCCTTTTCCTGTAAAGATTACTAAAAAGAATAAGAAGAAGAAAATTGTCAAAGTGGGAAGTCTGAATGTGCGTGGATGTTGTGCAAATGATAAGAAAGAGATGATTGTGGATGTTATGAATGAGAAGAAGCTGGATGTCCTGGCTTTAAGTGAAACAAAGTTGAAGGGGGTGGGAGAGTTTCAATGAAGAGGAATAAATGGGATTAGGTCAGGGGTTTCAAATAGAGTTAGAGCTAAAGAAGGAGTAGCAATAATGTTGAAGGATAAGCTATGGCAGGAAAAGAGGGACTATAAATGTATTAATTCAAGGATTATGTGGAGTAAAATAAAGATTGGATGCGAAAAGTGGGTTATAGTAAGCGTGTATGCACCTGGAGAAGAAAGAAGTGTAGAGGAGAGAGAGAGATTCTGGGAAATGTTGAGTGAATGCGTGGGGAGTTTTGAATCAAGTGTGAGAGTAATGGTGGTTGGGGATTTCAATGCTAAAGTGGGTAAAAATGTAATGTAGTAGGTAAATTTGGGGTGCCAGGGGTAAATGTAAATGGGGAGCCTTTAATTGAGCTATGTGTAGAAAGATATTTGGTAATAAGTAATACACATTTTATGAAAAAGAGGATAAATAAATATACAAGGTGTGATGTAGCACGTAATGAAAGTAGTCTGTTAGATTATGTATTGGTGGATAAAAGGTTAATGGGTAGGCTCCAGGATGTACATGTTTATAGAGGGGCAATTGATATATCGGATCATTATTTAGTTGTAGCTACAGTTAGAGTAAGAGGTAGATGGGAAAAGACGAAGGTGGCAACAACAAGTAAGAGGGAGGTGAAAGTGTATAAACTAAGGGAGGAGGAAGTTCGGGTGAGATATAAGCGACTATTGGCAGAAAGGTGGGCTAGTGCAAAGGTGAGTAGGGGGGGGGGGGGTTGAAGAGGGTTGGAATAGTTTTAAAAATGCAGTATTAAAATGTGGGGCAGAAGTTTGTGGTTATAGGAGGGTGGGGGCAGGAGGAAAGAGGAGTGATTGGTGGAATGATGAAGTAAAGGGTGTGATAAAAGAGAAAAAGGTAGCTTATGAGAGGTTTTTACAAAGCAGAAGTGTTATAAGAAGAGCAGAGTATAGGGTGAGTAAAAGAAAGGTGAAGAGAGTGGTGAGAGAGTGCAAAAGGAGAGCAGATGATAGAGTGGGAGAGGCACTGTCAAGAAATTTTAATGA
Source organism: Cherax quadricarinatus (assembly GCF_026875155.1). NCBI lineage: Eukaryota > Metazoa > Arthropoda > Malacostraca > Decapoda > Parastacidae > Cherax > Cherax quadricarinatus. The sequence continues at coordinate 14,409,292 of NC_069459.1, read as the reverse complement.
AAATAAGAAAAAATTTTGGAGTGAGTTAAACAAGTTAAGAAAGCCTAGGGAAAGTATGGATTTGTCAGTTAAAAACAGAGTAGGGGAGTTAGTAGATGGGGAGAGGGAAGTATTAGGTAGATGGCGAGAATATTTTGAGGAACTTTTAAATGTTGAGGAAGAAAGGGAGGCGGTAATTTCATGCACTGGCCAGGGAGGTATACCATCTTTTAGGAGTGAAGAAGAGCAGAATGTAAGTGTGGTGGAGGTACGTGAGGCATTACGTAGAAAGGGGGTAAAGCAGCTGGAACTGATGGGATCATGACAGAAATGTTAAAAGCAGGGGGGATATAGTGTTGGATTGGTTGGTACTTTTGTTTAATAAATGTATGAAAGAGGGGAAGGTACCTAGGGATTGGCGGAGAGCATGTATAGTCCCTTTATATAAAGGGAAAGGGGACAAAAGAGACTGTAAAAATTATAGAGGAATAAGTTTACTGAGTATACCAGGAAAAGTGTACGGTAGGGTAATAATTGAAAGAATTAGAGGTAAGACAGAATGTAGGATTGCGGATGAGCAAGGAGGTTTCAGAGTGGGTAGGGGATGTGTAGATCAAGTGTTTACATTGAAGCATATATGTGAACAGTATTTAGATAAAGGTAGGGAAGTTTTTATTGCATTTATGGATTTAGAAAAGGCATATGATAGAGGAGCAATGTGGCAGATGTTGCAAGTATATGGAATAGGTGGTAAGTTACTAAATGCTGTAAAGAGTTTTTGAGGATAGTGAGGCTCAGGTTAGGGTGTGTAGAAGAGAGGGAGACTATTTCCCGGTAAAAGTAGGTCTTAGACAGGGATGTGTAATGTCACCATGGTTGTTTAATATATTTATAGATGGGGTTGTAAAAGAAATGCTAGGGTGTTCGGGAGAGGGGTGGGATTAAATTATGGGGAATCAAATTCAAAATGGGAATTAACACAGTTGCTTTTTGCTGATGATACTGTGCTTATGGGAGATTCTAAAGAAAATTGCAAAGGTTAGTGGATGAGTTTGGGAATGTGTGTAAAGGTAGAAAGTTGAAAGTGAACATAGAAAAGAGTAAGGTGATGAGGGTATCAAATGATTTAGATAAAGAAAAATTGGATATCAAATTGGGGAGGAGGAGTATGGAAGAAGTGAATGTTTTCAGATACTTGGGAGTTGACGTGTCGGCGGATGGATTTATGAAGGATGAGCTTAATTATAGAATTGATGATGGGGAAAAAGGCGAGTGGTGCGTTGAGGTATATGTGGAGTCAAAAAACGTATCTATGGAGGCAAAGAAGGGAATGTATGAAAGTATAGTAGTACCAACACTCTTATATGGATGTGAAGCTTGGGTGGTAAATGCAGCAGCGAGGAGACGGTTGGAGGCAGTGGAGATGTCATGTCTAAGGGCAATGTGTGGTGTAAATATTATGCAGAAAATTCGGAGTATGGAAATTAGGAAAAGGTGTGGAGTTAATAAAAGTATTAGTCAGAGGGCAGAAGAGGGGTTGTTGAGGTGGTTTGGTCATTTAGAGAGAATGGATCAAAGTAGAACGACATGGAAAGCATATAAATCTATAGGGGAAGGAAGGTGGGGTAGGGGTCGTCCTCGAAAGGGTTGGAGAGAGGGGGTAAAGGAGGTTTTGTGGACGAGGGGCTTGGACTTCCAGCAAGCGTGCGTGAGCGTGTTAGGAGTGAATGGAGACGAATGGTACTTGGGACCTGACGATCTGTTGGAGTGTGAGCAGGGTAATATTTAGTGAAGGGATTCAGGGAAACCGGTTATTTTCATATAGTCGGACTTGAGTCCTGGAAATGGGAAGTACAATGCCTGCACTTTAAAGGAGGGGTTCGGGATAATGGCAGTTTGGAGGGATATGTTGTGTATCTTTATACGTATATGCTTCTAAACTGTTGTATTCTGAGCACCTCTGCAAAAACAGTGATTATGTGTGAGGTGAAAGTGTTGAATGATGATGAAAGTATTTTCTTTTTGGGGATTTTCTTTCTTTTTTGGGTCACCCTGCCTCGGTGGGAGACGGCCGACTTGCTGGAAAAAAAAATAAAAATAATATATATATATATATATCGTGCCGAATAGGCAGAACTTGCCATCTTGGCTTAAATAGCAACGCTCATCTTGCCATATAGGACAAGTGAAAATTTGTGTATGCATTAATTTGGCCAAAAATCATTCTGAACCTAACGAAAAAAAATATATTTCACTGTGTTTGTTTAGTGTTAAATTATAATAAACAAATCTAAATTATATTTAGTTGGGTTAGGCTAAAATAAATTGTTCTTCTTATAATAAGGTTAGGTAAATTTTCTAAGATTCTTTTGGTGCAAAATTATAATTTTTTACATCAACATTATTGAAAAAACATATCTTTAAACGTATAAGAGAAAATTTCAGAAAGGACTTAATTTTAAATGAGTTCTTGCTAATTGACCAGTTTTACATATTCGACACGAAATATTCGACACGACATATTCGGCACGACATATTCGGCACGACATATTCGGCACGACATACATATATAAATGATAGAAAAACAAGGAATGCCAGGTTAGTTAAAGATTATTACGAGCCTAAGAGGATCAACCTTTTCTTTATAGAAAATTATCTGTTCTCATTAGAACTTAAATCAACTGTATTCCTTAATCACGTAATAGTAATTTAATCTTCAAATAGCTTTTCTTCCTCATTTATCGTATGGTTCATTACCTCTTGTACTTTCAATCAAATATCTTTTATCTCATTCTCTCTGGCCGCATATCATATACCTGATAATCCCTGAAGTGTACATGCTGACCTAATTGTGCTTGTAGGAGCAGTGTTATATCCAGGACCCGCCTCTTAATTTTTTATCAACCGGCTCTACTGGTTTTTTTTTTTTTGGCCTCCAAACACTGATCATATCTACTACTGAAATTGAGCAGTGTTTACCTCTACCACCTTTTCATTTACTGACTTCCACTTACTACCCTAAATGAAGAAGTACTTACTAAAATCCCTACAGCACATCCGAAATTTTTGTTGCCTTATACACCTCCTGACTTCGTCTCCACGCATTTCAAACAGCTTATCCCTATACACTTAAATCTAAGCCTTTAAATATTTTATATATTTATTTTGTACAGTGTGTCGCCGCTGGTCCTCTCTTCCGCTGTTGTCAGTTTGAGTTCCACAATGAATCTTGCTGCAAACCCTTGGCTTTTTTCTAGTTTTTTTTAAATGGTTAATCGGATGCAGGTTTATTGCTGGATTCGCATTCTCCAAAATGAGCAAACTGTACTCTGCATCTGTGGTCCTAAATGATTCTTAAAGTTTCTGAAAGCAGTTCTGAGATTAGGTAGTTCTGAATAAGCCACTGAAATTATAAGAGTTGAAAATCCTTTTGGTGATATGAATAGAGAAATACTAAGCTCAGGGCCACATGATCACTTGGTCTGAGGTGCCTTTCGTATGTGATATCCCCAATGTCTGAACTACTCAAGGTGAATATGAGATCTAACCTTCCTGATTCATCCTCTCCTCTTCCCCGTCCTTAACAGGAGGTTTTCCAGTACCACCTCCATCATCTTGGCCCTCCACGTTTCTGGTTCCCCCATGTGGCTCCAGGTTTTCTCAGTTAATCTCCTAATGACTGAAATCGCCCACAATTAGTAACTTCGTCTTGTCTTATCTTCTCCTCTGTGTTTGTGAGAGAGTCACATAGTAAATCACCTTATTTCATGTGAAGAACAAACGGGAAAGAAACCATACCAATTGTAATGTTGACGCAAGGTACAACCCCAAAACTCTTTGCAGAATTTGCTAAATATATTGTCTCTTATCTCCGGCAAGGCAAAATTCTTGTCTCGAGCTGAGGCAATCATGCTCTTCCCAGGAACCTCGTGGTTGAGCTGTTTAAGCGATTTTTTTTATTACAATAAACAATATTAGACTGTTTATTGTAAAAAAATATTAAGAGTAAAATAGTTTCATTTAATATTTACATTTTTCATGTATACCAAGAGTTAACTATATTCCTTTATAAACAGGATAATTTTTTTTTCCTCTGTCGCCATATTCTGGGTGTGGGTGGACTGACAGAGCAGTATCATATTCCCATAACCACTACACAACAGCTGGAAGAAGCTGCATAACACTGCCATCAGAAGTACATCCTTGAAGGCAAGTTTACGGCTTAAAAAAACAAACTGTTCTAAAAAATACGAAGATTTAAATTTCATGTGTACTTGCCCCACAGCCCTTGTCACCCACTATTTTAGTGAGTCCATCAACACATTTGCCTGCCCAGGAGCATCCCGGCTCCCCATCCAACTGATTCCGTCTGTTCTCTGCTCACACTGTATGAACAAAATATGCTTATACAGAATGAAACCTTATTAATTCTCAATGCACAGGCACAGTATGAACAAAGGGAACGTAATAAAGTCAGTGTATTAAACCATTGTGTGTGAATATAACAGGAAAAACTGCTTTTTACCATAATTTAACTATCATGTGGAATAAAGTAGCCATACACTGCGGGTGTGCCCAGTTCTGCTAAATGATTTAAAAAAAAATTGTCTTCTGCCCACTCCAGTCCTTTGTTTTGTCCTATGGGTGTACATTTTATCCAAACACATTGCGCAAATTATCTTGGACCCCTTGACCTTACCTCCGTGTAGCATCACTTGACATCACCTGTAACGGTACCTGACCTGACCCAGTTGCACCTGGTCGACCATCTCCATATGTTTTGTATACCATTGTTTATATTCCACGTAGTTCATAAAGCTTCCACTGGTGAGAACGTTGTATTAAGAGGTGTTGTCTTTTTACTACAATCTGTCAACTCAGTGGACTTCACAACAATACTTTGGCACCAACCTAACTAAACAAGGACGACATTGCAAGTTTAAGGAACTCACAAACAAGCGTCAAATATAAGTGTACAGATGACTTGCAGGAAAGATTATTGCAGCCCTTTGATGACAAACCAACTGAATGATCCATCTTGATTACCTGTTCATCAACGAGTAAGCAAGTAATCAACCAAAGAGTATAAGCCTATGGAGGGAAAGCTTTTAGAGGCTTTGACAGATTTCTTTTTCAAAGTTGCTACTTCGTATACTTGAGACTGTGTGTGTGTGTGTGTGTGTGTGTGTGTGTGTGTGTGTGTGTGTGTGTGTGTGTGTGTGTGTGTACACATATGTAGTGCCGAATAGGTAAAACTTGCGATTTTGGTTTAATTAAACAGCTACGCTCTTCTTGCCGAATAAGGCAAATTTGTGTATGCAATATTTTCGCAAAAATCATTCTGAACCTAATGAAAAAATATATTGCATTGTGTTTGTGTATTAAATTCTAAATTTGCCTAAAATATTAGTTGGATTAGGCTAAGTTAAATTGCGCTTGTTATAATAAGGTTAGGTAAGTTTTCTAAGGTCCTTTTGGTACAATTTTTTTAAATTTTTACGTTAACATAAATGAAAAAATATACCTTTAAACGTAGAAGAGAAAATTTTAGAAAGGACTTAATTTTAAACGAGCTCTTGCTAACTGACCAACTTTACCTATTCGGCACGACATACAGCATGATATTAATTCCCTCAATTATCATCCTCTATGGATATCATGATTGAAGCCTCTCTGGAAGCTAATGCTTCTGACGTAATTCTCAAGGACAGACTGAATGATTTGATGAGGATGGAACAGGGAATAGGCAATCTAGGTGTCCATGACACATTGCAGCTTTTCACAAAGTGACTGAGCCTGCTCAGGCTAACAAATTTCCGAAGATTTGCATTCTTATATAATATCACAAAATCAAATGAATACGACAATCTCCTAAGGTCGATATTCAGAAAAGCACTCAATCTTACTCTAGAAGATAGACACCGGGATTAAGTTCTGAATCAGACTAGGGACATAGTTTCCAAGTGCATTCCTGTCTTTGAGTGTGGCGTCTAGATAATTTTCAGCAGCAATTAACATTCAACACTTCAATGATAATGTTGGGCTCACGATCCAAATTTAGCCATTGGAGTCATGCGCAGGGACGCTAACAAGCTCTTCAATCAATCCATTTTCTCTAACAATTACAGTCACACTGGAATAGTCCCACAGTGAAGAATATAGCCTCAACAATGGTTGAGAATGTGTTAGGAAAAGACTAAGCTCACTTCATGGCAATGAGAGCTCCTCATGTGATGAATTTATTTTTACTTGACCTGTACTCCTTGGAACGAAGGCGAGAAAGATACATGATAATATACACTTAGAAAATCCTAGAGGGATTAGTCCCAAATCTGCACACGGAAATCACTCCCTACTAAACAAAACTCGTCAGGCGGTGCAACATCCCCCAGTGAAAAGCAGGGGTATCATGAGTACGCTAAGATACAACAAAATAAGTGCCAGGGGCCCAAGACTGTTCAACTGCCTCAAAGTATATATAATGGGGATTACCAATAGACTCCTGGCTGTCTTCAAGAGGGAGCTGGACACCTAGACTCAGTACCTGACCAGCAGGTCTGTGGGTCGTACGTCGGTCTGTATGCGGCCAGCAGTAACAGCCTGGTTGATCAGGCCATGATCCACTCCGAGGTCTGGTCATCGACCGGGCTGCGGGGGCGCTGACCCTCGGAATACCCTCCAGGTATACTTTAGGCATACGTCTCGACCCTCAGCCCATTTCTACAGGTGTTATACGCCTGTACAAATGGTCTGAGGTTTTGGTAGTAATCACAGCAATATCAGTTTAATTTTCGTAGTACAGGGGGTCACTGTGTTGGATGGGGTAAGTAGAGTGGAACCTCAAATATCGAACTTTCTTCGGTCCAGAAGGCTGTTCAAGTGCCGCTACCGAACGAATTTATTACCATCAGGAATAATGTAAATTAGATTAGTCCATTTCAGAACCTCAAAAATACACTTATAAAAGCACTTACAAAAATACACTTACATAATTGATTGAGTTGGGAGCAGTTCGATTTTTGAGGTTCCACTGTATATATATCATCGTTCACTGTGGTTCCGGTTCATCGTTTCGAGGTGTATCCTGTCCGTTTTCTGTTTGCAGCGATATATCACGTGGTGAGGAAATTTGAGGTTGGAGGTGTAACCTTGTTCAGTTTTAAGTGAAGCCTCAGTGCAGAATTTAAGTGTCCGCAAGCAAAATTCAATTAACACTGCTTTCTTGATTTTAAAGTCATGGTGGGAGAAGTGATTTAGGTTGTCTTTATTAATAAAGCTGCGGTATACTGTACACCTCAGTAAATCCCTTTGCTTGGTGAGCTGTACGTTCAAGAAAACTAGTGTGTCATTAACTACTACCACTATCACCACTACTATTATTACTGCTATTATTACTACTATTACTACCACTACTACTGCTGATACTACTACTACCACCACTTTTCTCTCTGACTGTGTATGAAGTACTTAGTTTGAGCTCATTGTTTTCCGTCTCTCTAACTAATGTTTCTCTCTCTCTCTGCAGAAAGTCTGCAGCCTTGGAGGAGTTCTGCTATTCTTCGTCTTGCAAGGAGAAGGAGCGCCTCTCTCGCTAACTTTAACATAGGAGCAACGTTACGACATTCGTATCTGCATTAGTAGACACCATTGTCTATTGCGGTTGCTTCTTGTTGCGCCTTCACTAAGACTGACTCAGTGCCAACACTGTTTCATATAATCCTGGACATTATTATAACTTCGCTGTGGGTGTGGTGATCAGGTGGAGCACTGGGCTAGACAATGTTCATAATGAACCCTAGTTATCAAGTGCAGCACTTGCCTACACCAACAGTGAACCCTGGAGAGTCTGCTCTAGCCTCTGCCTCACACCACTTCAATTATGCCTTAAGCTGATGTAACTTTCCTTGTCTTCTTCTCCTGTTGGAATATATGAAAACTTTAGCGAAAGGCCGGAGGAGAAACTTGCTCTTTAACAAAAATAAAGCCCGTGTTTGAGCGAAGATAACATTACCTCCGTAGGTGAGTGGTGGAGGTAGATAACTCACACTACCTTGTAGGTGAGTGGTGGAGGTAGATAACTCACACTACCTTGTAGGTGAGTGGTGAAGGTAGATAACACACGACCTCATGGATGACTGGTGAAGATAACTCAACTATGATCAAACTCTCAACGAGACACTTAACTAACCGTTCCATCCCTTGTAATGATCAATGGATGTTGGTTAAACACGTGGAAGGTTCAGGTAATGATGGGTCAACACCCCAGGTTAAATTACTACGGACAGGCAAATACTGGGGATCCTCGTTCGAACTATCTTGCTCAGGGAAGTGAGGCAGAGAAGAGCCGCATGCATTTCCCCTTAGGATGGATGGGTTGTTCAGCCATCTTACATGTATCAATAACATTGTGCAATCAATTGTTTTTTCTCTCAAATTTGGCTGTCCTTTTCCAAGCCAGCATATTAACCACTGTGTTAATAACCCGGTTACTGACTGAAGCAGTCAAGGTTTCTATAAATCTTCAGGCAACAGCAGTGAGCGATTTCTTTGTCCAGTTATGGTTAGAAACACTTAGTAAGAACAGTGGAACATGGATAGTATATCAGCTTGATGTGGACTTGCCCTGCATGACTCTCACTTACTCCCTGTTCAGAACATCCACACTTACTACTGTGCAATCTATATCTACAGGACCTTAAATTCCAATATTAACCTTGACCTAAAACGCTTTCTTGATAGTTGTGACAGGATCCACAGGCATAACACCAGACACAAACATCTCTATGACATTCCCCGAGTTCGACTAAACCTTTACAAAAATTCAATGTATTTCAAAGGACCTAAAATCTGGAACACCCTACCTGAAAACTCTAGAACTGCAGACACATTCATCACTTTCAAAACTACAGTTAGAAAACATCTTATCTCCCTGATCCACCCCGACATCTAACTACATGATAACCACCTGGTGGTTCAAAATTACACTCACCCGCTGACTATAAACCCAGAAATACTAATCTTAATCATAAAATAATAAATCCTAACTAGTCATAAGTTTGCCGATGTTACTCAAATATAGACACCTTGTATTGTGCCAAAACAAAAGCATTCACATTGCTAAACTCAAAATTATGATGTAGTCACTTAGCCTTAATACTATAATCTGTAAGGACTTAATGCTAAGAATTAATCTAAGTCTGCTCGAAACACCTAGTCATGCTAGGTGTCCTAGTGGCCCCCTCTGTAATTAGTATTTTATAACATGTAAACCACAAAATACCCAAAACCTGTAAATACCACATAGTAACCATTATAGAGAATAAACTTGAGCTGAATTGAATGTGTTCACGGTAGTACAACAAAATTTTCACATACACACTAGTTGATAAATAAGACATGTGCAGCCCTCTGGTATCTATTTCTAAGACATTTCGCCTACTTAGTAAACTTCTTCACTAAAATACAGAGGCGACTAAAACTGGAGACAGCAAACAGTGATGCAAATATAATGAGCTCAGTCCATCCGCAATGTACCAGTAGTTTTGAGGTGATTAGTCTCTCAGCCTTGAGAAGTGTCCAGCTCATGGTCTCATTTAATGTGATAGACAGCAGTGTCAAGCATATGAACTAACATTAACATGAGCCGCAGAGACGTCGGGATTTCTGATGAGAAAATATTTCGGACAACAGTGGTCTATCACAACCTGTTGTATCAATTCGTAAGTATTTTGTATAGGTAGTAGTTCATGGCTATCATGTTTGCCTTATTCTTCACAACAGTCAGGTCGTATGCAAATCCTAATAGATTCAAGTTCCTGAAAGTTTTTCTTTTCTAGCCTGTGATATCAGGCTGAAGTTATACAGTTGATGTTTATTCCTGACAATGAGCCAATCACTAGATTTTCTTTCTTGTAGCACTGTCTTCGTCTCTCGTTCTCCAAAACGTATGGACTTATATTTGATGATCATTTACATTGCATTTACTGTATTAATAATAGTCACAGCACTGATCATTATGAGACCAGAATCGACTCTCAGTCAATCTTTGTCTCATCAGATTCTTACTTATTCAAGGCTTTCTAAAGAAAATATATAATGTTGTTATTATATACATGTGTGTATTCACCTGTGGTTGAAGAGGTTGAATGTCAGTTCTTGGACCCAGCATTTAACTATATACAAAGCGTTTTACCAGTTTCATGCCTCGTTGGCATGAAAACTCTACAGTGATAAAGAATATGTTATTATTAGGATTTTAGTAAAGTCTTCGATAGAGTACCTCACAAGAGACTAAATCATTCCACTTCCTGATAACTGTGAGCAGTTCTTAGGTTAACTAGTTACTGCATATATCAATAAGTTATGCAGCTAATATGTGATTCTAGTAATATGCTTGATATGCTTACTCTCATATTTCTAAGTGCATTATCTGCTCCGTCTCACTTCCTTAGGTACGTCAGGGCTGGATTTCAGTTGTCACTCCTGAACACCCTTGCAGTTTATACAAATCATTTTGGAGTCTCTTCTTGTCTGCTCCGATGTCCACGTTCTTCAATGATTTGCCATCAGCAACAAACAATGATCTATAGAATTCAGTTTCCTCTGGTAAGATGTTTATGTGTATCAAGAACGGCAAGGACCCAAGCACCACTCCTTGTGGGACTCCACTGGTTACCTGTACCCACTCCCAACACCTCTTTCCTTACTATTAATATTACTAAAAGTTCCTGTTTGCACTTGCGAATCGTCCCTACTACCCTTCTCCGCTCTTCAATTTGCACAGCAACCTTTGTGGACTATGTCAAATCCTTTCTCGCAGTCGAGGAACATGTAGTCTAATCAACATCATTCATTCATTCATTCTTTCTCTCTCTCTTCACTTGAGATGTCATAAACCTCTTCAAAGAGTCGCATGACAAGATCTGCCATCTTCAAAGCTGTTCAATATTTACTTCTCTTATTTTCAACCTGCTCAGCTACTGTCTCTTATTAATTTGGGCTCTAACTGAATGTTGCTCCTCAGCGGAACTCAGACATTATTTAATAAATTCCGATACGTTCAAGTAGTTTTCACCACAGAATACACTGTTATTTCTTGTTCAAGCTGTTATTTCACATAGTTATTCTGGGAGATACTAGTAAAAACAATACCATTAGTTTGTGTAGAACAAAGCATGGAAGAACCAACCAAGAGCGCTAACCTATTACACATGAGTTGCTAGACGAACCTGCCCAATCACAGCAAACAAAGACGTTACCATTTACATATCAGCCGATATGGTTACTTTTAAGTTCTGTTAAGTTAGCCTGTGTTGGGTTACGCTTCTTTTCTCCCATTTGCACAAGAAAAGGAATATCCTCATGGCACAATATACTTCATACTGGACACATTAAACTATACTTTATCGTCAAAACACGCCCAGGAACAACGTTCAATTATTACCATTGTATTATCTGCCCCTTAGCCTGTATGCTAGGTAGCAAGACTGGTTTACATATTTAGTGCGCTCTGCCAACTTTCCTTCTCCGTACTGGGATAAGTGTCTGTAGTTGCGGGTTGTCAGAGGCACTTGTCGATAGACACTGTGTTTGTGTGTGTGTGTGTGTGTGTGTGTACTCGCCTAATTGTGGTTGCAGGGGCCGAGTCATAGCTCTTGGCCCCGCCTCTTCAATGGTCGCTACTAGGTCCATTCTCTCTCTGCTCCGTGAGCTTTATCATACGTGTTCTTAAAGCTATGCATGGTACCTGCCTCCACTACCTTACTTTCCAGACTATTCCACTTCCTGACTACTCTATGACTGGACAAATACTTCCTAACATCAATGTGACTCATGCCAGTCTTTAACTTCCAACTGCGACCCTTTGTTGCTGTGTCCCATCTCTGGAACATCCTGTCTCTGTCCACCTTTTTGTCATGTCGGGGAAGGGGGGGGGGTAATGGAACGTAATTATTAATCGGGGAATATGGGAGTAGGGGATTATGTAGGCGAGGTGGTAGGAGAGATGATTAGCGGAGGTAGGTAATGTGAGGTCACTGATGACTACACCTTCATCTCTCATTACTCTACCCACCACACTACTCACCCTCTCACTACTTGAAATAACATAATGAATAACAGCGCAAATAACGGGGACTGTGAATATAACTATTCTACTCAAACACAGTTTATTATTAAGTCCTTGTACAATAATATATTTGGGAACAGGAGAACATTATTGGGGTTTAGATAAATGGGGTGGTACATATAAGTAGTGAGACAGGGAATACAATCAACTTAACCAAAATGAATGTAACTTACAATGTAGTTCAGAGGACAGTTCACCACAGGAGCTAAGCCACAGGTCCCAAGACCTACACAGCACGAGTACTGCTCCAAGCCAGTACTCTGCTCTATGTCTCCAACAGTCTCCTCCAGAGACTTCAGCAGCCTTCTCCGGAGCCCTGCACACAGCAGCAGCTCCGCTCGAAGTCTCTCTGCTCAGACCGCTGCACCCAGGCCACAGCTCCGCACGAATCTCCCATTCATGCTCTTCCTTGAGCTTATATGGTGGTCCAAGCACCCTCCACAATGAGGTGTGTACCACGTGTACGACCTGGCGCCGAGATCTGACGCCAGTGACGAGCAAAGGAGCTGATACTTAAGCCGAAAAGGCGTGGCTGCTTAGCCACTTGCCAAGGCAAGGTGACCATATAATTAGGTCTCCCTAGAGACCTCACAAGCCCAGCTGAACTACATCACACTGTCAATTCCTCTCAGTATTTTATGTCGTTATCATGTCCCTCCTGTCCTTCAGTGTCGTCAGGTCGAAAATAGAGAAAGTGCAAACCTTTGCACTTTCTCTAACTTCCTGACGTGCTTGGCCAGGTGTGGGTTCCAAACTGGTGCTGCATACTCCAATATGGGCCTGACTGTACTCTGTATGTGATCTTCTTTGCCCTTCCCCGATCTTCATGACTTTACACTTGGTGGGGTTGAACTCTAGGAGCCAGTTGCTGGACCAGGCCTACAGCCTGTCCAGATCCCTCTGTATTCCTGCCTGTGTGTGTGTGTGTGTGTGTGTGTACTCACCTATTTGTGGTTGCAGGGGTCGAGTCATAGCTCCTGGCCCTGCCTCTTCACTGATTGCTACTAGGTCCTCTCTCTCCCTGCTCCATGAGCTTTATCATACCTCGCCTTAAAACTATGTATAGTTCCCGCCTCCACTACTTCACTTTCTAGGCTATTCCACGGCTTGACTACTCTATGACTGAAGAAATACTTCCTAACATCCCTTTGATTCATCTGAGTCTTCAACTTCCAATTGTGACCTCTTGTGTGTGTGTGTGTGTGTGTGTGTGTGTGTGTGTGTGTGTGTGTGTGTGTGTGTGTGTGTGTATTTGCTTGTTTCCACACTGCTTTTGTATATCTTTTACAACGATGAGCAAAAACGGAAATGAAAATAAAAACAGTATGGTGGAGGAAGTAACAGTCCCCCGAGCTTCAGATAATACTCTAAAGGGGAGCGAGGCTTGTCCTATCACTATGAAGCGGCAGACCAGTCTCACTACCACTGTAATGTGGGAACACCGCCTCCCTCCATACACTACTGTGTCACCTGCTTTATCGGATACTAGGGCGTGCTACTGCGTGTCCCTGCCTTATCACTAGGGCCTGCCCCTGCCATATCACTAGGGCGTGCCCCTGCCTTATCACTAGGGCGTGTCCCTGCCTTATCACTAGGGCGTGTCCCTGCCTTATTACAAGGGCGTGTCCCTGCCTTATCACTAGGGCGTGCCCCTGCCTTATCACTAGGGCGTGTCCCTGCCTTATCACAAGGGCGTGTCCCTGCCTTATCACTAGGGGGTGCCCCTCCCATATCACTAGGGCGTGTCCCTGCCTTATCACAAGGGCGTGTCCCTGCCATAGCACTAGGGCGTGCCCCTGCCTTATCACTAGGGCGTGTCCCTGCCTTATCACAAGGGCGTGTCCCTGTCATATCACTAGGGCGTGTCCCTGCCATATCACTAGGGCGTGTCCCTGCCATATCACTAGGGCGTGTCCCTCCCATATCACTAGGGCGTGTCCCTGCCTTATCACAAGGGCGTGTCCCTGCCATAGCACTAGGGCGTGCCCCTGCCTTATCACTAGGGCGTGTCCCTGCCTTATCACAAGGGCGTGTCCCTGCCATATCACAAGGGCGTGTCCCTGCCATATCACTAGGGCGTGTCCCTGCCATATCACTAGGGCGTGTTCCTGCCATATCACTAGGGCGTGTCCCTGCCATATCACTAGGGCGTGTCCCTGCCTACTCTGCTTACTGTTCCTAACTAAAAGTACAACAAGTACGTAGTTCTATACAGTAACCATCATGGTGTTAAGCTTTAGAGAAATATACATATTAGGAGTAACTTCTGTTAAATATAAAACAAAAGAGTGACCTTTCTGTAATAAACAAGATTAACCCTTCCATTCAATATATAAAGGAGTGACTATTACATACACAAGGTAAGTGACCCATCCCTTAAATACATAATAAAGGATTGACCCTTATGTTAAGTATACAACAGTCAGCAGTCTAGTGAGCTTCACTAACACAGTCTAGTGAGCTTCACTAACACAGTCTAGTGAGCTTCACTAACACAGTCTAGTGAGCTTCACTAACACAGTCTAGTGAGCTTCACTAACACAGTCTAGTGAGCTTCACTAACACAGTCTAGTGAGCTTCACTAACACAGTCTAGTGAGCTTCACTAACACAGTCTACTGAGCTTCACTAACACAGTCTACTGAGCTTCACTAACACAGTCTACTGAGCTTCACTAACACAGTCTACTGAGCTTCACTAACACAGTCTACTGAGCTTCACTAACACAGTCTACTGAGCTTCACTAACACAGTCTAGTGAGCTTCACTAACACAGTCTAGTGAGCTTCACTAACACAGTCTAGTGAGCTTCACTAACACAGTCTAGTGAGCTTCACTAACACAGTCTACTGAGCTTCACTAACACAGTCTACTGAGCTTCACTAACACAGTCTACTGAGCTTCACTAAGGTAGGCAGTAGTCTGAGCTTCACTAAGGTAGGCAGCCGTTTACTGAGCTTCACTAAGGTAGGCAGCAGTCTACTGAGCTTCACTAAGGTAGGCAGCAGTCTACTGAGCTTCACTAAGGTAGGCAGCAGTCTACTGAGCTTCACCAAGGCAGGCAGCAGTCTACTGAACTTCACTAAGGTAGGCAGCAGTCTACTGAGCTTCACTAAGGTAGGCAGCAGTCTACTGAGCTTCACTAAGGTAGGCATCAGTCTACTGAGCTTCACTAAGGTAGGCAGCAGTCTACTGAGCTTCACTAAGGCAGGCAGCAGTCTACTGAGCTTCACTAAGGTAGGCAGCAGTCTACTGAGCTTCACTAAGGTAGGCAGCAGTCTACTGAGCTTCACTAAGGTAGGCAGCAGTCTACTGAGCTTCACTAAGGTAGGCAGCAGTCTACTGAGCTTCACTAAGGTAGGCAGCAGTCTACTAAGCTTCACTAAGGTAGGCAGCAGTCTACTGAGCTTCACTAAGGTAGGCAGCAGTCTACTAAGCTTCACTAAGGTAGGCAGCAGTCTACTGAGCTTCACTAAGGTAGGCAGCAGTCTACTGAGCTTCACTAAGGTAGGCAGCAGTCTACTGAGCTTCACTAAGGTAGGCAGCAGTCTACTGAGCTTCACTAAGGTAGGCAGCAGTCTACTGAGCTTCACTAAGGTAGGCAGCAGTCTACTGAGCTTCACTAAGGTAGGCAGCAGTCTACTGAGCTTCACTAAGGTAGGCAGCAGTCTACCATCAGCAACCAACCCACTCTGGCACCACGACTGCACTATTCTCACAAGACGGCGATACACCTTCAGAATTCAACGTTACCAATTTTTCCTCGGCCACTTTGCTGCCAAACGTGTGGCAGTTATATTTTTACTTCTTCGTTTGCAAATATAGGTTTTCGTAGCATAAACTAATCCAATATAACCGAGCTTTAAAGAAACCTGGTATATACTACCATGGTTGTTTACAGTATATAAATAATGCGGGTCTCAGTTACATGATGACCCGCAACTGGAACTAGTGATCATGTGACCGAGACTTTCCGCTCGGTTACCGGTCCGAACTAGTGATCATGTGACCGAGACTTTCCGCTCGGTTACCGGTCCGAACTAGTGATCATGTGACCGAGACTTTCCGCTCGGTTACCGGTCCGAACTAGTGATCATGTGACCGAGACTTTCCGCTCGGTTACCGGTCCGAACTAGTGATCATGTGACCGAGACTTTCCGCTCGGTTACCGGTCCGAACTAGTGATCATGTGACCGAGACTTTCCGCTCGGTTACCGGTCCGAACTAGTGATCATGTGATCGAGACTTTCCGCTCGGTTACCGGTCCGAACTAGTGATCATGTGATCGAGACTTTCCGCTCGGTTACCGGTCCGAACTAGTGATCATGTGATCGAGACTTTCCGCTCGGTTACCGGTCCACACATTTAAAAATTATGATAATGACTATAACCGTTAATTATTACTTTAACTCCACAATGTGGGTTAAGGTATTTTAGTGTGAAGACATTTTGCCCACCAGGGGCCATCAACTGAAGCTCCTGGAGGACGAAACGTGCTCATAATAAAATGTCACAACGTTCTACCACATCCTAAAACATTCAGCCACATCCTACAACGACCTAACACACCCTACAACCTTCTACATTCTATAACGCTCTACCACAACCCTACAATGTTGTACCATATCCTACAACGTTCTGCCACATCCTACAACGTTGTACCACATCCTACAGCGTTCTGCCACATCCTACAACGTTGTACCACATCCTACAACGTTGTACAACGTCCTACAACGTTGTACCACATCCTACAACGTTGTACCACATCCTACAACGTTGTACCACGTCCTACAACGTTGTACCACATCCTACAACATTGTAACACGTCCTACAACGTTGTACCGCGTCCTACAACATTGTACCACGTCCTACAACATTGTACCACGTCCTATAACATTGTACCACGTCCTACAACATTGTACCACGTCCTACAACGTTGTACCACATCCTACAACGTTGTACCACATCCTACAACGTTGTACCACGTCCTACAACGTTGTACCACGTCCTACAACGTTGTACCACATCTTACAACGTTGTACCACGTCCTACAACGTTGTACCACATCCTACAACGTTGTACCACGTCCTACAGCGTTGTACCACGTCCTACAACGTTGTACCACGTCCTACAACGTTGTACCACGTCCTACAACAACGTTGTACCACGTCCTACAACGTTGTACCACGTCCTACAACGTTGTACATGGGTGGTAAACTAGTGAGAGGAAACAGAACCAAGTTACCAGTGACTCTCACCGTTTATTTCATCACTACGCGCAACAAAAACTTCTTATTCAATTAAACACTTTTTTTTCTGAGGGAGCGCCACAAAATTGTTTTAGCCAACCTTTGCCACAACTCCCTCACTTTTACACGCCCAAAGTTTTTACACAAATTATCACTGCTGCCATAATTTCCAGTGATTTTTTTATAATTTAAATATAATGTACACGGGAGGGAAGAAATAACATTTATAGGGGGAGGGAGGGAGGGAGGGGGAGGGAGGGGAGGGAGGGGGAGAGAGAGAGAGAGCGGGAAGGAGAGAGAGAGAGATTGCTTCTTTATGACTATATATAAACCCTAATAAACGCAAGAAGGAAACACTAATAGGATACAGGGAGAAGGATAAGGATATAGCGGTAAGAATAAAGATATAGGGGAAGAGACGGATATAGAGAGAGAAAAATAAGGATACAGATGGAAGAATAAGGATATAGATGAAATAATTTCTAGGATGTTTTATTTTATTCTCACCTCACTATAACAGTTTATTTAGACTTTAAACGTCTTCCCTTTCTAACATTATCAAGTGTACTCTGACGGAGGGGTGAGGATGTTGCTCTTCGTAGTGTTGTGATGTTAGCTTGCTCCTCGCAACACACTGATTCAATGAATGACGGAGAAAGTGTTTCATCTTTTTTGGTGTTTACTAACCTTCTTGGACGACGGCATGTCTGTCAAAAAAATATGTTTTTCTGTACAACCTGTTAAAGCCTGGCGTTTCTCAGACAGATGCTGAAACATTGAAAATAAGTATGCATTAATAAACAGCTCAGCGTGCATGTCTGGAGATTAGCAGACGGTGAGGAGGGCGGGAGAGCCTCCAAGCAGTCCTTCTGAATGATCCACACGGGTTTAACGCTTCACTGAAGAAAACAATCCATCTATCGACACTCGCCTCAGCGTACTTAAAAATTAGAATAAAATGCGGAACTTTAAAATGTATCAATTAGTTCCAGGTACTATATCATGTAAACAAGACACAATATGCACTTAATGGCATTTTATTAAAAAGGCTTTTTGCGCACCAGAGACTTTATCAGCTGGAGAATTGATCGAGTCCCTGATGGTCGAAACGTTTCTTCAATAAAATGTCAAACTGTATATTGTGTCTTGTTTATATAATTCTCGATACGTACCACTGACAGTGTCACAGCGACGTACTGTAGCGTCCATGACGTTGTTGGGAGCGACTTCATGGCAAGTGTAAATGATTTCCTGACGCGCTTTCCGGCCGCCACCAACGTAATAATTATCCTACATGAATGACCACTTGTAACTCCCACACAATACACTCAGGCGGTGTTTACCTTAAATGCAAACACGAGTTTACGACGATGACTAGCCAAGGGAGGGTACTGAAAGTTGAGTTAGGTACCCAGGAACTGAGGGTACTGAAAGTTGAGTTAGGTACCCAGGAACTGAGGGTACTGAAAGTTGAGTTAGGTACCCAGGAACTGAGGGTACTGAAAGTTGAGTTAGGTACCCAGGAACTGAGGGTACTGAAAGTTGAGTTAGGTACCCAGGAACTGAGGGTACTGAAAGTTGTTAGGTACCCAGGAACTGAGGGTACTGAAAGTTGTTAGGTACCCAGGAACTGAGGGTACTGAAAGTTATGTTAGGTACCCAGGAACTGAGGCTGAAAGGTGCGTTAGGTACCTAGGAACTAAGGGTATTGAAAGTTGTGTTAGGTACTCAGGAACTGGAGGGGGTACTATAAGCTGTGTTAGGTACTCAGGAACTGATGGAGGGGGCTATAAGCTGTTTTAGGTACTGAGTAACTAGTAAAGTGTTGAATCTTCCCGAAGAACAAGAAAGCATGTAACACGGTACTCCGGAGATTAATCACAAACTAGAAGACAGCGCATGAATGTTACCCTCCACCCGGAGGGCCCAAGAAGGAAGACAGAAGAAAGATGATGATGAACGACACCCCCAAACCGGGGGCCACCGCCGGGTCACCATCTGGAGAAGACCCGGGGCGGAAGTACCGGCAAATCAACAAGAAGAAGAAGCGCATGAATAGTGTACTGCGTCAGTAGATCAGAAAGCGTCCTGCACTGGAGAACTTACCTCCAAGCCTCTCTGATCAGAGGCGCCTGTGGACCACTTCATGTGAATATTAAAAAAAAGTGTTCTAACAGAAAGCAACTTAGACAGTCACGACTAAGACACTTAGATGAGCTGACTGGAGTAACACGGAGGTTCACAAGGATCAACATCGGAGCTACCACTGTTTCCGGTGTATGTTAATAACTTCTTAAAAGGAATATACTTTTTTTTTTTTTTTGCCATAGTTATAAAATTCATGAATTATATGAAAAGAAGACTACTGGTCAGGCTGTAAGAGTTACAGATCATGTGGCTGCTGGAGTTCAATCTAAATACATGCAAGGTTATACAGATTAGGGAAAGCGAGGGTAAACTATAGATGAAGTAAAAATATTGAAGCAGCAAGAAAATCAGTGAAAGAAAAGGACGGCACCAAACATCTGTCTGGAAGTGTACATCATATTTATATCTTCCAGAGAAAATTCGACACTATCAAACATAACACATCCCATCCCAACTGTTTTACCCAACCTGAAAAATTAAACCAGATTTTACAAGACGCCTTATGTTGCCAGACAAATGTCATCTGTTTCTTGTTTTAATTTCGTAATTCTCAAGTATTTATGAGGAAACAACATACGTCAATATACATTATAATAAACACAGCCTAAACTTTCTGAAAATTTCAAGCGTGCAAAAAGGCACGAATGGCAAGTCATTAAATACTACACACTTTGATTGGAGAACAGGTTGACTAACAAAATACACAGACCTAAACAATGAATCTTTCAGGATATTACACATCAAATTTATTAGTATCACCTTCGAGTACGAGGCCCTAGTGTGGGACCGCCTCATCAGGCACGTGCAGACATATTTAAAGGTACGAAGGTCTGCATCTAGCATACTAGTCACAATTAAAAGACTGCACTATGAGGAGAGATTGAAGAAACTAAACCTAATGACCTTGTTGAAGAGAAGACATGAATACGATGTACAAAAATATAATGATGATTTGACAGCTGGAATATACAGTGAATGGTGACCACCAGAAGCGAGTGAACATAGGTAGAAATAAACACACAGATGAACTACAGGGAAATATTACGAACGTTTTGGGGAAAAGTTTTACAAGGATGAGGTGGAAGCTAATTCGATAACCAGTTTCAAGAGACCAGAAATCAGTAATGACGGTAGTAGTACTTACACATACAGAAAAACACCTAACACAACATAGAAAGAATTCATCCTTATAGGTTGCATGTTTTATCTGTTAATGCTTCAGTCACCACTATGACCAGTCTCGCATCAAACGTTTTGTATTAAAAAGAAAATAAATATTAGATTAACAAAAACTATTAAGAAACTCGTAGGAAAGTAAATACTGAACGTCAGTAGAAGTCAGCGTGATTTACATACAGTCTTAATGTACCTGTGCCAGACATTTACAGCACCTGGATAAATTTCTGAATATTTTGTCAAGATGTGACGTCAGTCAGGTCTGACACTGCCATCATAATTTTCTCCGAGTCTTATGATCTATTCTTACTATCTATCAGCAACCGGTGAACTACGACAAGGGCGACGTTAGTATATGTACCCGGCTATATTACCAGGTACATACATTCGCCTGGGTTCAATTAATGCACCTATAAGACAGGTGAGGCTCTTGGCTCTCTTTAACCCTGGATGAACCACCACTACCAGCATTTCTACACCCACGTTAACCTGTACATGTTTCCTCGTTCTGACTACCTAAACACGTTGTACAGGGTCGTGTAGTTAGTCTCGGTGTTTGTACTTTGATGGTAATGTAAGAGGTTTGTTGCGTAATTGGATTTACCTCTTCTAATGGTCTTAACGTGGGTGTAGAAGTGCTGGCAGTGGTGGTTCATCCAGGGTTAACGTGGGTGTAGAAGTGCTGGTGGTGGTTCATCGAGGCCTTCACAACACAGCTTCCAGTGTAACGCATAGTCTCTCTAAACATAAATACAAGACCCATGCTAAAAAAAATCAGGCTGAGGAAGAGAATGAGATTGAGGTAGAGAAAGAGAGTATAAGAGAGGAAGATGACGAGGAACAGATTGTGAAACAAAGTTCTTCATAGAATAACATACAATATGCAACAAGGTTCAACAAACGGTAAATTCTATAAGATCCAAAAAATGATTGCTACGAAAAATATTTCCCATCAATATCTAAGATGGATCACTACATAATACAGTGCCGGGAAGCAAGTAATCTCAACTATGAGGCAAACTTTATCTTGAATATCCCTACATGTAAGTAAAGATGA
This sequence comes from Cherax quadricarinatus, assembly GCF_026875155.1. Lineage (NCBI taxonomy): Eukaryota > Metazoa > Arthropoda > Malacostraca > Decapoda > Parastacidae > Cherax > Cherax quadricarinatus. The sequence goes on along the minus strand of NC_069459.1, from coordinate 14,387,558 downwards.
TAGATACTTGCAAGATGAAAGATACTTGCAAGATGAAAGATACTTGCAAGATGAAAGATACTTGCAAGATGAAAGATACTTGCAAGATGAAATATACCTGCAAGATGAAAGATACTTGCAAGATGAAAGATACTTGCAAGATGAAAGATACTTGCAAGATGAAAGATACTTGCAAGATGAAAGATACTTGCAAGATGAAAGATACTTGCAAGATGAAAGATACCTGCAAGATGAAAGATACTTGCAAGATGAAAGATACCTGCAAGATGAAAGATACTTGCAAGATGAAAGATACCTGCAAGATGAAAGATACTTGCAAGATGAAAGATACCTGCAAGATGAAAGATACTTGCAAGATGAAAGATACCTGCAAGATGAAAGATACTTGCAAGATGAAAGATACTTGCAAGATGAAAGATACTTGCAAGATGAAAGATACTTGCAAGATGAAAGATACCTGCAAGATGAAAGATACCTGCAAGATGAAAGATACTTGCAAGATGAAAGATACTTGCAAGATGAAAGATACCTGCAAGATGAAAGATACTTGCAAAGATGAAAGATACTTGCAAGATGAAAGATACTTGCAAGATGAAAGATACTTGCAAGATGAAAGATACCTGCAAGATGAAAGATACTTGCAAGATGAAAGATACTTGCAAGATGAAAGATACTTGCAAGATGAAAGATACCTGCAAGATGAAAGATACTTGCAAGTAAGTATTGCAAGATGAAAGATACTTGCAAGATGAAAGATACTTGCAAGATGAAAGATACTGCAAGATGAAAGATACTTGCAAGATGAAAGATACCTGCAAGATGAAAGATACTTGCAAGATGAAAGATACTTGCAAGATGAAAGATACTTGCAAGATAAAGATACTGCAAGATGAAAGATACTTGCAAGATGAAAGATACTTGCAAGATGAAAGATACTGCAAGAGAAAGATACTTGCAAGATGAAAGATACCTGCAATGATAAGATACTTGCAAGATGAAAGTACCTGCAAGAGAAGTACTTGAAGATGAAAGATACTGCAAGATGAAAGATACTGCAAGATGAAAGATACTGCAAGATGAAGATACTGCAAGATAGGAAAGATACTTGCAAGAGAAAAACCTGCAAGATAAAAGATACTTGCAAGATGATAGATACATGTGCAAGATGAAAGTACTGCAAGATAAAGATACTGCAAGATGAGTACTTGCAAGATGAAATATACTGCAAGATGAAAGATATTGCAAGATGAAAGATACTGCAAGATGAAAGAACTTGCAAGATGAAAGATACTTGCAAGATGAAAGTACTTGCAAGATGAAAGATACTTGCAAGAGATGAAGAACTTGCAAGATGAAAGATACTTGCAGATGAAAATACCTGCAGTGAAAGATACTGCAAGATGAAGATACCTGCAAGATGCAAAGATATTGCAAGGAGAAAGATACTGCAGATTGAAAGTACTGAAGATGAAAGATCTGCAAGATGAAAGAACTTGCAAGATGAAAGATACTTGAAGATGAGAAGATACTGCAAGATGGAGAAGTACTGCAAGATGAAAGTACTTGCAAGATGAAAGTGATGCAAGTGAAAGAGT
>NC_069459.1:14310963-14380963 GCF_026875155.1 Cherax quadricarinatus | reverse complement strand
CCCATGCTCCATAGGCCTCCGACCCTATTGGGAAGACATTATAGCATGGGGAAGGTCTTCATATTTGCGGATCTTCTGGGTCTCCCTGTGGCTGGCAGCTCCATCTCCTTCAGCTAAGGACTGTGGCAAGTAGGTGTTTGCCAATGTGGCGGCACAGGTGTAGTCCCAGGCAATCTGCTTACCATCCTTCCAGGGTAGCATAGTGGCCCCATCAGGACGCTTTTGACTTCCGTCAGACCTCTGCACTTGGGGTTCCCGTTCGGCTGGGCAACGGGCTGTGGCGAGGCTTCTCTTTATGATGTCGTTGACCTCATGTCTGGCGTACTTCCCTTCTGATGGGTGACACACGAGACCATGAAGTCCGAATTGATCAATCGTTGCCCTGCCGCAAATACACCTATGTTCGGTGAGGAGGGGGGCGGCTAGGAGAAGAGCAACACTAATTCGAATGGCCTGTGGGTCAAGTCGAGTGCCCAGGAAGCAATTGGGAACAGCTAGAAGGAAATCTCCTGAGTGTGGTGCCTTAACCGCTAGGAAACGAGCTGTGTCCTTTCTTGAAGCACTGGCGAGCATTATGTTGGCGATTTTTTCCACGATCGATTTGTCCCAGTGGGACTGTTTGTGCTCTTTGGGAGAAGCTGGTCTACTGGATGCTTCAGTGAACCTGGGGTCTTGGACTCCTACCTCATCTCTCAAGCATTCGGGGACAGTCTTTTTGACTAATCCACTGGAAGCCAAACACGAAGACAGAAATGCAGGTAAAGCTACCTGCGTTGCTTTGCGCACCCCTATACCTCCCAGTCGCACTGGGAGGGTTGCCTGATCCCATTGCTGATCTTCTAGTGACAGATTCAGTGCATTCTTAAAAACTGATCTCAAGAGTGCGTCATATTCATCGAGTGCTGGGTTGTCAAAAGAAGGTGCACACCTCAGGAAGTGAGTGAGTCTTGTTATAGTAAGACTCCTTGAGGAGGTACAGGGCATCATGGGCATTAAGATAGCTTATTCTCTCCTCCTTTCTCTTCAGGTCATTAAACTTGTCCTTGAGGACTGTGTCGATGGCATGGTGACCAAGCGGTGCTCTAAAGAGAGTACTGTTGGATGGAGTGGTAGTAGAGACTTCCGGGAGGATTGTTCGCACAGCACTGATTATTTCCTGGTTTGTTGTGGTGATTTCACACTTGGAGAGATTGAGGACGAGTCCCAAGGCTTCTCCCTGTGTCTTCACCAGTTGTAGGTCCTCTAACAAGGACTCTTCAGTGCCTGCCAAAGTGCCATCATCCAGGTACCAGATGCTGAGCTCGCTGCGTAGGCTGGAAGTTCTCTTACTGCCAAGCAGTAGAGAAGTGGAGCGAGTGGGTCACCCTGCTGAACCCCCTCTGATGAGGGAATTTCATGTTCACCTAACAAAAGAATTGAGGGTTTGCTGAAATGAAGGGAAAAAGACTGGGGAACCGATCCCGAACGGCCGGCAAGACCACAGCTCTTTTCACCATATTAAAGGCATTTCTAAATTCAAGTTTGTCTACGGCCTTGTCTTCTGGTAGGTCCCTGATGCAGGTCCTTGCCGAATGAGCTGCGGCTTCACTGCCTAGAGAGACCCCAAAGCCCAGCTGGTGTGGCTGGAGTAAACGGGCAGCTTCTAGGCGAATGTTTTTTACTGCCACTTTGGCAACGAGACGGCGAAGAGTGTTACCAACAGCAATGGGTCTGATTCCATCATTCTTCTTCAAAGCGCATAATGAGGCTCCAAAAAAGAAAGGTTTAATTTCTTCTGGGATCCGCCCAGCCAGGCAGTTGACGAAAGTTGTTAACTTGGTGAGAAGGATTGACGCATATACGCCGAGTACTGGATTTACCATCTCTTTGAGGTGTTGTGGTCGAATTCCAGTGTAACTTCCTGCAGACCCTGCTGAAAAATGACACTATCGCCTTATAGACTTCTGATTCTGGCAAAATTAATTGTTCAGTGATGGGGTCTTCCTCAGGGTTGTTGTTGACGACTATGGTGTCCCTTGTTGTATGCTTGTCTCTTAGTGCTTGGGCTGTGGTCTCATCTTTAGAAAACTTACCTAGCCTTATCATAAGCCCAATTTAATTTAGTCTACTCCAACTAAATATATTTTAGATTAAATTATTGTAAACTTATCTAAAATATATTTAGTTGGAATAGGATAAATTAAATTGCGCTTGTTATATTAAGGTTAGGTAAATTTTCTAATGTTCTTTTGGTACAAAATTACTAATTTTTACATTAATATAAATGAAAAAAAAGTATCTTTACACATGCAAGAGAAAATTTTTGAAAGGACTTAATTTTAAATGAGTTCTTGCTAAGTGACCAAGTTTACCTCTTTTCCTACTCTCTCTCTTGTCCCGTCCCTGTATGCTGGCCTATATATACTGCCTCCTCCTCTCCTTTCTGTTAGTATGGCTTTGTAAATGGTCCAAGTCGGACCGAAACGTAGTCGTAAGTTCTCCTATGTGCGGGTTATCTGTGTATTCTTGAAAAATATGAATTAGTTTTAAAACAATGAAAAATGTTCTAGCTGGTTGATGTAAGAAACAGGAGACACGATGACTACATGAAAGATCATAAAATAATACGACAAATCTCAAAGAAGACTTCTCAGGATCATCAGCAAGGTTAACAAAGGTCATAAGTGTATACTTAGATACAACGGTGAGGTAAATTTTGATACCCAGATGATGCACATATGTAAGTCTTCATCTTGTCGGTACTGAATACTATTCATATACAACTTGTCACACACAGCAACATCATGGAATCTTGGTTCAGAGGACATCTCCACAACCTTCTTGTCTACTCCTGGCCCATCTCTTAGGTATGACCTACTTCTACTGGAAAATCCCGCCTACCAGTGACAATGCCTTCGTCTGCTGCAAGTCCCTCATCTGATGACAGTATATAAGCTCCAATCTTCATGCCTGTGCTTCAGATTCTTCAAAACTACGGTGATCTTCAACTCCGAGGCTGAGGAACTGATTACCTCGTCTTATTTATGTCGTTCTGCAGTCTTCCCGTTATGTCCTCGAGTTTGTATTGATAATCACTGGATCTCGAAACGTCTACAAATAAAGATAACCAGATGTTGCACATGTGTGTAATTCTTCAGAGCAAAAAAATATTTCTTCACAAATACAGTGGTACACTGCTGGACTAGGATCCAAAAGAAGGCAGTCAACTCTACGACCACTGCAAACTGTTACAATCTGACAAACAATGGATGCCCAAAGAAAACATGTAGCCTATGTAGGAAATGAATTACTAGAGCAGTATTAATAGAGAGGTCCAACAGATAATCAGCTTTTACATAGTAAGTCAACAGATTAAAATAAATAGTTCCATGTCTGCCTAAATACAAAAGAATTACAACTAATAATTATGAAATACAAAAGGGAGTAAATGTCTCTTTCCCCTTTCCTGTGGGCGTCCCCATAATAAACTGAACCCAAGACATAACACAAGCAAGACTGCACCGGTAATCGCAAATAGAAAATCAGTGGATAATTACACACACAACCCTTGTTCCTGGAGTGAGAAATATACTTATTCACCGCCTAATTAAAGCCTTGTAAATCAAGGTCGTGAAATTTTCTGGCGTTAAATTAGATCCAAAATTGTGTGACGATGAAGGTGATAAACGTGTTAATTGTATATATGATGGTGGGTCATGTCGAGTATAATGAAGACTTCAGATGTTGATGAGGTAACTTGTGTAGTGTGACACTCAACACTAAGATATATCCACGTGTGGTGCTCAGACTCAACACTATAATGTACGTAAACATTTAAAATGTTGAGGGATTAAATTAACTTCTTAGTTTTATATCATAGTGAGAGAAGTAATATCACACAGACTACTTTTCACATCTCTGTAAGGCCTGCGTTGTAATGCAGACAACTCACACCAACAACCTGACTGATCACGTTACCAAGCAGGAACCATGGTCTGAGATCTGCCAGCGGTGACGATGATTCAAACAAACAAGTCGTCTTGTCATACGTTCATCGTCAAAGAGAGCAAGTAACGTACACATGTGCGGAACAGAATACAAGACAATCCTTTTCATTATACACGAACGATGACTTTCGAAAAACTGGATAAACAATTAAGTTAGGATACACATCAATACAAACTTGTTTCGTAATACAATTCCAAACATCGAAAATTAGCGTAACAAATGCACAAAGAACAGCCATCAAGCCTCACACACCAAACACTTAACAAGTGAAGTTGATAAAATAAGCTAATATGAAAAATGTATTTAATTTAGTGTGGCATAACAGACTACGCTATAACAGACCTGTCCCACTGGAGGATGAACGTTTTGTCTCACACACTGGAGGATGAACGTTTTGTCTCACACACTGGAGGATGAACGTCTTGTCTCACACACTGGAGGATGAACGTCTTGTCTCACACACTGGAGGATGAACGTCTTGTCTCTCACACTGGAGGATGAACGCCTTGTCTCACACACTGGGAGATGAACGTCCCGAAATACTGGAGGGTTGAGCTTTCTGTCATTACCCATCCCACACCTGCCTCAAAATCCCACACCCGCTACCACACCTACCTCCCTAATTCAACATCATTCCGTCAAAGGTGTCTTACGAGTAATGTACAAACGAGGTTAACAGCTGTGTGTTGTAACCTTTCAACATATGGTTTACCAAGATAATAATCACAGTGTACAACAACTGTCAAGTTCGGTGTTAATTCATGTTAACATAGATTTATAAGGCTCGGTTTCCAGAGAGAGGAAATGCTACACAGGTTTCTTTACTACTCAGTAATACCTTTTTATTATATATAAATATACATTTGATACTTTTTTCAGTGCCAGTAATATATTCTATATTGTACTAATGTCTGCCATGTGAATTTAAGCAAATAAAAGATAAAATTCACCTTTAATTTTCTTCTTTTGCACACCCTACCAAATTCATCCACCAATCTCTGCAACTTCTCTTCAGAATCTCCCAAGAGCACAGTGTCATCAGCAAAGAGCAACTGTGACAACTCCCACTTTATGTGTGATTCTTTATCTTTTAACTCCACGCCTCTTGCCAAGACCCTCGCATTTACTTCTCTTACAACCCCATCTATAAATATATTAAACAACCACGGTGACATCACACATCCTTGTCTAAGGCCTACTTTTACTGGGAAATAATTTCCCTCTTTCCTACATACTCTAACTTGAGCCTCACTATCCTCGTAAAAACTCTTCACTGCTTTCAGTAACCTACCTCCTACACCATACACTTGCAACATCTGCCACATTCCCCCCCTATCCACCCTGTCATACGCCTTTTCCAAATCCATAAATGCCACAAAGACCTCTTTAGCCTTATCTAAATACTGTTCACTTATATGTTTCACTGTAAACACCTGGTCCACACACCCCCTACCTTTCCTAAAGCCTCCTTGTTCATCTGCTATCCTATTCTCCGTCTTACTCTTAATTCTTTCAATAATAACTCTACCATACACTTTACCAGGTATACTCAGCAGACTTATCCCCCTATAATTTTTTGCACTCTCTTTTATCCCCTTTGCCTTTATACAAAGGAACTATGCATGCTCTCTGCCAATCCCTAGGTACCTTACCCTCTTCCATACATTTATTAAATAATTGCACCAACCACTCCAAAACTATATCCCCACCTGCTTTTAACATTTCTATCTTTTTCCCATCAATCCCGGCTGCCTTAAAGGTGAATACAGGAAAGAGTAAGGTTATGAGGATAACAAAAAGATTAGGTGATGAAAGATTGAATATCAGATTGGAGGGAGAGAGTATGGAGGAAGTGAATGTATTCAGATATTTGGGAGTGGACGTGTCAGCGGATGGGTCTATGAAAGATGAGGTGAATCATAGAATTGATGAGGGGAAAAGAGTGAGTGGTGCACTTAGGAGTCTGTGGAGACAAAGAACTTTGTCCTTGGAGGCAAAGAGGGATATGTATGAGAGTATAGTTTTACCAACGCTCTTATATGGGTGTGAAGCATGGGTGATGAATGTTGCAGCGAGGAGAAGGCTGGAGGCAGTGGAGATGTCATGTCTGAGAGCAACGTGTGGTGTGAATATAATGCAGAGAATTCGTAGTTTGGAAGTTAGGAGGAGGTGCGGGATTACCAAAACTGTTGTCCAGAGGGCTGAGGAAGGGTTGTTGAGGTGGTTCGGACATGTAGAGAGAATGGAGCTAAACAGAATAACTTCAAGAGTGTATCAGTCTGTAGTGGAAGGAAGGCGGGGTAGGGGTCGGCCTAGGAAAGGTTGGAGAGAGGGGGTAAAGGAGGTTTTGTGTGCGAGGGGTTGGACTTCCAGCAGGCATACGTGAGCGTGTTTGATAGGAGTGAATGGAGACAAATGGTTTTTAATACTTGACGTGCTGTTGGAGTGTGAGCAAAGTAACATTTATGAAGGGGTTCAGGGAAACCGGCAGGCCGGACTTGAGTCCTGGAGATGGGAAGTACAGTGCCTGCACTCTGAAGGAGGGGTGTTAATGTTGCAGTTTAAAAACTGTAGTGTAAATCACCCTTCTGGCAAGACAGTGATGGAGTGAATGATGGTGAAAGTTTTTCTTTTTCGGGCCACCCTGCCTTGGTGGGAATCGGCCAGTGTGATAAAAAAATAAAAAAAAAAGATAAAAGAGAACCTATTCTATAATAACAAAATGTAATATAATAAGTTATGTGGCCAAGCTTCTCTTGATATTACTTGGCTGTGCCTAACATACATAGGCGTTCCACCTCTGCTCTAATAATCTTATTAGGACTGTCTGGGGCAAGAAAATGAAATTACTTCAGAGGAAAGTAATCTTGAGGTTTTTCCTTGTTTGAATATTTTCTTGTGCCAAGCATTTTTTTTATTACTTATTGGTACACACAAACACACTGTTGCGATTGATGCTCTTTCACGACATTTTATATTTGAGAAATATTCCAGTTACGTGGTTACACTTAATATTATATAGCGGACTTCACTAGTAACTAAAGTAAAGATTTCCGACTCTATATTATTATCTGACTCCACGTGTATCATGACCTGAGAGTCATTGGTCACTGACACAAGCAGTAGGTTAACCCACTCACTCCTGAGTAGTACTCTGCCTTGTACTCTTGTACAGATCCCGTGCACGGGAATATCGATGAAACTTCCTGTATGGATAATCTGAATTTAATGTCTCCGTGAAGACATTGACATGAGTTGTGTTAGTAACGTATCAGTTATTTCATATCTTATATTGATTGCCTAACTCTAATAACAATAATTGTATATATAATTCTACCCTTCATGTGTAAAGGGGAAAAAAGTAATTTTATGCTCTTTATTAAGATTATGCTTCATAGAGATAAGATCCAATCTAAATTTGATTAAAAACAAGGATTTTACTTGAGTTTTGGTCATCCTAAAGAAAGTAAGAAGGTTAACAAAGAAAGCCTCTTTGGTTAAGAAGGCTATATTTGCCACATTAAACCCTCGTTGCCATTAGAGTTTTACCCCTAGATAAAGCCCATACACAAACTGGTTCCACAAGATTTAATCAGTGGAACATTCATGCCCCGCCATACGCAACCAACAACACACACACACACCACACACACACACACACACACACACACACACACACACACACACACACAATATTTAACATTCTTCAAACTACGTTATGCCTTTCCAACTTCTCACAGACAGAACGAGAAATTAAAGATGCACCAGCATTTTTCCTCTGAATCTTCACACCGAGGCACTGGGAAAGAAAGATGGTAGCCACTAACCCCCTGTAGCTTTATCGGTGATTCTGACGCCTGATTCTCTGAGAAAACTTGTAGCAGTTTTCCCCATGCAGCAAGGGGTTTCCCGTACTATTGGGACGAAGTTGTACCGTGGGCCATTGCCCTATCCTTGTTGACTGTGCTCTTCATTAAAATCAACAGTATCACCTTCCTCACCAAAACTAAATGGAATACAGCTGTCAGCCAGATTAGATGTACATGTGTGGTCCCACACCATCAGCCTGAAATTCTTCAAGGGATATGATTTGATCCCATCTGGGCGGACATCAGAAATCTTTGAGGTGTAGGACAATAGCGACTAAAGTTTCCTCAGGCCTGGGAAACTGGGATGTGGACAGATTTCAAGAACTTAGGAGTCTTTAACATGTCATATTTAGTGAGCGAGTGGAGGAAACGACTTTCATGGTTTAACGTTCTATTGGAGTGAGAGCAAGGTGACATTTATGAAGAAATTCCGGGGAACCGATTAGCCGGATCCGAGTCCTGGAAGTGGGAAGAGCAGTGCCTGCAACTCTAAAGGATGTTGCATTTTGGAAGTCCATTTGAACTGTGATGTCAGGACGCATTCGGCAAGAGAGCGATTGAATGAATGAAGGTATATTATGTATTTATACCTGTGCCATTCCAATCGATTCCGCAGTCCGAATCACAATGACAGACCTATATTCAGGCCGTAATAAGAGTGTTTCTACAATAAATGTTTTACCACTGAGTACTTTATAAATCCTCAAAATAAGCGCAAGATGACAATTTTAAATATAAACACTTAAAAATGGTTTATTGAAACAGGGGATATATGCATTTTAATACATTAAGAATTTAACGGTGCTTATGAGTAAACAACATTGGAATACATACTTAAGACAGTATTACATATTTACAACAAATGAGTAAGTAATTTACACTTTGTACAATCTGAAATAACCTAATTGGTATATATGATTTATACGAGATACCTGGAGAGGGTTTCGGGGGTCAACGCCCCCGCGGTCCAGTTTAAGACCAAGCCTCGTGTTGGATCAGGGTCTAATCAACCAGGATGTTACTGCTGGCAGCACGTAAACTGACGTATGAATCACAGCCCGGCTGGTCAGGTACTGACTTGTGCCTGTCCAGTGCCTTCTTGAAGACAGCCAGGGATGTATTGGTAATTTTCCTTATGTATGCCGAGAGGTAGTTGAAGTCTTGGACCCCTGACACTTATTGTGTTGACTCTCAGTGTACTCGTGGCACCCCTGTTTTTCATTGGGGGAATGTTGCGCCTCCTGCCGAGTCTTTGGCTTTGACAGGGAGTGATTTTCGTGCGCAAGTTTGGTACTGTTGCACATTATACCCATGAGTGCCATTATATATTTGAGGAATATTCAGGAAACCTTGTTTCACGTAATATTATAATGCGAACTTCAGTAACTGTTAAAATGAAGATTTTAGACTATATATTATTATCCAACGCCACTTAGATAAGAAAAATTTTCTCGATTATTATTGTAAATATTATATGTTGTTAGGTATATAGGGAAATTCATGTTTACTGATAATTGTGCAACTGTTCTGAATCACAAAGTTAATTGTAATAAAGTTGGTAGAATTACCGACAATATGTAAAGTAAAAGGACACAAGTGCAACTAATGTGACATTTATTGTGGCAACGTTTCGCTCTCCAGGAGCTTTATCAAGCCATTACAAACAATACATGGACACAGAGGGTATATAAAGGCTCTGAGTGAGGTGCAATACTAGTGAGGTACCAATTTGATGTTCACTAGTATTGGTAGTAGTAGTAGTAACAAAAATAATACAATATGGAAGAGCAATTAATTCGTACATGAGTAAAATGATATAAAAGCTATTACTTGGGTAACATAAAAATAGGTTGGACAAATATAGACTGGAAAGAGGCAGGTTTTTTCAGTGTTCACTCTCTGTAATGTGCTTTGTGTAGTATAACAGGAGAGACTATGTGATGGCAGGGTTTACTGTTTTCAGGAGGATTCTTGCTAAGACTTCGGAGATGGTGAAGCTGCCGTTTTGTTTAATTGTATTCGAAACAGCGATCAGTGCTGATTCAAGGCACTTGCGTCTGCGGAAATTAGTTTCTTTGATCACTAATTGGGCGTCTCTGAATTTCATGAGATGATTGGTGGAATTTCGGTGTTGTACACAGGCGTTGTTTAAGTTGTCGTTCCTACATGCGTAAATGTGTTCATTGAGGCGGGTGTCGAGGTTTCTTGCTGTTTCACCTACGTAGATCTTGTCACAGCCTCCACAGGGTATAGTGTAAACTCCTGCATTGACTGGTTCGTGGTGCTTGGGTTTTGTCCTGGTTAGATCCTTTATTGAAGTGGTAGAAGCGATGGCGACTCTGGTGTTAGCTTGTGAAAGTACTTTTGAGACGTTTAGTGCAACCTGGCTGTTGGGAAGAATTATAACTTTGTTGGGAGCGGTGTTGATGCGTGGAGAATTGATGATCTGAAGAGCTCTTTTCTTGCAGTCTTTGATGAAAAAAGAAGGAAATTGCAACTCAGTGAATGTTTGGTGAATGTAAGTGCATTCCTCGTCAAGAAACTCAGGACTACAAATTCGGTATGCTCTTAGGAAAAACCCGAGTCCTGAGTTTCTTGAGGAATGCACTTACATTCACCAAACATTCACTGAGTTACAATTTCCTTCTTTTTTCATCAAAGACTGCAAGAAAAGAGCTCTTCAGATCATCAATTCTCCACGCATCAACACCGCTCCCAACAAAGTTATAATTCTATATATATATATATATATATATATATATATATATATATATATATATATATATATATATATATATATATATATATATATATATATATGACACAAATGTGAACATAACTCTGACTCGAGTACAGTAGAAGAAAAAACTAATCAATAATAAATAATAATAATACAAAATAAATAAAAACAAGAACTGACTATGTATATACAACGAGAAGTGTGTATCTTGGTGTATATGCTCTTGAGTCTACTTTAATTTTTATGTTAGGAATTCATTTACTCTTTATTCTAGTGTAATAGTGAACTGCAGCCTTAATGACCGTTAGGTAGTTGATAGACTTAAATCTAACAAAGAGACCAATGATGAAGACGAAGGAAAGAGCGAAAAAAAGAACAAGAAAAAGGAAAAGACCGGTTGCTCTGCGGTAGAAGCAGCATCAAGTCTTCGGTCCATCAGCGACTCGCTCGGCTATTCAACTGGAAAGGGAACATCACTAACCTGATTTGAACTTGACTGGATGGTCGGCCACAGCGCACCAGCTTGGTAATGATATTCACTGCTGGTGCAAGGTGGGGGGGGGGAGCATGAAGAGATAACGTAGAACGTCCTCTAACACAATACTGACGGGTATCGTAAAATGTGTGACTTAGAGGGCCGTAATTTTAAATTCATCGGATAATGCAGAGTAACCCAATAATGCAGTGATGGTAAACAGAGGCAGAATAACACAATGGCCGGATAACTTACTGGTAGAAATGAGGCTGCTTACTCTCTTCTATATTTATTGTGAAACGGATACCTGAAGGATGCTTTCGGGGGTCAATGCTCGATCAACCAGGCTATTACTGCCGGCCGCAAGCAGTTCAACGTGCAAATCACAGTCCGGCTGGTCAGGAACAGATCTGAGGAACTTATCAAGTTTCCTCTTCAAGACAGCCTGAGGTCTGTTGGTAATTCAATTATGCACGAAGGGTGAGAATATCTGGCGAGGTTACATTAATGGAAAAAATAACAAATAGAGAACCGTTGAATAACGATGAAGTAAACAACACACACACACACACACACACACACACACACACACACACACACACACACACACTCACACACACACACACACAAACACACACACAAACACACGCACAAAAACACACAGTGTTTAGAAATACAAAATATAATTAAACTATTAAAAAATAAAGTACATGGAAATGTAGAATAAAGCAATAAAAACTTGTGGCAACACTTACCGTCCAGCCTGTAACACAGTTGACTGAACTCTCCTCTCTGTCCGAATAAACCTGCCCTTTTTTAACTGTTCAACCTCGCACCATCCCAGCTAGTCACATTTTGCTGACTGATTTTAATCTAGTGTTCTCTAACACTAAACTTACTGCCCCAAGCATATTCAAACATTAAGCCTGCCCCAACTTAAACATTGCTTCTCAACATTACACTTTTCACTAGATACTCTATCCGTGCGGGTACAGCATATAACTCGGAAAATAACTCCATCCTGATCAGTTTTCACCATACACTCTGATCTCCCATCTCTTTGCACCCAGATCTACCATATATGTGGTCTGCTTGCTAACTTCTTGTCTACCTATTAAGGGTCTCTTCCATTAGCATTTACTGCTGAACCTTCACTTTCTACTCTTCATCATCTTCTCTGTACCCCTTACTCGCAATACATCTACTCACATCTACTGTACACCTTACTTCTCCATCCTCCTTCTCTCTCACATCTCTCCTCTCTCATCTCTCTCCACTGTACACCTTACATCTCTTCACTATACCTCTCCTGTCACATCTCTATAAATACTCTCTCCCTTCTCACTCTCTCTCCTCTCTCACATCTCTCCACTACTTCTTTTCACATCCTCATCCTTCCCTCACTATACTCTTCATCTCTCCTATACTTCACATCTCCCACATACTCTTTCTTCACATTCCTCACTATACTCTCTCACTCTGCCTCACACTACTATACCTCTCACTCTCCACATCTCTCATACACTCTCTCCTCACATCTCTCACTAACTCTCTCACATCCTCACTATACTCTCTCACATCTCTCACTATACTCTCTCACATCTCTCACTATACTTCTCTCACATCTCTCACTATACTCTTCACAATAACTCTCTCACATCTCTACATACTCTCTCACATCTCTCACTATACTCTCTCACATCTCTCAACTTACTACTCTCACATCTCTCACTATACTCTCACATCTCTCACTTACTCTCTCACATCTCTCGCTATACTCTCTCACTCTCTCACTATACTCTTCACATCTCTCACTATACTCTCTCACAATACTCTCCTCCACAACATCTCTCACTATACTCTCTCACATCTCTCACTATACTCTCTCACATCTCTCACTATCCCTCTCACATCTCTCACTATATCTCTCACTCTCACAATACTCTCTCTCTTATACTCTCTCACATCTCTCACTTATATACTCTCTCACATCTCTCACTATACTCTCTCACATCTCTCACTATACTCTCTCACATCTCTCACTACTACTCCTCACATACTCTCACTTCTATACTCTCCTTCACATCTCTCTACTATACTCTCTCACATCTCTCACTATACTCTCTCTGCCTCACATCTCTCCATTACACTTACTCTCCACTCTCTCACTTATACTCTCTACATCTCTACTATACTCTCATCTCACATCTCTTCCATCACCTATAACTCTCTCACATCTCTCACTATACTCTCTCACATCTCTCACTATACTCTCTCACATCTCTCACTATACTCTCCATCATCTCCACTATACTCTCTCACATCTCACTATCTCTCTCACATCTCTCACTATACTCTCTCACATCTCTCACTATACTCTCTCACATCTCTCACTATACTCTCATCTCTCACTATACTCTCTCACATCTCACTATACTCTCTCACATCTCTCACTATACTCTCTCACATCTCTCACTATACACTCTCACATCTCTCACTATACTCTCTCACATCGCCCATTACACTCTCTCTCACATCTCTCACTATACTCTCTCACATCTCTCACTATACTCTCACATCTCTCACTATACTCTCTCACAATCTCCTCACTTACTCTCCTTCCACTATACTCTCTCACATCTCTCACTATACTCTCTCACATCTCTCACTATACTCTCTCATCTCTCACTATACTCTCTCACATCTCTCACTATACTCTCTCCACATTCTTCACTATAACTCTCTCACATCTCTCACTATACTCTCTCACATCTCTCACTATACTCTCACATCTCTCACTATACTCTCTCACATCTCTCACTATACTCTCTCACTATACTCTCTCACATCTCTCACTATACTCTCTCACATCTCTCACTATACTCTCCTCATCTCTCTAAACTTACTATCTCTCACATCTCTCACTATACTCTCTCACATCTCTCACTATACTCTCTCACATCTCTCACTATACTCTCTCACATCTCTCACTATACTCTCTCACATCTCTCACATTACTCCTCTCACATCTCTCCACTATACTCTCACATCTCTCACTATACTCTCTCACATCTCTCACTATACTCTCTCAAAATCTCTCACTATACTCTCTCAATCTCTCACTATACTCTCACATCTCCTCACTATACTCTCTCACATCTCTCACTATACTCTCACATCTCTCACTATACTCTCTCACATCTCTCCACTATACTCTCACTCACTCTCTCACTATACTCTCACATCTCTCACTATACTCTCTCACATCTCTCACTATACTCTCTCACATCTCTCACTATACTCTCACATCTCTCACTATACTCTCTCACATCTCTCACTATACTCTCTCTCACATCTCTCACTATACTCTCACATCTCTCACTATACTCCCCACATCTCTCACTATACTCTCACATCTCTCACTTCACTACTCCCCACATCTCTCACTATACTCTCACATCTCTCACTATACTCTCTCACATCTCTACTATACTCTCACATCTCTCACTATACTCTCACATCTCTCACTATACTTCCTCTCACATCTCTCACTATACTCACATCTCTCACTATACTCTCTCATCCATCTCTCACTATACCTCTCTCACACTAATCTCTCACTATACTCTCTCATCTCTCACTATACTCTCCCTTCACATCTCTCACTATACTCTCTCTACTTCTCTCACATCTCTCACTATACTCTCACATCTCTCACTATACTCTCACTTTCCCACTTCATCTCTCAATCTCTCACTATACTCTCTACATCTCTCACTATACTCCTCACATCTCTCACTATACTTCTTTCTCTCACTCTCACTATACTCTCACTTCCACTATACTCTCACATCTCTCACTATACTCACATCTCACATCTCTCACTTTTACTCTCACCTATTACTCTCACATCTCTCACTATACTCTCACATCTCTCACTATACTCTCACATCTCTCACTACTACTCTCTCACATCTCTCACTATCACTATCTCTCACATCTCTCACTATACTACTTCTCTCACATCTCCCCACTATACTCTCCACATCTCTCACTATACTCTCACTATATTTTCACATCTCTCACTATACTCTCACATCTCTCACTATACTCTCACATCTCTCACTATACTCTCACATCTCTCACTATACTCTCACATCTCTCACTATACTCTCACATCTCTCACTATACTCTCACATCTCTCACTATACTCTCTCACATCTCTCACTATACTCTCACATCTCTCACTATACTCTCACTCTCTCACATCTCTCACTATACTCTCACTATACTCTCACATCTCTCACTATACTCTCACATCTCTCACTATACTCTCACATCTCTCACTATACTCTCACATCTCTCACTATACTCTCACATCTCTCACTATACTCTCACTACTCACATCCTACTATACTCTCACATCTCTCACTATACTCTCACATCTCTCACATATACTCTCTCACATCTCTCACTATTACTCTCACTATACTCTCACATCTCTCACTATACTCTCACATCTTCACTATACTCTCACATCTCTCACTATACTCTCACATCTCTCACTATACTCTCACATCTCTCACTATACTCTCACATCTCTCACTATACTCTCACATCTCTCACTATATCACTATACTCTCACATCCTCACTACTCTCACATCTCTCACTATATTCTTCTCTACATCTCTCACTATACTCTCACATCTCTCACATCTCTCACTTATTACTCTCACATCTCTCACATCTCTCACTATCTCTCACATCTCACTATACTCTCACATCTCTCACTTACTCTCACATCTCTCACTATACTCTCTCACATCTCTCACTATACCTCCTCACATCTCTCACTTTTACTCTCTCACATCTCTCACTATACCCCTCACATCTCTCACTCTACTCACTCACATCTCTCACTATCTCTCACTCACTACCTACTCACATCTCTCCAAACTACATACTACTCTCACATCTTATACTCTCACATCTACTATACTCTCACATCTCTCACTATACTCTCACATCTCTCACTATACTCTCCATCTCTCACTATACTCTCACATCTCTCACTATACTCTCACATCTCTCACTATACTCTCTCACATCTCTCACTATACTCTCACATCTCTAACCTCACTATACTCTCACTATACTCTCACATTCTCACTATACTCTCACATCTCTCACTATACTCTCACATCTCTCACTATACTCTTCACATCTCTCACTATACTACTCTCACTATACTCTCACTATACTCTCTCACATCTCTCACTATACTCTCACATCTCTCACTATACTCTCTCACATTCTCCTCTTACTATACTCTCTCACATCTCTCAACTATACTCTCACATCTCTCACTACTCTACATCTCTCACTATCTCTCACTATACTCTCTCACATCTCTCACTATACTCTCTCACATCTCTCACATATACTCTCTCACATCTCTCCACTATACTCTCTCAACTACACTCTCACATACTCTCACTATCTCTCACTATACCTCTTCACATCTCTCACTATACTCTCACATCTCTCACTATACTCTCACATCTCCACTATACTCTCACATCTCTCACTATACTCTCACTATACTCTCACATCTCTCACTATACTCTCTCACATCTCTCACTATACTCTCTCACATCTCTCACTATACTCTCTCACATCTCTCACTATACTCTCATCCTACATCTCTCACTATACTCTCACATCTCTCACTATACTCTCATCTCACATCTCTCACTATACTCTCTCACATCTCTCACTATACTCACTTACTCTCACATCTCTCACTATACTTCCTCACATCTCTCACTATACTCTCACTATACTCTCTCACATCTCTCACTATACTCTCTCCACATCTCTCATAACTCTACATCTCTCACTACTCTCACATCTCTCACTATATCACTCTCTCACATCTCTCACTATACTCTCAATCTCTCATAAACTCTCACTAATCTCACATCTCTCACTATACTCTCACATCTCTCACTATACTCCTCTCACATCTCTCACTATACTCTCACATCTCTCACTATACTCTCACATCTCTCACTATACTCTCACATCTCTCACTATACTCTCACATCTCTCACTATACTCTCACATCTCTCACTATACTCTCACTATACTCTCACATCTCTCACTATACTCTCACATCTCTCACTATACTCTCACTATACTCTCACATCTCTCACTATACTCTCACATCTCTCACTATACTCTCACATCTCTCACTATACTCTCACATCTCTCACTATACTCTCACATCTCTCACTATACTCTCACATCTCTCACTATACTCTCACTATACTCTCACATCTCTCACTATACTCTCACATCTCTCACTATACTCTCACATCTCTCACTATACTCTCACATCTCTCCACTATACTCTCACATTACATACTCTCTTCACTATACTCTCACATCTCTCACTATACTCTCACATCTCTCACTATACTCTCACATCTCATCCACTATACTCTCACATCTCTCAACTATACTTCCCCACATCTCTCACTATACCTCCATCCACATCTCTCACATCTCTCACTATACTCTCACATCTCAGTCAGAACTGGTAATTTCTGCTGCATCAAAAAAGTCTTCTTCATAAAATACAATAAAGTCTATATTGTGTTTCATTAAAATATTGTGGGTATATAATACCATTTATTAACAATCTTCACTCAAATTTCAGCCTAAGCCTACACCATTAAGTTAATGCTTATGAAAGTTCTGATAATGTCTGAACTTAGAACCTGACTTGTAGTTGAACCTTCCTGCGATACTTGTAAAATGATTTTTCTGGTCGGCTTCAAACTTTCAGCATTATTATATTTTAGTGAAAGGAACATTCCGGGCACATTATTATTGGGCAAGTTAAGTTCCAGACTGCAATTTTCTTCCACAAACTGGTACAATGATTTCTGTGCAATAACTAGAGAATGCCACTTCTGATCGGACTGAAACTATCACCAATGTTGTATCGTACTTACTGGTCTGAGCTCGTTTAAGTTTGTAAATTTTACTGAACAATTTTGTGATATATTTTTATATTACCTTCACCTAGCTTTACCCTCTCCTCACTTTCACCTAGACAACACTAGTCACCTTCACCTAGCTTTACCCTCTCCTCACTTTCACCTAGACAACACTAGTCACCTTCACCTAGCTTTACCCTCTCCTCACTTTCACCTAGACAACACTAGTCACCTTCACCTAGCTTTACCCTCTCCTCACTTTCACCTAGACAACACTAGTCACCTTCACCTAGCTTTACCCTCTCCTCACTTTCACCTAGACAACACTAGTCACCTTCACCTAGCTTTACCCTCTCCTCACTTTCACCTAGACAACACTAGTCACCTTCACCTAGCTTTAAACCCCCTCCTCACTTTCACCTAGACAACACTAGTCACCTTCACCTAGCTTTACCCTCTCCTCACTTTCACCTAGACAACACTAGTCACCTTCACCTAGCTTTACCCTCTCCTCACTTTCACCTAGACAACACTAGTCACCTTCACCTAGCTTTACCCTCTCCTCACTTTCACCTAGACAACACTAGTCACCTTCACTAGCTTTACCCTCTCCTCACTTTCACCTAGACAACACTAGTCACCTTCACCTAGCTTTACCCTCTCTCTCACTTTCACCTAGACAACACTAGTCACCTTCACTAGCTTTACCCTCTCCTCACTTTCACCTAGACAACACTAGTCACCTTCACCTAGCTTTACCCTCTCCTCACTTTCACCTAGACAACACTAGTCACCTTCACCTAGCTTTACCCTCTCCTCACTTTCACCTAGACAACACTAGTCACCTTCACCTAGCTTTACCCTCTCCTCACTTTCACCTAGACAACACTAGTCACCTTTACCTAGCTTTACCCTCTTCACTTTCACCTAGACAACACTAGTCACCTTCACCTAGCTTTACCCTCTCCTCACTTTCACCTAGACAACACTAGTCACCTTCACCTAGCTTTTCCTCTCCTCACTTCACTAGACACACTGTACCTTCACCTAGCTTTACCCTCTCCTCACTTTTTCACCTAGACAACACTAGCACCTTAACCTAGCTTTACCTCTCCTCACTTTCACCTAGACAACACTAGTCACTTCACTAGCTTTACCTCTCCTCACTTTCACCTAGACAACACTGTCACCTTCACCTAGCTTTACCCTTCCTCACTTTCACCTAGAAATCCTAGTCACCTTCACCTAGCTTTACCCTCTCTCACTTCACCTAGACAACACTATCACTTCACCTAGCTTTACCCTCTCCTCACTCACCTAGAACACTAGCACCTTCACCTAGCTTTACCCTCTCTCACTTTCACTAGACAACACGAGTCACTTCACCTAGCTTTACCCTCTCCTCACTTTCACTAGACAACACTAGTCACCTTCACCTAGCTTTACCCTCTCCTACTTTCCACTAGACAACACTAGGGCACCTTCACCTAGCTTTAACCCTCTCCTCACTTTCACCTAGACAACCGAGTCACCTTCACTAGCTTTAGCCCTCTCCTCACTTACACCTAGACAACACTAGTCACCTTCCCCCTTTAAACCCTCTCCTCACTTTTCACTAACAACATGTACTTCACCTGCTTTACCCTCTCTCACTTTCACCTAGACAACACGAGTCACTTTACCTGCTTTAACTCTCTCACTTCACTAGGGCAACACTAGTCACCTTCACCTAGCTTTACCCTTCCTCACTTTCACCTACAACATCTGTCCTTCCCTACTTTACCCTCTCCTCACTTTCACTAGGACAACACTAGTCACTTCACATAGCTTTCCCTCTCCTCACTTTCACCTGACAAACTATCACCTTCACCCAGCTTAACCTTCTCACTTTCCCTAGACAACACTAGTCACCTTCACCTAGCTTTACCTCCTCACTTTCACCTAGACAACACTATCACCTTCACCAGCTTAACCCTCTCCTCACTTTCACCTAGACAAACTAGTCACCTTCACCTAGCTTTACCCTCTCCTCACTTGTCATCTAGACAACATAGTCACTTCTCGCTAGCTTTACCCTCTTTCCCCCTTTCACTAGACAACACTGTCACCTTCACCTAGTTTAACCCTCTCATCACTTTCACCTAGACAACACTAGTCACCTTCATCTTAAATTTTTACCCTCTCTGACTTTCTCTTAGACAACACTAGTCACCTTCACCTAGCTTTACCCTCTCTTCACTTTCACCAACACTCTAGTACAACTTCATCTAGCTTTAAACCCTTCCTCACTTTCACCTAGACAACACTAGTCACCTTCACTGCTTTAACCCTCCTCACTTTCACCTAGACAACACTATACCTTCACCTATTTACCGTCTCCTCACTTTCACCTAGACAACACTAGTCACCCTTACCTAGCCTTACCCTCTTCACTTTCACCTAGACAACACTAGTCACCTTCACCTAGCTTTACCCTCTCTTCACTTTCACCTAGACAACACTAATTACCTTCACCTAGCTTTACCCTCTCCTCACTTTCACCTAGACAACACTAGAGTCACCTTCACCTGGTTGGGTTTCCTCTCACTAAGGGGTCACACTTGTATGGCTGTATCGCTGCCTCTGTCTCCTTCCTCAATTAATTAGGTAGTCCAGCCAGGGCAGGAATTATTAAGTTTTATGAATGTTACATTTTTTCCAGTGTAGAGTTGTGTGTGTGATGACCTGAGTCGTTCTCAGCTTTGACCTCAAAATGTCTCTTAGCTTTGACCTGAGAATGCATTTTAGCATTGACCTGATACCTGAAGGATACTTCAGGGGTTAACGCCGCGTTCGCTGCCAGGTCCCAGAACAGACCTCCTGGTGAATCAAGTCATGATCAACCAGGCTGTTACTGCTGGCAGCACTCAATTCAATGGATGAACCACAACCCAGCTGATCAGGAACCGACTTTAGTAACTTATCCAACTTCCTACTGAAGACATCCAGGGATTATTGGTAATCCCCACTTTATATGACTGGAGGTTGCTGAACAGTCTTGGGCCCTTTACACTTACCTTGTTGTCTCTTGGTGTACTATGGTACCCTGTTCTTCACTGGATTTTCTTTTTGCATTCTCGGTCGAGCCTCTCGCTTTCATAGGAAGTGATTTCTGTATGAAGATTGACGGCCAGTCTCAGCAGAATTTTCCTAGTGTAAATTATAAATCTTTTTCCACTTGTTTTCACGAAGTATAGGTCAAGGGACTTCAAACGTTCCCCACCTTGTTAGGTGCTTGACTGAACTTAAATGTACAGTGAAATTTTTCTGTACATTCTCTAGCTCTCCAATTTTGCTGCACTAAAACCGGTTGTTACAGTGCAACAATATTATGTCTAGAAAAAAAAGTGATTTAAAGAGGACTATCACTGGCTTGACGTCTCTTGTTTTGAATGTTCTCGTTATCATTTTCTTCGCGCTTGTGATATACACACTACTGTGATCCTGGAAAGTGAGATCCTCTTGACAGTATCACTCCTAAGTCCTTCATATTAGTTTTTTCTGCTTTGAGTGGTTAGAATTAATTTTTATATCCCGTTCTAGCTTTTATTTCCAACACTGCTTTAGTAAAAATGTCATGAGTTTGGTAAAGATTCCTTTATCTGTTATAGCGCCATTATCTTTGAAATGAAATTTAGTGAAAAAAATTCACTTGTTATTTTTGCATGATACACGCGCGCACACGCGCGCACACACACACACACACACACACACACACACACACACACACACACACACACACACACACACACACGAAAAACTTCTGAGGGTGAAAATAACACCTAACACATCGCCAGAATAGCACATAAACCGTATAACGGTAGATGCATATGCAATATAAGAAAACCTCAGAATAGCATCCAGGAACTTGAATAAAGAATCCTTCAGACATATGTTAGGTCAATCATTGAGTACGTAGCCCAACATAGAGCCTACACCTGGTCAAGTATGTGAAGAAACTGGAAAAGGTCCCAAGATTTACAACCAGAAATTTAATATAAGGAGAGGTTGAAAGAACTGAACTTGACGACCTCACAGCAAAGGACATTATTACTACGTACATAATCTTAAGATGTTTTTAGGTAGAAGTAGTAGAGACTGACGAAATATATGAGCCACAGGATGTAAGTATTCCTTTAGTCTCAGGGTGGTTGAAAAGAGGAATGATGTATATATGAAGCAGTGGTGAAAAGCTAACTCAGTGATAATGATAAGGTCCAAAAAGCCAGAAATCAATAATGTCGATAATAGTGGTCTCACTTTACCTTTGATGAGTTCCGAGAGTTTTCAACTTCCAGATCCCGGCTAGGAAACAAATCTGAGTGTATACACTGTTGTACAGTCACATCAGGAGGAAAACAACAGTCAAGGACCAGGTAATCAGGCTGAGGAAGGAAGGAGGGGAGATCACGAAAAACGACCAGGTATGTGAGAAGCTCAATATGAGGGCCAAAGAAATATTTACAGAGAAGACAAAAGACTCCAGAAAGACGGAGTGGTGGGGTACACCAAGTGCTGGACTCAATACATACAAGGGAGGAGGTGGTGAAGACGCTGCTAAGCGAACTAGATACCTCAAAGGCGATGAGGCCGGACATCTCTCCGTGAGTTCTGAGGGAGGGAGGGAGCAGAGGCACTCTGTGTACGACTAACAACAATCTTCAACACATCTATCGAAACAGGGCGACTACCTGAGGTATGGAAGACAGCAAATACAGTCCCAATTTTTAACTACAGACCAGTGTCACCTACATGTATGCAAAGTCATGAAGAAGAGTGGTGGAGCACCTAGAAACGAATAAGTTTATCAACGACAACCGGCACGGATTCAGGGACGGGAAATCCTATGAGAAGGTGACATCAGTAAGACAAGAGAGACTGGGGAGTAGACTCCGCTTTCTTGAACTGTAAGAAAGCTTTTGACACAGTTCCACACAGATTAGTGCAAAAGCTGGAGGACCAGGCAGGTATAACAGGGAAGGCACTGCAGTGGATCAGAGAATACCTGACCGGAGGGCATCAGCAAGTCATGGTACGTTACGAGATATCAAAGTGGGCGCCTGTAACATGCGGGGTTCCACGAGGGTCAGTCCCAAGACCAGTGATGTTTCTGGTATGTGTGAATGACATGACGGAAGGAATAGATTCAGAAGTGTCCCTGTTTGCAGACGATATGAAGTTAATGAGGAGAATTCAATTGGAGGAGGACCAGGCAGGACTACAAAGGGATCTGGACAGACTACAGGCCTGGTCCAGAAACTGCCTCATGGAGTTCAACCCCACCAAGTGCAAAGTCATGAAGACTGGGTTAGAACAAAGAAGACCGCAGACACAGTACAGTTTAGTGGGCCAAAAACTACAAACCTCACTCAAGGAAAAGGATCTTGGGGTGAACATAATACCGAGCACATCTCCTGAGGCGCACATCACAAAAAGAACTGCTGCAGCATATGGGCGCCTAGCAAACCTAAGAATAGCTTTCCGATATCTCAGCAAGGAATCGTTCAGGACTCTGTACACCGTGTATGTACGTCAGGCCCATATTGCAGTATGCGGCACCAGTCTGGAACCAATACCTGGCTAAGCACGTGAGGAAATTAAAGAAAGTGCAAAGGTTTGAAACGAGACTAGTCCCCAAGCTAAGGGGCATGTCCTACGAGGAAAGGTTAAGGGAAATCGATCTGACGACACTGGATCGACAAGGTAGACAGAGGCAGGATGTTCCAGAGATGGGACACAGCAGCAAGGGGTCACAATTGGAAGTTAAAGACTCGGATGAGTCACAGGGATGTTAGGAAGTACTTCAGTCACAGAGTTGTCAGGAAGTGGAAGTCTGGAAAGTGATGTACTGGAGGCAGGATCCCTACATACCTTTAAGAGGAGGTATGATAAAGCTCATGGTGCAGGAAGAGAGTGAACCTAGTAGCGACCAGGGGCCAGGAGCTATGAATCGACCCCTGCAACCAAAATTAGGTGAGTACACACACACATTATATATATACATAGGCACACACACAAACACAAAAAAAGGGTCGTGTGTCTATTGACAATTGCCTGTGACAACTGGCAACTAACACAGTCTTAGAGTAGTCGAAGTAACATGACCATGATGAGGAAGTGGTAAAGGCAGGTTCCACACAGTTTTAAGAGCAGGTATGATAAAGTCTAGGAAGAGGTGATTCAGGTAAGCTCAGAGGAAGGCCCCTGCAACCACATATACGTACATTGTGATGTGTGTTTGTGTGTGTGTGCGTGTGCCTTCAAGGGCGCAAGTGTGTGTACACACGTGAGCCCTTGAAGGCAGAACTTGCATGCAAACCAACGATCATTTTGACGAACCAGTAGTGTAAATTTTTAGTCTGAATAACTCAACGAAAACTCCGTCTCAACATCACGAAATTAATATACTTTTTTGTTGATTAATAATAACCACGATAGGTTGGGTCATGATTTTAAATTTTACCGCTGGAGCGGCTACCTTATTGTGTACCCCACATCTTCAGGAAGCGCAAGAGCATATCGATACACAAAAGGCCTCAGAACTAGACCCCAAAGGGTTAACTGGAGTACATCTGGATTTATATTTACAGTTGACTTATCTGTTGCGATCAACTTTCGAAAATTTGCTTAATATATGTTTAATTATTTTCTTGAATAAGATATCTTAAGATATCACATATGTTATTACACTATCTCCATATTCCTCAATAAATGAACCCTTAAACATATAGTGTTCAAGATAGTGACCATAAGGCTGGCCACTTATTTTGCATTTAGTTTAATCATCATCTGTGTGTCTGCCAAACTGCCAGAAGTACTGGTAAGCAAGCCTAAGCCTGGCTTAGTAGCCAGTCTGTTCACCCTGCAAGTTGCTCCATAAACGAACTTACATACGTTCACGTTACCATAGTGAGTGATAAATCTACTAAGACTTCTAACTGCATTCCTACAACAGTTTCATTATTTACTTCACTCTTAATATTGTTCCTAATGCTAGACACAGACATACCAAAGTTACATTCTACATTTTCATTCAGGATACAATATACAAATAACCCGCACATCGGAGAAAGACACTTATAACGACATTACCGTCGGACTTGGACCAGAGGTAGGTTCAGGTTCAGGAAGGTTTGCCCAATTGGGTAGTGGCCCGGGTCTTTTCCATGTGGTGACCAGGCACTGGTTCCCGAAGGTGTGTCAGAGTTTATATAAAGTGGTGTACCGTTTACAGCTCTATGGAGAGGGCAGTCCAATGACAAGGCATGGGAGCCAGTATATACATGAGAGGATGAAGAAAGAAGGCAGTGAAAATAGTGGTAGAGGTAATGGTGGTGATGAACGTAGTAGTAGTGGGTAGAGACAAAGTAGTAGTAGTAGTAGGTAGAGACAAAGTAGTAGTAGGTAGAGACAAAGTAGTAGTAGTAGTAGGTAGAGACAAAGTAGTAGTAGTAGTAGGTAGAGACAAAGTAGTAGTAGTAGTAGTAGGTAGAGACAAAGTAGTAGTAGTAGTAGTAGGTAGAGACAAAGTAGTTAGTAGTAGAGGTAGAGACAAGTAGTAGTAGTAGTAGGTAGAGACAAAGTAGTAGTAGTAGTAGTAGGTAGAGACAAAGTAGTAGTAGTAGTAGGTAGAGACAAAGTAGTAGTAGTAGTAGGTAGAGACAAAGTAGTAGTAGTAGTAGGTAGAGACAAAGTAGTAGTGTAGTAGGTAGAGACAAAGTAGTAGGTAGTAGGTAGAGACAAAGTAGTATGTAGTAGTAGGTAGAGACAAAGTAGTAGTAGTAGGTAGAGACAAAGTAGTAGTAGTAGGTAGAGACAAAGTAGTAGTAGTAGGTAGAGACAAAGTAGTAGTAGTAGGAGGTAGAGACAAAGTAGTAGTAGTAGGTAGAGACAAAGTAGTAGTAGTAGGTAGAGACAAAGTAGTAGTAGTAGGTAGAGACAAAGTAGTAGTAGTAGTAGTAGTAGGTAGAGACAAAGTAGTAGTAGTAGGTAGAGACAAAGTAGTAGTAGTAGTAGGAGGTAGAGACAAAGTAGTAGTAGTAGTAGTAGGTAGAGACAAAGTAGTAGTAGTAGGTAGAGACAAATTAGTAGTAGTAGGTAGAGACAAAGTAGTAGTAGTAGTAGGTAGAGACAAAGTAGAAGTAGTAGGTAGAGACAAAGTAGTAGTAGAAGTAGTAGGTAGAGACAAAGTAGTAGTAGTAGTAGTAGGTAGAGACAAAGTAGTAGTAGTAGTAGGTAGGTAGAGACAAAGTAGTAGTAGTAGTAGTAGGTAGAGACAAAGTAGTAGTAGTAGTAGGAGGTAGAGACAAAGTGTAGTAGTAAGTAGTAGTAGGTAGAGACAAAGTATAGTAGTAGTAGGTAGAGACAAAGTAGTAGTAGTAGGTAGAGACAAAGTAGTAGTAGTAGGTAGAGACAAAGTAGTAGTAGTAGTAGTAGGTAGAGACAAAGTAGTAGTAGTAGGTAGAGACAAAGTAGTAGTAGTAGTAGTAGGTAGAGGACAAGTAGTAGTAGTAGTAGGAGGTAGAGACAAAGTAGTAGTAGTAGTAGTAGGTAGAGACAAAGTAGTAGTAGTAGTAGGGGAAAAGGTAGAGACAAGTAGTAGTAGTAGTAGTGGTAGAGACAAAAGTAGTAGTAGTAGTAGTAGTAGGTAGAGACAAAAGTAGTAGTAGTAGTAGTAGGTAGAGACAAGTAGTAGTGTAGTAGTAGTAGGTAGAGACAAAGTAGTAGTAGTAGTAGGAGGTAGAGACAAAGTAGTAGTAGTAGTAGGAGGTAGAGACAAAGTAGTAGTAGTAGTAGTAGGTAGAGACAAAGTAGTAGTAGTAGGTAGAGACAAAGTAGTAGTAGTAGTAGTAGTAGGTAGAGAGAAAGTAGTAGTAGTAGTAGTAGGTAGAGACAAAGTAGTATAGTAGTAGAGGTAGAGACAAGTAGTAGTAGTAGTAGTGGTAGAGACAAAGTATAAGTAGTAGTAGTAGTAGGAGGTAGAGACAAAGTAGTAGTAGTAGTAGTAGGTAGAGACAAAGTAGAAGTAGTAGGTAGAGACAAGTAGTAGTAGAGTAGATGGTAGAGACAAAGTAGTAGTAGTAGTAGTAGGTAGAGACAAAGTAGTAGTAGTAGTAGGAGGTAGAGACAAAGTAGTAGTAGTAGTAGTAGGTAGAGACAAAGTAGTAGTAGTAGTAGGTAGTAGTGTAGAGACAAAGTAGTAGTAGTAGTAGTAGGTAGAGACAAAGTAGTAGTAGTAGTAGTAGTAGGTAGAGACAAAGTAGTAGTAGTAGGTAGAGACAAAGTAGTAGTAGTAGTAGGTAGAGACAAAGTAGAAGTAGTAGGTAGAGACAAAGTAGTAGTAGTAGTAGTAGGTAGAGACAAAGTAGTAGTAGTAGGTAGAGACAAAGTAGTAGTAGTAGTAGGAGGTAGAGACAAAGTAGTAGTAGTAGTAGTAGGTAGAGACAAAGTAGAAGTAGTAGGTAGAGACAAAGTAGTAGTAGTAGTAGTAGGTAGAGACAAAGTAGTATTAGTAGGGTAGAGACAAAGTAGTAGTAGTAGTAGGAGGTAGAGACAAAGTAGTAGTAGTAGTAGTAGGTAGAGACAAAGTAGTAGTAGAAGTAGTAGGTAGAGACAAAGTAGTAGTAGTAGTAGTAGGTAGAGACAAAGTAGTAGTAGTAGTAGTAGTAGGTATGAGACAAGTAGTAGTAGTAGTAGGAGGTAGAGACAAAGTAGTAGTAGGTAGTAGTAGGTAGAGACAAGTAAGTGTAGTAGTAGTGAAAGTAGGTAGGTATAGAGGACAAAGTAGAAGTAGTAGGTAGAGACAAAGTAGTAGTAGTAGGTAGAGACAAAGTAGTAGTAGTAGTAGGAGGTAGAGACAAAGTAGTAGTAGTAGTAGTAGGTAGAGACAAGTGTAGGTAGTAGTAGAAAATAGGAGGGTAGAGGACAAAGTAGTAGTAGTGTAGTAGGTAGAGACAAAGTAGTGTAGTAGCAAATAGTAGTGTAGGTAGAGACAAAGTAGAAGTAGTAGGTAGAGACAAAGTAGTAGTAGTAGTAGTAGGTAGAGACAAAGTAGTAGTAGTAGTAGTAGGTAGAGACAAAGTAGTAGTAGTAGTAGTAGGTAGAGACAAAGTAGTAGTAGTAGGTAGAGACAAAGTAGTAGTAGTAGTAGGAGGTAGGACAAAGTAGTAGTAGTAGTAGTAGTGTAGAGACAAAGTAGTAGTAGTAGGTAGGTAGAGACAAAGTAGTAGTAGTAGGTAGAGACAAAGTAGTAGTAGTAGTAGGTAGAGACAAAGTAGAAGTAGTAGGTAGAGACAAAGTAGTAGTAGAAGTAGTAGGTAGAGACAAAGTAGTAGTAGTAGTAGTAGGTAGAGACAAAGTAGTAGTAGTAGTAGGAGGTAGTAGACAAAAGTAGAAGTAGTAGGTAGAGACAAAGGTAGTAGTAGTTTAGAAGTAGTAGTAGAGTAGAGACAATAGTAGTAGTAGTAGTAGTAGGTAGAGACAAAGTAGTAGTAGTAGTAGGTAGAGACAAAGTAGAAGTAGTAGGTAGAGACAAAGTAGTAGTAGTAGTAGGTAGAGACAAAGTAGTAGTAGTAGTAGGAAAATAGTAGAGAGGTAGAGACAAAGTAGTAGTAGTAGTAGTAGGTAGAGACAAAGTAGTAGTAGTAGTAGGAGGTAGAGACAAAGTAGTAGTAGTAGTAGTAGGTAGAGACAAAGTAGTAGTAGCAGTAGTAGGTAGAGACAAAGTAGAAGTAGTAGGTAGAGACAAAGTAGTAGTAGTAGTAGTAGGTAGAGACAAAGTAGTAGTAGTAGTAGGAGGTAGAGACAAAGTAGTAGTAGTAGTAGTAGGTAGAGACAAAGTAGTAGTAGAAGTAGTAGGTAGAGACAAAGTAGTAGTAGTAGTAGGAGTAGAGACAAAGTAGTAGTAGTAGTAGTAGGTAGAGACAAAGTAGTAGTAGTAGGTAGAGACAAAGTAGAAGTAGTAGGTAGAGACAAAGTAGTAGTAGTAGGTAGAGACAAAGTAGTAGTAGTAGTAGGAGGTAGAGACAAAGTAGTAGTAGTAGTAGTAGGTAGAGACAAAGTAGTAGTAGTAGTAGGAGGTAGAGACAAAGTAGTAGTAGTAGTAGTAGGTAGAGACAAAGTAGTAGTAGCAGTAGTAGGTAGAGACAAAGTAGAAGTAGTAGGTAGAGACAAAGTAGTAGTAGTAGTAGTAGGTAGAGACAAGTAGTAGTAGTAGTAGGAGGTAGAGACAAAGTAGTAGTAGTAGTAGTAGGTAGAGACAAAGTAGTAGTAGAATAGTGTAGAGACAAAGTAGTAGTAGTAGTAGGAGGTAGAGACAAAGTAGTAGTAGTAGTAGTAGGTAGAGACAAAGTAGTAGTAGTAGGTAGAGACAAAAGTAGTTAGTAGTAGGTAGAGACAAAGTAGTAGTAGTAGTAGGTAGAGACAAGTAGAAGTAGTAGGTAGAGACAAAGTAGTAGTTAGAAGTAGTAGGTAGAGACAAAGTAGGTAGTGGTAAGGTAGTTAGGTAGAGACAAAGTAGTAGTAGTAGTAGGAGGTAGAGACAAAGTAGAAGTAGTAGGTAGAGACAAAGTAGTAGTAGAAGTAGTAGGTAGAGACAAAGTAGTAGTAGTAGTAGTAGGTAGAGACAAAGTAGTAGTAGTAGTTAGTAGGTAGAGTACAGAGGATAGTAGTTGTAGTGTAGTAGGTAGAGACAAGTAGTAGTAGTAGGTAGAGACAAAGTAGTAGTAGTAGTAGTAGGTAGAGACAAAGTAGTAGTAGTAGTAGGAGGTAGAGACAAAGTGTAGTAGTAGTAGTGTAGAGACAAAGTAGATAGTAAAA
This sequence comes from Cherax quadricarinatus, assembly GCF_026875155.1. NCBI lineage: Eukaryota > Metazoa > Arthropoda > Malacostraca > Decapoda > Parastacidae > Cherax > Cherax quadricarinatus. Next base: position 14,351,031 of record NC_069459.1, on the reverse strand, counting down.
ATAGTAGTATGGTAGAGACAAAGTTAGTAGTAGTAGGTAGAGACAAAGTTAGTAGTAGTAGTAGTAGGTAGAGACAAAGTAGTGTAGTGTAGTAGTAGGTAGAGACAAAGTAGAAGTAGTAGGTAGAGACAAAGTAGTAGTAGTAGTAGTAGGTAGAGACAAAGTAGTAGTAGTAGTAGTAGGTAGAGACAAAGTAGTAGTAGTAGTAGGAGGTAGAGACAAAGTAGTATAGTAGTAGTGGTAGAGACAAGTAGTAGTAGTAGTAGTAGTAGGTAGAGACAAAGTAGTAGTAGTAGTAGTAGGTAGAGACAAAGTAGTAGTAGTGTAGTAGTAGTAGTAGGGTAGAGACAAAGTAGTGTAGTAGTAGGAGGTAGAGACAAAGTAGTAGTTAGTAGTAGGAGGTAGAGACAAAGTAGTAGTAGTAGTAGGAGGTAGAGACAAAGTATAGTAAGTAGTAGGTAGAGACAAAGTAGTAGTAGTAAGGTAGAGACAAAGTAGTAGTAGTAGGTAGAGGAGAAAAGTAGTAGTAGTAGTAGTAGGTAGAGACAAAGTATGAAGTAGTAGGTAGAGACAAAGTAGTAGTAGTAGTAGTAGGTAGAGACAAAGTAGTAGTAGTAGGTAGAGACAAAGTAGTAGTAGTAGTAGAGGTAGAGACAAAGTAGTAGAAGTAGTAGGTAGAGACAAAGTAGTAGTAGTAGTAGTAGGTAGAGACAAAGTAGAAGTAGTAGGTAGAGACAAAGTAGTAGTAGTAGTAGTAGGTAGAGACAAAGTAGTAGTAGTAGGTAGAGACAAAGTAGTAGTAGTAGTAGTGGAGGTAGAGACAAAGTAGTAGTATGTAGTAGTAGGTAGTAGAGACAAGTAGTAGTAGTAGTAAGTAGTAGTAGGTAGAGACAAAGTAGTAGTAGTAGTGTAGGTAGAGACAAAGTAGTAGTAGTAGTAGTAGTAGGTAGAGACAAGTAGTGTAGTAGTAGTAGTAGTAGTAGGTAGAGACAAAGTAGTAGTAGTAGACGTAGTAGTAGGTAGAGACAAAGTAGTAGTAGTAGTAGTAGGTAGAGACAAAGTAGTAGTAGTAGTATAGGTAGAGACAAAGTAGTAGTAGAGTAGTGTAGGTAGAGACAAAGTAGTAGTAGTAGTAGTAGGTAGAGACAAAGTAGTAGTAGTAGGTAGAGACAAAGTAGTAGTAGTAGTAGTAGGTAGAGACAAAGTAGTAGTAGTAGTAGTAGTAGGTAGAGACAAAGTAGTAGTAGTAGTAGTAGGTAGAGACAAAGTAGTAGTTGTAGTAGGTAGTAGAAAGAAATAGAGACAAAGTAGTATAGTAGTAGTAAGTAGTTAGGTAGAGACAAAGGTAGTAGTAGAAGTAGTAGGTAGAGACAAAGTAGTAGTAGTAGTAGTAGGTAGAGACAAAGTAGTAGTAGGTAGAGACAAAGTAGTAGTAGTAGTAGGAGGTAGAGACAAAGTAGTAGTAGGTAGAGACAAAGTAGTAGTAGTAGTAGGAGGTAGAGACAAAGTAGTAGTAGTAGTAGTAGGTAGAGACAAAGTAGTAGTAGTAGTAGTAGTAGGTAGAGACAAAGTAGAAGTAGTAGGTAGAGACAAAGTAGTAGTAGTTAGTAGGTAGAGACCAAAGTTTATGTAGTAGTAGTAGTAGTAGAGGAGGTAGAGACAAAGTAGTAGTAGTAGTAGTAGGTAGAGACAAATGTAGTAGTAGAAAGTAGTAGGTAGAGACAAAGTAGTAGTAGTAGTAGTAGGTAGAGACAAAGTAGTAGTAGTAGTAGGTAGAGACAAAGTAGTAGTAGTAGTAGGAGGTAGAGACAAAGTAGTAGTAGTAGTAGTAGGTAGAGACAAAGTAGTAGTAGTAGTAGGAGGTAGAGACAAAGTAGTAGTAGTAGTAGTAGGTAGAGACAAAGTAGTAGTAGCAAAAGTTAGTAGGTAGAGACAAAGTAGAAGTAGTAGGTAGAGACAAAGTGTAGTATAGTAGTAGGTAGAGACAAAGTAGTAGTAGTAGTAGAGGTAGAGACAAAGTAGTAGTAGTAGTAGTAGGTAGAGACAAAGTAGTAGTAGAAGTAGGCAGTAGGTAGAGACAAAGTAGTAGTAGTAAGTAGTAGGTAGAGACAAATGTAGTTAGTAGTAGGTAGAGACAAAGTATGTAGTAGGAGGTAGAGGGGAGGGACAAAGTAGTAGTAGTAGTAGTAGGTAGAGACAAAGTAGTAGTAGTAGTAGGAGGATTAGAGGACAAAGTAGTAGTAGTAGTAGTAGGTAGAGACAAAGTAGTAGTAGTAGGTAGAGACAAAGTAGTAGTAGTAGTAGTAGGTAGAGACAAAGTAGTAGTAGTAGTAGTAGGTAGAGACAAAGTAGAAGTAGTAGGTAGAGACAAAGTAGTAGTAGTAGTAGTAGGAGGTAGAGACAAAGTAGTAGTAGTAGTAGTAGGAGGTAGAGACAAAGTAGTAGTAGTAGTAGTAGGTAGAGACAAAGTAGTAGTAGTAGGTAGAGACAAAGTAGTAGTAGTAAGTAGTAGGTAGAGACAAAGTAGTAGTAGTAGTAGTAGGTAGAGACAAAGTAGTAGTAGTAGGTAGAGACAAAGTAGTAGTAGTAGGTAGAGACAAAGTAGTGTAGTTAGTAGGTAGAGACAAAAGTAGTAGTAGTAGGTAGAGACAAAAGTAGTAGTAAGGTAGAGACAAAGTAGTAGTAGTAGGTAGAGACAAAGTAGTAGTAGTAGGTAGAGACAAAGTAGTAGTAGTAGGTAGAGACAAAGTAGTAGTAGGTAGAGACAAAGTAGTAGTAGGAGGTAGAGACAAAGTAGTAGTAGTAGTAGTAGGTAGAGACAAAGTAGTAGTAGTAGGTAGAGACAAAGTAGTAGTAGTAGGAGGAGGTAGAGACAAAGTAGTAGTAGTAGGTAGAGGGAGACAAAGTTAGTAGTAGTAGGTAGAGACAAAGTAGTTAGTAGTAGAGGTAGAGACAAAGTAGTAGTAGTAGTAGTAGGTAGAGACAAGTAGTAGTAGTAGGTAGAGACAAAGTAGTAGTAGTAAATAGTAGGTAGAGACAAAGTAGTAGTAGTAGGTAGAGGACAAAGTAGTAGTAGTGTTAGGTAGAGACAATAGTAGTAGTAGTAGTAGGTAGGTAGAGACAAAGTTAGTAGTAGTAGGTAGAGACAAAGTGTAGTAGTAGTAGTAGGTAGAGACAAAGTATGTAGTAGTAGGTAGAGACAAAGTAGTAGTAGTAGTAGTAGGAGGTAGAGACAAAGTAGTAGTAGTAGTGTAGGTAGAGACAAAGTAGGTAGTAGTAGTAGTAGGTAGAGACAAGTAGAAGTAGTAGGTAGAGACAAAGTAGTAGTAGTAGTAGTAGGTAGAGACAAAGTTGTAGTAGTAGGTAGAGACAAAGTAGTAGTAGTTGTAGTAGGTAGAGACAAAGTGAAGTAGTGTAAAAGTAGTAGTAGTAGGGTAGAGACAAAGTAGTAGTAGTAGGTAGAGACAAAGTAGTAGTAGTAGTAGTGTAGTAGGTAGAGACAAAGTAGTAGTAGTAGTAGTAGGTAGAGACAAAGTAGTAGTAGTAGTAGTAGGTAGAGACAAAGTAGTAGTAGTAGGTAGAGACAAAGTAGTAGTAGTAGTAGTAGGTAGAGACAAAGTAGTAGTTAGTAGTAGTAGGTAGAGACAAAGTAGTAGTAGTAGTAGAGTTAGAGACAAAGTAGAGTAGTAGGTAGGTAGAGACAAAGAGTAGTAGTAGTAGGTAGAGACAAAGTAGTAGTAGTAGGTAGAGACAAAGTAGTAGTAGTAGGTAGAGACAAAGTAGTAGTAGTAGGTAGAGACAAAGTAGTAGTAGTAGGTAGAGACAAAGTAGTAGTAGTAGTAGGTAGAGACAAAGTAGTAGTAGTAGTAGTAGTAGGTAGAGACAAAGTAGTAGTAGTAGGTAGAGACAAAGTAGTAGTAGTAGGTAGAGACAAAGTAGTAGTAGTAGTGGTAGGAGGTAGAGACAAAGTAGTATAGTAGTAGGGTAGAGACAGAGTGAAGAGAGGTAATAGTAGTAGTGGTAATAAGTGTAGTTAGTGTGGTAGTGAAAGTGGTATTAGTGGTGTGGCATTAGTGGTGGTTGTGGTATTAGTGGTGGTATGTGGTGGTGGGATTGTAGGTGGTTGTGGTGGTGGTATTAGTGGTGGTTGGGTTATTAGTGGTGGTGTGGTAGTGGTATATTAGTGGTGGTGTGTATTAGTGTGGTTGGGTATTAGTGTGGTTGTGGTATTAGTGGTGGTGTGGTATTAGTGTGGTTGTGGTATTAGTGGTGGCGGTGGTATTAGTGGTGGCGGTGGTATTAGTGGTGGCGGTGGTATTAGTGGTGGCGTGTGTATTAGTGGTGGGTGGTGTATTAGTGGTGGTGGTGGTATTAGTGGTGGTGGTGGTGGTATAGTGGTGGTGGTGGTGGTATGTGGCGGTGGTGGTGGTGGTATTATGTGGTGGTGGTGGTATTAGTTGGAGTGGTAGGTATAAGTAGTGGTAGTGGTATAGTGGTGGTGGTGGGTAGTAGTGTATTAGTGGTGGTGGTGGTAGTAGTGGTTTAGTGGTAGTTGTAGTATTAGTGGGGTAGTAGTATTAGATGGTGGTGTGTAGTAGTTAGTGGTGGTGGAGGTAGGTAGTAGTAGTGGTGGTGTGGTAGTAGTGGTGGTGGTAGTAGCAAATAGTAGAGTAGATAGTAGAGAGAAGTAGTAGTAGTGGTAGTAGCAGAAGTAGTGGTGTGGTGTAGTTGGTAGTGGTGGTGGTAGTTAGTGTGGTGGTAGTGGAAGTAGTAGTGTTGGTGGTAGTAGTAGTGTTGGTGTTAGTAGTAGTGATGGTGGTAGTAGTAGTGGTGGGGGTGTGAATAGTAGTTGTAGTGGGGTTGGTAGTAGTAATGGTGTGTGGTAGGTAGAGCAGTAGTGGCGGTGGGAATAGTAGCAGTAGTGGACGGTGGTGACAGTAGCAGTAGTGGAGGTGGTGATAGTAGCATAGTAGTGGTGGTGGTGATAGTGTAGTAGAGTAGGTGGTGGTGGTAGTAGCAGTAGTGGCGGTGGTGATAGTTGCAGTAGTGTGTGAGTGGGTAGTAGCAGTAGTGGCGGTGGGGTAGTAGCAGTAGTGGCGTGTGTGATAGTAGCAGTAGTGGTGGTGTGATAGTAGCAAATAGTGGTGGTGGTGGAAAGTAGCAGTAGTGGGGTAGTGATAGTAGCAGGATGGTGGGTGGTGTAGTAGCAGTAGTGGCGTGGTGATAGTAGCAGTAGGGCGAGTGGTGATAGTAGCTAGTAGTGGCGGTGAGTGATAGCAGTAGTGGCGGTGGTGTGGTAGCAGTAGTGGTGTGGTGGTAGTAGCAGTAGTGGTGGGGTGGAGTAGCAGTAGTGGTGGTGGAAGGTAGTGGTAGGGTGGTGGTAGTGGTGGTGGTGGGTAGTGGTGTAGGTGATGGTAGTAGTAGGTAGGTAGTAGTAGAAGTAGTAGTAGTGGTGGTAGTAGTAGATAGTAGTAGTGGTGGTAGAGTAGAAGTAGTAGTGGTGGTAGGAGTAGAAGTAGTAGTAGTGGTGGTAGTAGTAGAAGTAGTAGTAGTGTGTGGTAGTAGTAGTAGTAGTAGTAGTAGTGTGGTAGCAAGTAGTGGTAATGGTGGTATTAGTGATGGTGGTAGTAGTAGTGATGGTAGTAGTAGTAGTGGTAGGTGGTATTAGTAGTAGGTGGTATAGTAGTGGTGGTAGGTAAGTAGTGATGGTGGTAGTGGTGGTGGTGGTAGGCAATAGTAGTGGTGGTAGGTAGCAATAATAGTAGTAGTAGTAGTAGTAGTAGTAGTGGTAGCAAATAGTGGTATGGTGGTATTAGTGATGGTGGTAGTAGTAGTAGTAGTAGAGGTAGTAGTGTGGTGGTGCGTAGTAGTGATGGTGGTATAGTAGTGATGTGGTGGCTGGTGGTAGCAGTAGTGGTATGGTGGTATTAGTGATGGTGGTAGTAGTAGTATAGAGTGATAGGCAGTGGTGGTGGTGGTGGTGGAGTAGTGTAGTGGTGGCGTGGTATAGTGAGTGGTAGTGGTGGTGTGGTGGTATCAAATGATGGTGTAGTGGTGGGGTAGTAGTAGTGAGTGGTGGTGATAGTAGTAGTAGTAGTAGTAGTGGTTAGTAGTAGGTAGTAGTGTGGTAGTAGTAGTAGTAGTAGTGGTGGTAGTAGTAGTAGTAGTGGTAGGTAGAGTAAGTGTAGTAGTGTAGTGGTGGTGATGTAGTAGTAGAAGTAGCAGTAGTAGTGGGTGTGTAGTAGTAGTAGTGGTGGTAGTAGTAGTAGTAGTAGTGGTGGGGTAGTAGTAGTAGTAGTGGTGGTGGTAGTAGTAGTGGTGGTGTGGTGATGGTAGTAGAAGTAGCAGTAGTAGTGGTGGTTGTGTAGTAGTAGTAGTGGGTAGTAGTAGTAGTAGTGGTGGTAGTAGTAGTAGTGGCGGTGGTGGTGATGGAAGTAGAAGTAGAGAGCAGTAGTAGTGGTGGTAGGTAGTAGTAGTAGTGGTGGTAGTAGTAGTAGTAGTAGTAGTGGTGGTGGTAGGTAGAAGTAGTAGTAGTGGTGGTGGTAGTAGTTAGTGGTGGTGGTGGTGGTGATGGTAGAGAAGTAGAGAGTAGTAGACAAAGTCTAATAACGAGACAATAAATTTAGATTTTCAAATTCCTTCAGTCAGGAAAATTATAAACAAAATATGAATCAATGTATTATGAGGAAACTTTCTTGTTGATCTACTGGGTAACATACATTTACATCGTCTTCGGAAACTAGTCAACTGTTTACCCTAGCTGGTATTAACAACGTGGAGTACTACGGTATGGACAGATAAGGCATGGGACTACTTCTCTACTGCATGTTATGAAAATCGTAGTGATGGCGTGGCACAGAATCACTGTGTATATTTCTTATAGTAGTCGCACACGCTGCCTGTGTGGTTTGAAACAAATAATCCGCACTTACAAAATGAAAATTTTGACGGTTCCAAAGAACAAAAAGGCACAATGCCGTGACTGAGACTGCACAAATAACCCGTACATAGCAGAGGGGAGCTTACGACGACGTTTCGGTCCGACTTGGACCATTTACAAACTACGACGTTTCAGTCCGTCTTAAACCATGAACTAGTTAATGGTCCAAGTTGGACCGAAACGTCGTCATAGTTTATATTCTCCTGTGTGCGGGTTATTTGTTTATTGTTCCAGTCACGGTATTGTGCATTTTTGTTCTTTGTGTAGTTTTAAACTACAGTTATTTCTCACAAGATATACTGGAGTAAGTGATCGTGTGTATTTGTTTTACAAGACCACTCTTACAGGCTAACAGCTGTTATCCTTCCTCAGATCATTTCAAAGTTCATCCTTACTAAAGGTATACTACACCCCCGTCCCCGGGATGCTACCCACAACAGTCGACTAACATCCAGGTACCTACTTACTGCTAGCTGAGCAGGGGCTGTAGGTGCAAGGAAACGTGCCCATCGTTTCCACCAGTGCCGGGGATTGAATCATGGACACACTGTATGTGGGTAGACCATCAAATTTATCTTACTGTTTTCACTTTCGAGTAAAAATGTTTATATTGAAGCAGGTAAATGGACACATCTGCAGTGTTTCCATATTTAAGCTACGTTTCGCCTACAGTGATGTTTATCTAGTTACTAAGTGTGCGGGGCACGCGCGCGCGCACGCACATACAATGACATTTGTGAAGGCAATTTGTTTTTCTCTCTATAAAGGAAGTAATCTAATTTATTTGCTTTTTCTGGGTCTGTCGAGATTTTCCTGAGTGGAAGTGAGTGAACAGGAGGGAGACAGTGCAACACCAGATGACCACCAGGAGAAAAAGGGAGAGAGGAGGAGCAGAGAATACACGTGAAGAAGCACGATGAACTAGTATTTAAGAAAGATAAACGAGAAAAAAAATAGAAAGTGCAATGAGCACTTTATTAAAATAAATTATTTTTATATAAATAAAATGAACAAAAAAATGAACTGAAAAATAATGATTGAGCTAACACATTGAGGAGACAGAATAATAATTCCATAATTTAACCTAACTGTTTCTTTCAAGTAAAGCTCTGAACTCACTTGTTCTGGTATCCGACATCACGTCATGCAACCTGTCTCTGAATGTACGCATGCATACATTATAAATATAAATAAATAAATAAATAAATAATATATATATATATATATATATATATGTATGTATGTCGTGCCGAATAGATAAAATTGGTCAATTAGCAAGAACTCGTTTAAAATTAAGTCCTTTCTAAAATTTTCTCTTATACGTTTAAAGACATATATTTTTTCATTTATGTTAATGTAAAAATTAATAATTTTGTACCAAAAGTACCTTAGAAAACTTGCCTAACCTTATTATAATAAGAGCAACTTAATTTAGCATAATCCAACTAAATATATTTTAGATACGTTTACAATAATTTAATAATAAAGATTCAAAATTAAATATATTTTTTACGTTAGGTTCAGAATAATTTTTACGAAATTATTTCATACACAAATTTTTGTTTGCCTTAGTCGGCAAGAAGACCGTTGCTATTTAAGCCAAAATCACAGGTTTTACCTATTCGGCACGATATTTATATTTATAAGAAATCGGTAAAAGGTAATCTTCAGATAGCCCCTTGGTTTCTCTTGTAGGTAATGAAAGGGGAAACCGCATGTGTCAAGAGCCATCAGTGTGTGGAACAAGACATTCGTGGAAGACGACCACCTCTGAGGGGATGTAACTAGCGGAGTCCGGCCCAACTTAACCTCAACTTCTCAGAAACTCTTCACCAACTTTCGCTACTTTACCAACTAGTCTACTGTTACATATCCTACTTCTTTTTTCCCAGTGATGGCGGTGTCTTTGTGTGCGTAGACTGTAAGTCTATGTATACATATATAAAGTATTATGTAAATTTGCAAACGTATACAAGTCAATGTACGTATGTAGGCCCAGCCTAAGTCTCTATACATATGTAGGGTGCATTAAGTCTATAAACGTAAGTATTATATAAGACTATATTCAAGTCTGTATACGGTACGTTTGAAGTTATATACGTATGCAGGATATACGTAAATCTATATACTATACGTATGTAGGGTTTATGCACGTCTATGTACATTTGTGGGGTATATGTAAGTTTTCATACGTGTAACTGGAAACTTTAAAGTGTAATAAACGCTTATCAGTGTTTGAGTAAACCTACAGGAGAGAAACAAGAAATGTTAAGAGCTACTTATTTTGAGCTCCAGCTGGGATCCTTTTCACCGGATACAGAAATGAGGAGGAAAAATAGTATTTTTTTAGTACATAAAGATATGCATGCGAGGTAGTGACAGGGAAGAATATAAGAACTTTGGGTGAAGGTGAGGTGCTGGAATGTACTGCCTTGGGAAGCATTTTAAAACCCCCGTCCACTTTCCACCGAATCTGGGAAACAGTAAAACTGGAATAGTTGACATTGAGTGCTGATACAATTTTTTTTATTTTGCTGTTGCATCCTTTTTTTATATATAGTGGTGGCCTCTTTTTGAGTGAGATTTTCTTTTTTTATGTACTGAAATATGACTGAACTTTCTTCCTCGAGTCTAAAGTTTATTTTGTGGTCGTAGTGTTTGTAGATCATTTCCTGTCTGTCTTACATATTTTTTGTTTAAAACCCCACACAGGAGATTTGGTAGACCTCTGGCGAGTCGGAGGATACTCGACTCTTGTATTTTGTGCAGTTGTTACCGAGTTTGTTGGGATAAAACAGGGTGATGTGTATTTAGCTCAGTGGTGACGTGTACTTAGCTCAGTGGTGACGTGTACTTAGCTCAGTGGTGACGTGTACTTAGCTCAGTGGTGACGTGTACTTAGCTCAGTGGTGACGTGTACTTAGCTCAGTGGTGACGTGTACTTAGCTCTGTGAAGACCAGTTTGTGTGCTCTCTGTGAATCTGAACCAGGATGCCCTCTCTTGAGCAACTTTACCAGCAGCTGAGAGAAGAGCTCAGAGTTGCTAAGATGGAGATACGGCGATTAACGGAGGAGAACAAGAGGATTCGTAGTAATCCTCCTGTTGTGAGTCCCCAGGTTAAGAGGGGAGCTTGGTCAGTGGCCGGACAACATGGAACCAAGCTGAAGATCAAGAAAACGGTTGGAGAGGCAGAAACAACGAGAAACCAGAAGACTACCGTGGAAACTTCCAACCCATTCTCGGTGCTACCTGACGAATGTGAGTGTTCTACTGGGAATGCCACAACGAGCACCAAAGAAGCATTGGCAGACGTGAGTGAGACATCCCTAGAAACCCCAACGAAGACCATCGAGAACGTCTTGAATTCTACAAGTGGTGTAATGCTACCTGGCGAATGTGAGTCGACTACTCGGAGCATCACGACGGATGACGCCAAGGAAGGTAAAAACATTGTTGTTGTTGGGGATAGCCAGATTAGGTACATGGATAGGGCATTCTGCTTGAAGGATAGGAATAGGAGGCAGAGAGTGTGTTTTCCTGGGGCTGGGATGAAGCATATTGTTAGCCGTCTGGATGACATCATGAGAGGTAATGGGAGCAATCCTATTATCTGTCTCAGTGCTGGAGGTAACGATGTTGGCAGACGTAGGAGTGAGGACCTGATTAGCAGGTATAGGTCAGCAATAGAGATAATTAGGAGGAAGGGTGGGAAACCTGTCATATGTGGCATTTTGCCAAGGAGAGGAGTTGGAAATGAATGGTTGTCCAGAGCAATTGGTGTCAATTGCTGGCTGGACAAATACTGTAAGGAAAATGCGGTAACATTCATTGACAACTGGGACCTCTTCTATGGCAGAAATGACATGTATGCCAGGGATGGGGTTCACTTATCTAGGTGTGGGGTGGGAGCACTGGCCAACGCAGTGGAGGGAGCTGTTAGGTCTTTAAACTAGGAATAGTTAGTGGTATGGTTTTTGCGGGAAAACTGTGAAGTCTCAGGGTAGTAATATGAGTACTAGGAGAACTAGTAATAGGCAAATGAGGTGGATATTAGAAAGCCAGTGGCACTAATTGACAAGGACAGTAATAGGTTTAGTGGAATAACAGAAAGGAGCAGGAAGGGTAAAGAGAGAGGAGGGTCTTTAAGTATTTATTACACAAATAGTCGCAGTGCTAGGAATAAGATGGACGAGTTGAGACTAGTTGCTAGTGCAGGTAACAGATGTATTTGCCATTACTGAGACGTGGTTTAATTCAAAAAGTCGGGACATGCCTGCAGAAGGTCACATTCAGGGTTTAAATTGTTCCAAGTAGATAGAAGTATCGGGAAGGGGGGGTGGGGTGGCATTGTATGTCCGAGATCGCTTGAACTGTTGCATAAAAACGGGTATTAAGTCTGAAGTAACACATACAGAGTCTGTTTGGATAGAATTTTCAGAGGGGCATGAAAAATTAATTTTAGGTGTGATATACCGTCCCCCAAATTTAGATAGGGACCAGGGGAGACCACTATGGGAGGAAATTGTTAGGGCCACAAGCCACGATAATGTAGTAATTCTAGGAGACTTTAACTTTAGTCATATTGATTGGAATTTCTTGACTGGGAATTTAGAATCATACGACTTCTTAGAAGTAGTTCAGGATTGTTTTTTGAAGCAGTTTGTGACAGAACCTACAAGGGGTAATAACCTGCTTGACTTAGTTCTGGCAAACAATGAATCCCTTGTTAATAATTTAGAAGTTTCAGAGGAACTGGGTGCTAGCGACCACAAATCAATTACATTTAGAATTGAATGGAAGTATGATAGTAGGGATAACTCAGTAACAGTCCCAGATTTTCGCTTAGCAGAACTTCGCAGATTTTCGCTTAGAGAACACTTATCATCTGTTGACTGGGGTAACGAAGAGAGCTATCAATATGACAGTTTTCTGAACACAATACATGCTGCTCAAAGAACGTTTATCCCTTATAAAGAAATTAGATCAAATAGAAATGACCCAAAATGGATGAATAATACGCTGAAATATCTACTAGGGCATAAGAAAGGAATTTATAGGCGTATCAAAAGAGGTGAGGGTCATCTTATGAATCAGTATATAGACATTAAGAGGGACATTAAAAAGGGGATAAGAAAAGCTAAAAGGGACTATGAAATTAAAGTTGCTAGGGATTCTAAAACCCAAAAAGTTTTTTCCAGGTATATAGAACAAAAGTCAGAGATAAGATAGGTCCCCTTAAAAATAACTATGGGCATCTTACTGACAAAGAGAATGAAATGTGCTCGATTTTAAATAATTATTTTCTCTCGGTTTTTACACAGGAAGACACTAATGACATTCCGGTAATAAATTTTTATAGTGGGCCAGAAGAAGATAAATTATGTAACATCACAGTCACTAGTGAAATGGTTGTGAAGCAGATAGACCGACTGAAGCAAAATAAGTCACCGGGTCCTGATGAGGTTTTTTCAAGGGTTCTAAAGGAATGCAAAATGGAAGTCTATGAACCATTAACTAATATTTTTAATTTATCTCTTCAAACAGGTGTAGTGTCTGATATGTGGAAGATGGCTAATGTAATTCCTATTTTTAAAACAGGGGACAAGTCGTTACCGTCAAATTACCGCCCAATAAGCCTGACCTCAATTGTAGGCAAATTACTAGAGTCAATTATAGCTCAAATTATAAGAAGCCATCTTGATAAGCATAGCTTGATTAATGATACTCAGCATGGATTCACAAGAGGCCGGTCTTGTCTAACTAATTTATTAACTTTCTTCAGTAAAGCTTTTGAGGCTGTTGACCACGATAAAGAATTTGATATTATTTACTTAGATTTTAGTAAGGCATTTGATAGAGTTCCGCACCAAAGACTGTTGAAGAAAGTAGCAGCTCATGGCATTGGGCGAAGGGTGCTCTCGTGGATCGAATCATGGCTCACAGACAGGAAGCAGAGAGTGTCCATAAATGGGGTTAAATCCGAGTGGGGATCAGTAACAAGTGGCGTTTCCACAGGGATCAGTCTTGGGCCGTTGTTGTTTATAATATATATCAATAATCTTGATGAAGGAATTACTAGTGATATGAGCAAATTCGCCGATGACACGAAGATAGGTAGGATAATTGATTCAAACGTAGATGTTAGGGAACTTCAGGAGGATTTAGACAAACTCTACTCTTGGTCAGAAAAGTGGCAGATGCAGTTCAATGTAGATAAATGCAAGGTTCTGAAGCTCGGGAGTGTCCATAACCCTAGCACTTATAAGTTAAATAATGTAGAACTTAGCCATACAGATTGCGAAAAGGACTTGGGGGTTATGGTAAGCAGCAACCTTAAACTAAGACAGCAATGCCTAAGCGTACGTAATAAGGCAAATAGATTACTGGGATTTATATCAAGAAGTGTAAGCAACATAAGTCCAGAGGTCATACTGCAGCTTTATACATCATTAGTAAGGCCCCACTAGATTATGCAGCTCAATTCTGGTCTCCATATTACAGAATGGACATAAATTCGTTAGAAAACATTCAGCGTAGGATGACTAAATTAATACATAGCATTAGAAATCTTCCTTATGAAGAAAGATTGAAGACTCTTAAGTTACATTCACTTGTTAGACGAAGAATGAGGGGAGACCTGATCTAAGTGTATAAGTGAAAGATAGGTATTAATAAAGGGGATATTAACAAGGTCTTGAGGATATCTCTCCAAGAGAGAACCCGCAGTAATGGATTTAAATTAGATAAGTTTAGATTTAGAAAGGACATAGGAAAGTATTGGTTTGGAAATAGGGTAGTTGATGAGTGGAACAGTCTACCTAGTTGGGTTATTGAGGCTAGGACTTTGAGTAGTTTCAAATTTAGGTTGGATAAGTACATGAGTGGGAGGAGTTGGATTTGAGTGGGACTTGCACATCGGAGCTTGTTTCTTGGGTGGCATTGAAAATAGGGCTGGTCAAATGTTTGTTAGTGGGATGAATTGTAAAGGACCTGCCTAGTATGGGCCAACAGGCCTGCTGCAGTGTTGCTCCTTTATGTTCTTATGTTCTTATGGTTGTGTTCCCACAGTTCCTTATGCTTGAAGAGTATGCCAAGTTGGTCATTGGTAACTAACTTAAAACCTTTCTGAATAAATCATTTTGTGTATCTATTTTTAAGAGCTGGGCGTTGATATCTATATCTGGGTTGATTTGAAAGGACTGCACATTCGGAGAGTTTTAAGAAAAAGACTGGTTAATGTGCGTTTTTTCATTATTTGCATAGTTTTAACTAAGAAACTGCAAGTAACTGGCTGTGTGAGCGGGTGTCCTGTAAACAGGAAATATAAGTTGGTCCATAGGTGGTGAGCGCGATGAGAAAGGTAGTAAGATTATCTTCCCATTTTACTTTAAGAAGTATGGATCGACCAGTTGACAGTTCTGGAAGGTGTCGAAGGGGTTCTAATTGTTGTCAAATGTAATGAATATATATCGTCCTTGGGAACCAAATGGCGTTTGATGGTAGGAAGTAGTATGGTATCGTTGAACTTCGTGTAGAGGTTGCCAAGCACTGATGACAAGGGGCTGTCCATTCTGCATCCCAGTTTTTGCTTAAGAATGTCATTAAGAGAGAAAATGGTGGTGGTGACACAAGGTGTAGTTAGGGCGATGATCTGGGCTTCGGGCAGGGAAAACTGAGTCTGATAAAGTAGTAGTTTATGTTGGAGAATATTTAAAACATCTTTAATAGGAACCTTGATGCATAACTATTCGACAGCATGACTTGGCATTTTTTTTTTTTGTAGGTCGATGTTCTAGACTGCTCTAGTGATGAAGTCTCATGTGTTTAATCATGTTGCCCGACTGTAGGAGAAGGATTCTTGACGGAACATAATGAGTCTCAGAGGAATGTCAGATATGCGTTTTTCGAAGTCCCTTAAAATAGACAGGCTGTAGTTGTGAATTTCTTGAGTATATCGCTGCCTCTGTTTTTTGCTAGTGTTCCATACCTCTTTGTTGAAGGCGGCACTGTCTGTTGTCTGAAGATGTTTGTTAAGTTTCTTGTAGATGTTGGAGACATTTAATAGACTGAAGTCTTTACCGATGTATTCTTCTCTATCACTGATGGTGAGTTTCCCCTTTAACCGGACATCACAGTTATGAATACTAACAGGTTGATTAATCAGAGACTAGGACGTGATTAGTGGACTGAGGATCGAATTTCCAGCCCTCAAGCTGCATGAGCAGAGTGAAGGTGGTAGAAAACATTAAGAGGCACCTAATTCTTTCCTTATTCCATGGTATAACTTGTATCTTTGAGGACAATTGTGTTGCAGAGGTTAGAGATTTGCTCAGACATCTACAACATAATTGTCCTCAAAGATTTATTAAGTTATACCATGAATTAAGAAAATGCGATAGTAATTATGGACAGGGCAGATTATAGAGGAAAAATTAACATGTTATTAGAAGACGGGGAAACTTACGTGTCTCTTAAGTTACTATGTTATAAGGACACATATTGAGGCTCCACCTCCACCTACAGTGAGGCTCCAGCACGAGTAGCTCACCTTACTCTTCCTCAATTATCTTCGTATCTAATATAGTTACACACTAAATTCCAGTCTCGGATCTGACTTGTTTTTCTTTCTGACCTCACCTTCTCTTCACTGTATTTGTATTGTATTCTTTAATAATCATAAGTTATCACCAAGATGGAGAAGAGAGTTTCCTCTCCAAATGTGACATGCAAAGAGTACGTACCCTTTATTCGGCGCATGTACGCACCCTAACTGAAAGGCTATCTCCACCAACCAGTGAACCAGGTGCTAAGGGTTGACGATGGGGCCCCATCGTTTGATCAGTACCCAGGTTTCAGCCAATGAGATGATGATTTTGGCAATCGCAGAGGTGTTGTGGGTACCACACACCTGTCTGCCCTTGTCATCCTAGAGAGGCAGGGTAGTGGCTTCTATCCTGCCTTGCTTACCGTGAAATGCACTAATACCTATTGTTGTACATAGTGTACATAATTCTGTTCTTACTTGGTGAAGGATAATGTAAGTCAGAAGTTTTTCTGCTGTGTTTATTCTGCTCCATTTACACCCAGGATAATAGGCCTTCGAATTCCTGGGATGTAATACCAAATTAGTTAGTTTGTTAAGGGAGATTAAAGCCCATCGACTACACAAGGAGCATCACTGATCCATATATCCTGTTCACCACCAGTTAAGGATACATAATGCCTAAAATATACTGGTGTTATCCTCTTGACATGTATCACTATGCTGGTGTCATCCTCTTGACATGTGTCACTATGGTGGTGTCATCATCTTGGCATGTGTCACTATGCTGGTGTTATCCTCTTGACATGCGTCACTATGCTGGTGTCATTCTCTTGACATGTGTCACTATGCTGGTGTTATCCTCTTGACATGTGTCACTATGCTGGTGTCATCCTCTTGACATGTGTTACTATACTGGTATTATTCTCTTGACATGCGTCACTATGCTGGTGTCATTCTCTTGACACGTGTCACTATCCTGGTGTCATCCTCTTGACATGCGTCACTATGCTGGTGTCATCCTCTTGACATGTGTCACTATGCTGGTGTCATCCTCTTGACATGTGTCACTATGCTGGTGTTATCCTCTTGACATGCGTCACTATGCTGGTGTCATTCTCTTGACACGTGTCACTATCCTGGTGTCATCCTCTTGACATGCGTCACTATGCTGGTGTCATTCTCTTGACACGTGTCACTATGCTGGTGTCATCCTCTTGACATGCATCACTATGCTGGTGTCATCCTCTTGACATGCGTCACTATGCTGGTGTCATCCTCTTGACATGTACTCACCTAGTTGTACTCACCTAGTTGAGGTTGCGGGGGTCGAGTCCGAGCTCCTGGCCCCGCCTCTTCACTGATCGCTACTAGGTCACTCCCTCTGAACCGTGAGCTTTATCATACCTCTGCTTAAAGCTATGTATGGATCCTGCCTCCACTACATCGCTTCCCAAACTATTCCACTTACTGACTACTCTGTGGCTGAAGAAATACTTCCTAACATCCCTGTGATTCATCTGTATCTTCAACTTCCAACTGTGTCCCCTTGTTACTGTGTCCAATCTCTGGAACATCCTGTCTTTGTCGTGTCACTATGCTGGTGTCATCCTCTTGACATGTGTCACTATGCTGGTGTCATCTTCTTGACATGTGTCACCATGCTGGCGTTATCCTCTTGACATGTGTCACTATGCTAGTGTCATCCTCTTTACATGTGCCACTATGCTGGTGTTCAATTCATTATATTTCTTCACTATTATATTGCAGAAATGATCACTAATATACCTTTGACCATTTGCTCTTGTTTCATCACTGATAAAAGTAACTTTCCTTATCTACTCTATGTACCGAGATATTTAATATATCGTGATCATACCTCCTCTTGTTCTTCGTTTCTCTAGTGACATTATACGTAGTAGGTCTCAGATTCTTTATAGCCCTTAATTTAGATACAAGTTTTAATGTACTTTTTTTTACTGTATCTAGCTTGATCGTTGGATCAACTGGGAGCGCAAAGTTATGTAGTGTCTCGCGAGCTTCGTACACAGAGGATCGAGCATCAACGTATCCTTGTACTGAATGACAGGCACGAATATAATAATAAGAAATAATAAGAATAATTACAACCTGGAGCTTCAATGTATTTTATTAAGCGAGGGTTCCACACTGGTAGCGCATATTCAAGAATAGAGCATACACATGTGGTAAAACTTGTTTTGAACGTGTTTTCGTCTGTCTCGACTGCCACAATGTTTGCGAGTCTGGCCTGTGCTGTTGATGTTATTCTATTTCTTCAAATTCAGGGAAAAAGGTTTAATCATTCCAAGTTTTTTCTGTGTTTGGGAGCAATTTATCTCCAGATGGTTGTCCATCGCCTCTACCCGCCTCCCAGCTTATTAAATAATAGTAACCATTTATTCAACTATTCATAAAGTCCGTCCAAGTCGTCTTACAGTTTTCTTTCATCTTATTTATTTTGTATTATCGATCGTTTTCGTATCATCTGCAAACAAGAATGTGTAAAAGCTAATTCCTATAATAGAATTATTAGTAATATATATACATACATGAGGAACTATAAAATACTCAGCAGTGATCCTCATACAGCTGCACTAGTTACATTCTTCCCATCCTGATGCTTTATACTTTACACTAATTCTATGCTCATATCTTTCCAACGGCTTCCTTCTCCTGTTCGCTAGGTGGCATATTGTATGACACCATATTAAAGGTTTTCTTATACAATTTAGTAATAAGCAACACACCTATCCCACTCTTGTCATGTATCAGTTCTTAATCTGTTGTAATGCTTTATAAGGTTTGTAAAACGACGTTTTATGTATGAATATATGCTGGTGTTGGGTGAGAAATTTATCATTTTTACAATGTTCAACAAATATTTTCTTTTGACCCTTTCCAGTAATTCACACATCACACTCGTTAGTGACACTAATTTGTATTTCAAGTTATCTTGAATATTGCTCTCACGTGTGTTATCATCCAGTCTTGTTGAATCTGAGGTATCAATAAAGACGTGAGTTTACGCGGGTGTTATTCCAAGTGTAATTTTTCTTTCATGCCCAAATGAAAGTATGTGCATGACTGCCATTTGCTGCCCACCACACACAGCCCTAAAAATATACACGAATCTGTATTCGTAAAAAAATCTTATATTAATCGTTATGGAAGAAAAAAAAAAACTTTTTTTAGCGCTCTCTCTCACGTTTAGTAGGCTGAGTTAAAACTTAAGAGCCTCCACTACTTCTTGCTCCCAATGGCCCACGTGAGTTTAAAATTTTACATCAGGCACAGTGCCGGCACTCTAGAGGAGGACTGAGGATGTTGCCATTCAGAGGATCATCTAAACTATGATGTCAGCACACTTCCGGCAAGACACCAACTGCGTGAATGACGGTGAATGTGTTTCCTCTTTTTCGGGTCATCTAACTCGGTGGGAGACTGCCGGTGTTAATAATAATAATAATATGTATCCTTCACAAACAGAATGGGAAAATATTTTGTGATAAAGTCATGATTATGTTTATACTGTATTTGCTTTTAGTAGTGTATACATGCGCTAAATTATGAAGGCGTTCACGAAGCGGATGAATGTGTAGAATGTCTGAGAAATATATATATATATATATATATATATATATATATATATATATATATATATATATATATATATATATATATATATATATATATTAATTCTATTTATTCTAGTGGCTAAAAAAAATTAAACGTGAAAGAGAAGAGAGAAAAAAAGAAAAGATCATGAATGAAAAACGCGAATGGAAAATAGAGGAAAATGAGACGATATTACTAAAAAATTAAGAGAAAGTAGGATATGAGCAAAAAATGCTGATGCTTATATAGCAGAGGTAAACTAGCGGGTGATTAATTTCTGGTACTTAGCGAGGTAAGCTAGAAGATTAATCACTGATACTCAGAATGGGTACCCTAGCAGGGGCTTAATCACTGATACTCAGCACGGGTAACTTAGCAGGGGCTTAATCACTGATACTCAGCACGGGTAACTTAGCAGGGGCTTAATCACTGATACTCAGCACGGGTAACTTAGCAGGTGCTTAATCACTGATACTCAGCATGGGTAACTTAGCAGGGGCTTAATCACTGATACTCAGCACGGGTAACTTAGCAGGTGCTTAATCACTGATACTCAGCATGGGTAACTTAGCAGGTGCTTAATCACTGATACTCAGCATGGGTAACTTAGCAGGGGCTTAATCACTGATACTCAGCATGGGTAACTTAGCAGGGGCTTAATCACCGATACTCAGCACGGGTAACTTTGCAGGGGCTTAATCACTGATACTCAGCATGGGTAACTTTGCAGGGAATTAATCACTGATACTCAGCATGGGTAACCTAGCAGGGCTTAATCACTGATACTCAGCATGGATAACCTAGCAGGTGCTTAATCACTGATACTCAGCATGGGTAACCTAGCAGGGAATTAATCACTGAGCGGCTCATCAGGTGATTTCCCTTGACAACAGCAACATAACAGTCACACTATAATTTACTAAATCTCACATCTGAGTGAAATACTGAACAATAAAGGCTCACTTATAACCTGTTTTGCTCTAAAAAATTATTTACAAAATACACCACGTGAAAAACTGGGGCTTAACTACAATAGGTTCAATACTAGCAAGATGTAAGACTTGCCAGGTAAATAAGACATCTTATTAATTACCGCATATATCCTTCTAACAAACTTATTGTTAACCATTAATAATCTCTATCATTAGTAAACTCAGGCATTTTATTAATGTCTTAACAAACTTGTTGTTAATCATAATTAGTAATGTCAGTCCTGGCAGTGACCGAAATAAACACTTGACTTCTCTTGATGTCATTGTTTACAGTTGTCAGGTGGAGGTGACATCACTTTACGGCCCATCATATACTACTAGTTTAGTGTTGCCAAGAATATATTAAGAAAAATAATAAAATAACAATTATAATAACAAGAAAAAACAAGAACAGCAGTAGCAGCAAGAACAGCAGTAGCAGCAAGAACAGCAGTAGCAGCAAGAACAGCCAGCAGAACGTAGCAGCAAGAACAGCAGTAGCAGCAAGAACAGCAGCAGCAAGAACAGCAGTAGCAGCAAGAACAGCAGTAGCAGCAAGAACAGCAGTAGCAGCAAGAACAGTAGTAGCAGCAAGAACAGCAGCAGCAAGAACAGCAGTAGCAGCAAGAACAGCAGTAGCAGCAAGAACAGCAGTAGCAGCAAGAACAGCAGTAGCAGCAAGAACAGTAGTAGCAGCAAGAACAGCAGCAGCAAGAACAGCAGTAGCAGCAAGAACAGCAGTAGCAGCAAGAACAGCAGCACAAGAACAGCAGCAGCAAGAACAGCAGTAGCAGCAAGAACAGCAGTAGCAGCAAGAACAGCAGTAGCAGCAAGAACAAGAGCAGCAAGAACAGCAGTAGCAGCAAGAACAGCAGCAGCAAGAACAGCAGTAGCAGCAAGAACAGCAGTAGCAGCAAGAACAGCAGTAGCAGCAAGAACAGCAGTAGCAGCAAGAACAGCAGTAGCAGCAAGAACAGCAGTAGCAGCAAGAACAGCAGCAGCAGCAAGAATAGCAGCAGAGCAGCAGGCAAGCAAAACAGCAACAGCAAGAACACAGAGCAGCAAGAACAGCCAGCAGCAGCAAGAACAGGCAGTAGCCTAGCATGCAAGAACGCAGCAGCAGCAAGACACAGCAGAACAGCAGAAGCAGCATAGCAGACAAGAAAGAGCAGCAAAGACACAGCAGAAGCAGCAAGAACAGCAGTAGCAGCAAGAAACAGAGCAGCAGAACAGCAAGCAAACAAGAGACACAAGAACAGCATGCAGCAAGAACAGCAGTAGCAGCAAGAACCAGCAGCAGCAGCAAACAAAAAGCAGTCAGCAAGAACAGCTAGCAGCAGCAGCAGAACAGCAGCAGACAGCAGAGCAAAAAGCAGTGAGCCAGACAAGAGCAGCAAGAAGCAAGCAGCAAAAGCAGTACAGCAAGAACAGAGCAGCTAGCAAGCAAAGCAGTAGCAGCAAAAGCAGCAGTAGCAGCAGCAGCAGAAGCAACAAAGCAGAGCAAGAAACAGCAGTAGCAGCAGACCATAGTAGCAGCAGAAAAGCAGCAGCAAGCAGCAGAGAGCAAGAACAGCTAGCAGCAGCAAAACAGCAGTAGCAGAGAAACAGCAGAGCAGCAAGAACAGCAGAGCAGCAAGAACAGCAGCAGCAAGCAAGAACAGCGTAGCAGCAAGAACAGCAGCACAGCAGAGCCCAGCAGCAGAGCAGCAAGCAAACAGCAGCATAGCACAGAGCAGTACAGAGAGCAACAGAGCAGAGAGCAAGCAACAGAGCCAGAGCAGCAGGAGCAACAGACAGCAGTAGCAGCAGAGCAACAAGACAGCGTAGCGCAGAGCAACAGCAGAGAGCAAGCACAGAGCCTAGCAGCAGGAGCAACAAGAGCAGCGTGCAGCAGGAGCAACAAGAGCAGAGCAGCAAGCAACAAGACAGCAGTAGCAGCAGGCAAAAGAGCAGCTAGGGAGCAGCAGAGCAACAAGACAGCAGTAGCAGCAGGAGCAAAGAGCAGCAGTAGCAGCAGAGCACAACACAGACAGACAAAAGCAGCAAGAGCAACAAGAACAGCAGTAGCAGCAGAGCAACAAGAGCAGCTAGCAGCAAAGCAAAAGCAGCAGTAGCAGCAGGAGCAACAGAGCAGCGTAGCAGCAAGAACAAAGACAGCAGAGTAGCAGAGCACAAGAGCAGCAGTAGCAGGAGCAACAAGAGCAGCGTAGCAGCAGGAGCAACAGAGCAGCAGTAGCAGCAAAGAGCACAGAGCAAAGCACAGTAGCAGCAAGGAGCAACAGAGCAGCAGTAGCAAAGCAGAGCAGCGTAGCAGTAGCAGCAGGAGCAGCAACAAGAGCAGCGAGCAGGCAAGGAGCAACAAGAGCAGCAGTGCAGCAGGAGCAACAAGAGCAGCAGTAGAGCAGGAGCAACAAGAGCAGCAGTAGCGCAGACAGGAGCAAGACAAGACAGCTAGACAGCAGTAGCACAAGACAGCGTAGCAGCAGAGCAACAGCTCAGAAGCAACAAGACAGCAGTAGCAGCAGAGAGCAACAAGAGCAGCAGTAGCAGCAGGAGCAACAAGAGCAGCTGTAGCAGAGAGCAACAAGAGCAGCAGAGCAGCAGAGAGCAACAAGAGCCAGAGCAGTAGCGCAGAGCACAAGAGCAGCTAGCAGCAGGAGCAACAAGAGCAGCAGTAGCAGCAGGAGCAACAAGAGCAGCAGTAGCAGCAGGAGCAACAAGAGCAGCAGTAGCAGCAGGAGCAACAAGCAGCATAGCACAGCAGACAACAAGAGCAGCGTAGCAGCAGGAGCAACAAGCAGCGCAGCAGACACAAGAGCAGCGTAGCAGCAGAGCAACAAGAGCAGCTGTAGCAGCAGGAGCAACAAGAGCAGCAGTAGCACAGACAACAAGAGCAGCAACAAGACAGCAGTAGCAAGCCAGTAGCAACAAGAGCAGCTGTAGCAGCAGGAGCAACAAGAGCAGCTGTAGCAGCAGGAGCAACAAGAGCAGCTGTAGCAGCAGGAGCAACAAGTAGCAGCAGGAGCAACAAGAGCAGCTGTAGCAGCAGAGCACAACAGAGAGCAGCAGTAGCAGCAGGAGCAACAAGAGCAGCAGTAGCAGCAGGAGCAACAAGAGCAGCAGTAGCAGCAGGAGCAACAAGAGCAGCTGTAGCAGCAGGAGACAAAGCACAAGAGCAGCGTAGCAGCAGGAGACAAGAGACAAGTAGCAGCAGGAGCAACAAGAGCAGCAGAGCAACAAGAGCAGTAGCAGGAGCAACAAGAGCAGCAGTAGCAACAGGCAGGCAGAGCAACAAGAGCAGCGTAGCAGAGGAGCAACAAGAGCAGCTGTAGCAGCAGGAGCAACAAGAGCAGCAGTAGCAGCAGGAGCAACAAGAGCAGCAGTAGCAGCAGGAGCAACAAGAGCAGCAGTAGCAGCAGGAGCAACAAGAGCAGCTGTAGCAGCAGGAGCAACAAGAGCAGCGTAGCAGCAGGAGCAACAAGAGCAGCAGTAGCAGCAGGAGCAACAAGAGCACAGTAGCAGCAGTAGCAACAAGAGCAGCAGTACCAGAACAAGCAGAGCAACAAGAAGCAGTAGCAGCAGGAGCAACAAGAGCAGCAGTAGCAGAGCGCAGAGCAACAAGAGCAGCTGTAGCAGCAGGAGCAACAAGAGCGCAGTAGCAGAAAGCAGCACAAGGAGCAGAGCAAAGCAGGCAGTAGCAGCAGGAGCAACAAGAGCAGCAGTAGCAGCAGGAGCAACAAGAAGCAGCAGTAGCACAGGAGCAACAAGCGCTAGCGAAACAAGAGCAACCTAGCAAGCAGCAGAGCACAAGACAGCAGAGCAGAGCAACAAGAGCAGCTGTAGCAGCAGAGCACAAGAGCACGTAGCAGCAGAGCACTAAGAGCAGCAGTGCGCAGAGCAACAAGAGCAGCAGAGCAGGAGCAGCAGGAGCAACAAGAGCAGCAGTAAGCAAACAAGAGCCAAGCAGGAGAGCAACAAGAGCAAAAGCGAGCGCAGTAGGGCAGACGGAGCAACAAGAGCAGCAGTAGCACAAGCAGCAGAGCAACACAGAGCAGCTGTAGCAGCAGGAGCAACAAGACAGCAGTGCAGGAGACAGGAGCAAGACAGCAGAGCAGCAGTAGCAACAAGAGAAGAAGCAGACAAAGAGCAGCAGTAGCAGCAGAGCAACAAGAGCAGCTGTAGCAGCAGGAGCAACAAGAAGCAGCAGTAGCACAGACAGAGCAGCAGACAACAAGAGCAGCAGTAGCAGCAGGAGCAACAAGAGCAGCAGGAGCCAAGCACGTAGCAGCAGGAGCAACAAGAGCAGCAGTAGCAGCAGAGCACAAAGCAACAGACAGCAGCGACAGCAGAGCAACAAGAGCAGCAGTAGCAGCAGGAGCAACAAGAGCAGCAGAGCAACAAGAGCAGCAGTAGCAACAAGAGCAGCTGTAGCAGCAGGAGCAACAAGAGCAGCAGTAGCAGCAGGAGCAACAAGAGCAGCAGTAGCAGCAGGAGCAACAAGAGCAGCAGTAGCAGCAGGAGCAACAAGAGCAGCAGTAGCAGCAGGAGCAACAAGAGCAGCTGTAGCAGCAGGAGCAACAAGAGCAGCAGTAGCAGCAGGAGCAACAAGAGCAGCAGTAGCAGCAGGAGCAACAAGAGCAGCAGTAGCAGCAGGAGCAACAAGAGCAGCAGTAGCAGCAGGAGCAACAAGAGCAGCAGTAGCAGCAAGAGCAACAAGAGCAGCAGTAGCAGCAGGAGCAACAAGAGCAGCAGTAGCAGCAAGAACAAGAGCAGCAGTAGCAGCAAGAGCAGCAGCAGCAAGAACAGAAGCAGAAGCAGCCGCGGCTCTTATGCTTCATTAATCTTAAGAAAATTAGACAAACTGTTGTAAACTATTGCGCCATGCTGAAACAAGCGGGTATATACTGAGAAAGATCGCAGCCAGCAGGACTCGATACAGCTACGGAGAGACGGGCACGATTCCCAGGCAGCGCCTGAGAATTAATGGTTTCAGGGGCGTTGCCACGCGCCTCCCCAGGTCTGAAACCAGGCCTGTTAACTGGAAAGGAAATATTACAGGAATAAATTATCAGAAGCAGTCACCTTCAGATTATAAATCACAGTGTCTGCATTGAAGGTAGGGCTTTCCCAGAGGATAACATGTGCTGTTTTGTGAATTGCTTCCGGAATACTGGTTTGTGACGCTTCCCCATATATAAAGGCCAGGGACGAAGAAAGTTTGCACCGAGCCTAATTAATGATCAATGAAAACATATCTTCTTAAAGTGAAGAGATTTCCAAAATTTTGGAGACACGCTTGAAAATTGTTGTTACTTTTACTGTTTCAATCAAAAGGGATAAAATGGCATAAATATTGATAAAAGATTCAGGCCCAAAATATGAGTTTTCCAAGTAAGCCGGAAATCGGTAAAATTTACCTTCAATGTGACAGCAAAATCTGCCGTAATGTAATTGATTTTGACTAAATTACAAGTGATTTAGAGATCGATAATGTTAAGAACTAACGTAAGATAATTGGCCGGCAAAGTGAAGGTTTAATGAGAGCTGCAAGAGAAAGGCAGTGACAAATACATGTATGAAGGAAGGATAGTGCGAGCAGAGTTTAACGCATACACTGGATGGCACTGGATGTATTGTAAAGATTACTACCGAAAAATATTAGAAGTAGAGAAGGGAAGATAACCTTGTGAAACACCACAGATGATGGAGGCAGAAGCAGAGCCATCAACAACAGTGGCATCTATGAAAGGAAGCTCGAAATCATGACAAAGAGAAAATGTGGAAAGTCGAAAGATAACAATTTAGAGAGCAAAGATTTATATCATAGTTTATCAAAAGCTTTTGTAACCATCCAAGGCCTGATAAAGAATTAAGAGTAATCCGGATGCGAGGCTGCCCAAGCATGAACGAGGAAAGAGCACCACAACAATGGGTCAGACCGAACATAAAAATAGATTACTGTAGTGTTATAAATTACACACAGTAAATCTCGGGCTATATTTAGTTAGAAAAAAGTTACTTGTTGGCCCATGATAACATATTTAACCTTACTATATAATTAAATATATTATCAAGAAAAAACAGTCCTATATTTAATTTACTACACACAAAAAATATGCTTTTATACTATCTAGTTCATCAAATAAGAGCATCAATGAAGTTGTTGAAGAATGTCACTACAAACTCTGATAATTACAAAGATAGAAAGTGAGGTGAGGGTGGATAGGCGTGACTGAAGGCTTCACTGCTCGACAGCAGGACATCATCTGGTCAGCACTAAAGCATTCTGGGTCGCAAGCACTGTCTGACCGTCTCTTGCGCTTACCTGACAAAGGATCGAGATTTGACTATTTCTTGTGCTGAAAAACCCACGCGAGTTTTGCGCTTCTTATGAAGTTTAATATAATACATATAAGTAACATCCGGAGACTCAAATTCCACCTGCCTACCACCAAGGATGTTTGCTTACGTATCAAGAGAGTTACTGCTACCCTCGCAACCCGGCCTCGGACCATTACCATGACCTGTGTTATTAACCTAATGTTATTTAGCTTTCCAAATATCATTGTAGCCCACTAATAATGCTTGCAAACAAGCTTAATGACTGTATATCCAACAACATTTTTACGCCAACGCCCTGTCACTAACCCATAATGTTAAAGCTACAGTCACGAAACTAAAAAATATATCGCGTACTACAAAACACTGCTAAATGATGAATGATTTGATGTAGAAAATAAAAGAGAATGTTATGAGAGTGGCAGGTGAAGTAATATGGTATTTTGCCAGCTTATTAAAGCGGAGATCGTGTTAATGATCATACCAAATAACTGGACTCCTGGAGAAGTGAGATCGTGACAGATGATTGGAAGAGAGGAAGATTATGACATGAGTGGAAGACCCTAGATCGCCCCGGATCACTGAATGAGAACCAAGATCGTGTTAGATGATGAAAAAAGAAGTTCATGCCAGATGACTGGGGGTTTATTGGAAGAGCGCCGAGATTGTGCTAGCCAACAGGAAGAAACAGATACAGCGGCGCCAGCTAACTGGAAGAGAAGGGAGATCACAACAGATAAATGGAAAAGCTGAGACTTGTATCAACATGTGAAATGTATAGCAGGAAAATACGGACACTAAGTGAAAGTTAACATCTGAACTGTTAAGAAAGTAGGTTGAGCTCGAGGTGAAGAAATAACATAGGACAACGTTT
This sequence comes from Cherax quadricarinatus, assembly GCF_026875155.1. Taxonomy (NCBI): domain Eukaryota; kingdom Metazoa; phylum Arthropoda; class Malacostraca; order Decapoda; family Parastacidae; genus Cherax; species Cherax quadricarinatus. Next base: position 14,323,728 of record NC_069459.1, on the reverse strand, counting down.
CGCCCTGTGAAGACGTTATCAAGTCATGACTCAATAATGCTCTACACAGAGCGAAACGTCTCAAAAAACTGCTTCTTCTGCAACGTGTTTATTTTCATTATTTTCAGTAGTACGCCACTGAGACTGAGGCAGTGCTGTTCAGGTATCTATATAAACAGGAGGACTGACTGGTTGATTCATTCAGTGGAGGCAATGAATGATACAATGTGGAAGGTGATGATATTCATGTGAAAGTTCTTAATTCGTAAGGTTCATACAACACCTGTGAATGGGAGGTAATTAGGCTTGATACGAGGAAGGATAATTCGTTAGATCAACAGCCCACAAATAACAAGAAACCCTTAACGATGGAAGATGATGAACACATGTAAAGTGGAAGAAAAGTTATTACCTAAGGAACAAAACTCTCAGTACCATACCTGGAAGAATTCATAACTAACTTACAATTAGGAGAGAAATCTTAGACTACGTTCGTCAAGAACGAAACGTCGTCTGAAGCTTATTTGGTAGTTGTGAATTGTTAAATAAGGTTAAAATTTATGAAGGCAGCAGAGCATGTGTAAAGGCTTATGTAATGATGCAACAAATTGCCAGTTGGACAGGGTTGTGACCGTTCTCCTGGGTGCTCACTGTGTACGTTGATGTAGTTGGTGCTCACTGTGTACGTTGATGTAGTTGGTGCTCACTGTGTACGTTGATGTAGTTGGTGCTCACTGTGTACGTTGATGTAGTTGCTCACTGTGTACGTTGATGTAGTTGGTGCTCACTGTGTACGTTGATGTAGTTGGTGCTCACTGTGTACGTTGATGTAGTTGGTGCTCACTGTGTACGTTGATGTAGTTGGTGCTCACTGTTACGTTGATGTAGTTGGTGCTCACTGTGTACGTTGATGTAGTTGGTGCTCACTGTGTACGTTGATGTAGTTGGTGCTCACTGTCTACGTTGATGTACTCATGACGTGACAAACACTTACCGCTCCAATAAGTATAAGTAAAATGCATACAATATAACTGATATTAAACGTGAATTTATTACAAAAGGCTGTAAAAAATAGAGAAGAGGGATGAGAAGTGTTAAGGTGCGCATGAAAAACATACCTAGGTGTTGCAAATTTATTCATCAAATTATCGTATTATATGCTATTAGTATAATGATACTTGTCTGATACAGCAACAACAACGAATTTTTATAGAGAGAATATTCTCCGTATCTCTCTTGTCTTACCCATTTCCACTACTTGGCCCCAACGGCTGCGAGGATGCGCAAGAACAAGTTTTATTTGGATCCTTTTTGTATTCAGCATGATATGATTCAGAACAAAAGAGAAATGTGACACTTATGAAGAAACAATACCATGCTTACGATGAGAAATGATTATATATGTGTGTGTGTGTGTGTGTGTGTGTGTGTGTGTGTGTGTGTGGTGTGTGTGTGTGTGTGTGTGTGTGTGTGTGTGTGGTGCCGAATAGGCAGAACTTGCGATCTTGGCTTAAATAGCAACACTCATCTTGCCATATAGGACAAGCGAAAATTTGTGTATTCAATAATTTCGCTAAAATCATTCTGAACCTAACGAAAAAAAATATGTCACTCTGTTTAGTAGTATTAAATTACTGCAAACAAATCTAAAATATATTTAGTTGGGTTAGGCTAAAATAAATTGTTCTTGTTATAATAAAGTTAGGCAAGTTTTCTAAGTTCATTTGGAGCAAAATTAAAAATTTTTACATTAAAATTAATGAAAAAAATATATCTTTAAACGTATAAGAAAAAATTTTAGAAAGGACTTAATTTTAAAAGAGTTCTTGCTAATTGACCAGTTTTACATATTCGGCACGACATATATATATATATATATATATATATATATATATATATATATATATATATATAATATATAATATATATATATATCTCGTGTTAGAGTGTTCAGCAGAAGTTTGTGGTTACAGGAAAGTGGGTGCGGGAAGGAAGAGGAGCGATTGATGGAATGATGATGTAAAGAGAGTAGTAAGGGGAAAAGTTAGCATATGAGAAGTTTTTACAAAGTAGAAGTGATGCAAGGAGGGAAGAGTATATGGAGAAAAAGAGAGAGGTTAAGAGAGTGGTGAAGCAATGTAAAAAGAGAGCAAATGAGAGAGTGGGTGAGATGTTATCAACAAATTTTGTTGAAAATAAGAAAAAGTTTTGGAGTGAGAGTAACAAGGAAGCCTAAAGAACAAATGGATTTGTCAGTTAAAAATAGGAGAGAAGAGTTATTAAATGGAGAGTTAGAGGTATTGGGAAGATGGAGCTAATATTTTGAGGAATTGTTAAATGTTGATGAAGATAGGGAAGCTGTGATTTCGTGTATAGGGCAAGGAGGAATAACATCTTGTAGGAGTGAGGAAGAGCCAGTTGTGAGTGTGGGGGAAGTTCGTGAGGCAGTAGGTAAAATGAAAGGGGGTAAGGCAGCCGGGATTGATGGGATAAAGATAGAAATGTTAAAAGCAGGTGGGGATATAGTTTTGGAGTGGTTGGTGCAATTATTTAATAAATGTATGGAAGAGGGTAAGGTACCTAGGGATTGGCAGAGAGCATGCATAGTTCCTTTGTATAAAGGCAAAGGGGACAAAAGAGAGTGCAAAAATTAATGGGGAATAAGTCTGTTGAGTATACATGGTAAAGTGTATGGTAGAGTTATTATTGAAAGAATTAAGAGTAAGACGGAGAATAGGATAGCAGATGAACAAGGAGGCTTTAGGAAAGGTAGGGGGTGTGTGGACCAGGTGTTTACAGTGAAACATATAAGTGAACAGCATTTAGATAAGGATAAAGAGGTCTTTGTTGCATTTATGGATTTGGAAAAGGCATATGACAGGGTGGATAGGGGGGCAATGTGGCAAATGTTGCAGGTGTATGGTGTAGGAGGTAGGTTACTGAAAGCAGTGAAGAGTTTTTACGAGGATAGTGAGGCTCAAGTTAGAGTATGTAGGAAAGAGGGAAATTATTTCCCAGTAAAAGTTGGCCTTAGACAAGGATGTGTGATGTCACCGTAGTTGTTTAATATATTTATGGATGGGGTTGTAAGAGAAGTAAATGCGATGGTCTTGGCCAGAGACGTGGAGTTAAAAGATAATCACACAAAGTGGGAGTTGTCACAGTTGCTCTTTGCTGATGACACTGTGCTCTTGGGAGATTCTGAAGAGAAGTTGCAGAGATTGGTGGATGAATTTGGTAGGGTATGCAAAAGAAGAAAATTAATAGTGAATACAGGAAAGAGTAAGGTTATGAGGATAAAAAGATTGGGTGATGAAACACTGGATATCAGACTGGAGGGAGAGAGTATGGAGGAGGTGAATGTATTCAGATATTTGGGAGTGGACGTGTCAGCGGATGGGTCTATGAAGTATGAGGTGAATCATAGAATTGATGAGGGGAAAAGGGTGAGCAGTGCACTTAGGAGTCTGTGGAGACAAAGAACTTTGTCCTTGGAGGCAAAGAGGGGAATGTATGAGAGTATAGTTTTACCAACGCTCTTATATGGGTGTGAAGCATGGGTGATGAATGTTACAGCGAGGAGAAGGCTAGAGGCAGTGGAGATGTCATGTCTGAGGGCAATGTGTGGTGTGAATATAATGCAGAGAATTCGTAGTTTGGAAGTTAGGAGGAGGTGCGGGATTACCAAAACTGTTGTCCAGAAGGCTGAGGAAGGGTTGTTGAGGTGGTTCGGACATGTAGAGAGAATGGAGCGAAACAGAATGACTTCAAGAGTGTATCAGTCTGTAATGGAAGGAAGGCGGGGTAGGGGTCGGCCTAGGAAAGGTTGGAGGGAGGGGGTAAAAGAGGTTTTGTGTGCGAGGGGCTTGGACTTCCAGCAGGCATGCGTGAGCGTGTTTGATAGTGAATGGAGACAAATGGTTTTTAATACTTGACGTGCTGTTGGAGTGTGAGCAAAGTAACATTTATTAAGGGATTCAGGGAAACCGGCAGGCCGGACTTGAGTCCTGGAGATGGGAAGTACAGTGTCTGCACTCTGAAGGAGTGGTGTTAATGTTGCAGTTTAAAAACTGTAGTATAAAGCACCCTTCTGGCAAGACAGTGATGGAGTGAATGATGGTGAAAGTTTTTCTTGTTCGGGCCACCCTGCCTTGGTGGGAATCGGCCAGTGTGATAATAAATATATATATATATATAATATATATTATATATATATATATATATATATATATATATATATATATATATATATATATTATATGCAAAACAACCACTCTGAAAGAATAGAGAAATTCCAAGCGATTTCGTGACTACTCACATTATCAAGGAACTATCATAGTTCCTTGATAATGTGAGTAGTCACGAAATCGCTTGAATTTCTCTATTCTTTCAGAGTGGTTGTTTTGCATATTTTGAAAATCACCTGTTTACTGTGATCTTATGCATATATATAATATATACTATATATATATTATATATATATATATATATATATATATATAATATATATATATATATAATATAAATGTAAAAATGTCAAACGTAAGCCAAAACTCTGACAGGATAATCAGTTATTGACCTGTAGATGAGAAAAGCTGGCACGAGATTCATGGAATGGAACGTTCTTTTTAATTTCGAAATATTACTGAATTGAGGTTTCAAGCACGAGGAGCCAACTATTAGAATGGACTTCAACCTCTTATCAGCTAAATTTGTGCGATATTTGGCCTTGACATACTTCATTTTTTAAAATGTTTGTTTACACAGGTACATTGTACCAAAAACTGATACGAATCCATAAGGAAATCTCTTCAAATTTGAAGCTGTAAAGATTTATAAAATTGGATCAGATTTCCATCTTTATACTTTTCCTTCATGTCATTTGATTGGAGATCAATAATTTCCATTTGAAAATGACTTGGGAGTGTAAATCGTTTCTGAAATTGTTTTTGCAAGTCATTAATGATTTCTGTTGTAAATGAAGAAGGAAATTCTGCTTCACCTTCTTCATGAATTTTTTCACAACATGGAAAATGAACCAAGTTAGAAACTTTCACCTGTCCTTCAAACAGCATCAATTTTGCCCTGAATACTTTGATATTGACATGCGTGAATAGATCAAAAAACAAATTTATTTCACCTCGCAATTTCAGATTCAATTGATTCATATGGCTAGTCACGTGTGCAAAAATGTCAATTTCCAAAGCCAGTCAGCCTTTGATAAAAGTGGTTCGCATTGATTCTTCTCTGAGAATTGAATCAGTTTCCATTCTGAGCTGAAAGAACCGTGATAGAACCTTTCCACAACTAAACCACCGAACTGATGTATAATAAGGCAAGCCAACGAATTGGAAACAGTTCCTTTCAGAAAATCGCGAAACTGGCGATGATTAAGCCCGTGAGACAGAATGAAATTCACTGTTGAAACGAAACAGGTTTCAGAATGCAAGACATATCCACATATTTTCCACACAATGTTTGCTGTTGGATAATGCAAAGCAGATACATGGGCTCCGAGAATCTACCATCCTCACAAGCTTCTGTGATTTCTCCAACTAAAACTTTATTCACCCCAGACATGTTTTTTCCTCCATCAAATGTCACGCATTGCAGTCTATTCCTCTCCAGGTTATATTGTAATACAGTTTTTTTGCAATTCTCTGAAGATGTCTTCTCCGGCTCCTGACGCAAGTGTTGCACGTAGTGTCTTATAAATCAAGCAAATTAATAAAAGACCGATGGCTGGTCATGTTAGGATACTCATAGCACAGTTTGTTAACTTATCACCTTACATTACATGCATACAATCAGAGACAGTCTTTGCGAAACAAATACAAAGTGAGAAATTCTGGAAAAAGCTGAAACAACCGCCCCACGCAGCACACCATATAAAATACGTTAACTTTATAAAGACAAAAAAAAAATCACACAATATGCACTCCAGTAGTGCCAGTAGCAGGGTAACATTTCACGTAATATACACTCATACTCTCGATGAATCTTTGCAACGAAACCTACCCTGAGAGAGAAGCAAGGTCACACACGTGTCTCCTACCGTGGCGTCAGACAGTCTGTGACGTGGACCTCAAACCTCAGTTAAACAAATCACAATCTGGCATACGGAAAATTATTCTTTTTAACATAAAATACATAATACCTCACAAAGATAATTAATATTTATTAATGAGCCAAACTTCAATAATACGTATAAACTTGCAATAGTTAGGTAAGAAATGGCAGTAAGCTCAGCTACCAGTCTCAAGTTAATCAAGTTTAAAATTGAACTGTTATGACTCGTACCAGCAAAATGTTGATCCACTGGCCAGGCGGATTAACATCTGATTACTACAGAACAGTGAGTAAATACTGTGAATGTTTAAGATAAAAGTAAAGGAGTATAAGAGACAGCGTGAGAGTATGTATGTATGTATGTATGTATATATATATAATATATATATATATATATATATAATATATATATATATATATAATATATATATATGAGAGAGAGAGAGAGAGAGAGAGAGAGTGTAGAGAGGTTGCGTGCAGGTGAGCAAGGCGAGCGAAACTAAGCAATAGACAGGACTGAGTGGAAGCAGTCCAGCAGGAGGGAAAGAACGGTATTCAATTTACTCTCTGACAATACGTGAAATATTTTTCCATCTAGTATATGAAGCGATTGAAATACTGCTGAGAAACCTTACAAAAGTCTGGTGGTACCACTGTGAACCATACTAAAGTCTGGTGGTACCACTGTGAACCATACTAAAGTCTGGTGGTACCACTGTGAACCACACTAAAGTCTGGTGGTACCACTGTGAACCATACTAAAGTCTGGTGGTACCACTGTGAACCATACTAAAGTCTGGTGGTATCACTGTGAACCATACTAAAGTCTGGTGGTACCACTGTGAACCATACTAAAGTCGGGTGGTACCACTGGGAGCCTTATTTATGTATGACAATACCACTAGGAACCTTAATAAAGTATGATAGTGCCACTAGAAATCTTAATAATGTATGATAGTACCACTGGGAACCTTAATAAAGTATGACAGTATCACTGGGAACCTTGATAAAGTATGACAGTATCACTGGGAACCTTGATAAAGTATAACTAAGCGCTACAGTTGTTTATAATAAGACATTCGTGGCAACAGCCTCAACAAGAGACTCGCTTCGCCAAAACGCCAATGAAAGTTTGGATGACGCAGAACTTGACCTGGTTGAAAACAATTCAGCAGCACATCTGCCGCAAAATACGTGAAGTTCGTTTCGAGAACAGCTTAAGGACAGTTTTTATACCTCCGGCGCTGCTACTTACGTGGAAGGAGTATACACCAAGTTGATGAGAAAAAAAAACATTCGCAGCCCCTGGGTATCTTTATCGGCCCTGATGCCCCTTTTAGAACTGATGAACTAATCAACTGTTAGCCCTCAAGGGCGGTTCCTTGAAAACGGTGAGGACAGGAAAGAGGTCTGAATCCAAGAAACTTAACCTGCCTTTTCCTTCCTTGGATCGAATCTGAATGCTTTTTCCATTTCCACAGGCGCTATATGACACCTACTGACTTAGCACTTCCTGAAGAATGTAATAATAATAATAATAATATAATAATACTCAACCTTGGTGATGAATGTGGTTCGCAGCACAAAAACTACCCAAGGTAATATCCCATTTCTTGACCAAATGGACCTACTTAATTGGTTATCACTATCAGGTTCTTTATAGGAAGCAGGAGACTGCGCAAGGAACTGACTGCCTGGTTGTAAATATAAATATTGTTACTAGCAATGACTAACTATTTTGGCTATGGTATTCTTACATACAATACTGATATTTGAACAGGTCCTGAAATTGTTTGTATTAGTATCGAGAAACATGTGATGTACAGCTCGTTGTTCACTAAATCAACGGTTGTTTTAACACAGTATCGAAGGCATGAAAACGATTTAAGACTTCTTTAGGTTGCATTATTTTTCTGCAGAGTTCATTACATTTAGTATAACTGTGTATCAGAATAGAATATAATAAATATTCATAATAAATGGCGTCCAAATGTCCTATGAACAACACACTCCTGAAAATCCTCTCTCCAGAAAAGCATTACCTAGAAATTTTTCCTTTCACTTCTCCGGGATCCACATTTTCATGTTTGTAAGTCGAGATATTTCCCATATTCAAATTGCCATAATTCTAAATATATATAATAATAATAACGTGTACTTAGCTCAGTGTTGACGTGTACTTAGCTCAGTGTTGACGTGTACTTAGCTCAGTGAAGACCTGTTTGCGCGCTCTCTACGAATTGAAGCAAGATGCCCTCCATCGAGCAACTTTACCAACAGCTTAAGGAAGAATTGAGGATGGCGAAGTTGGAGATTCGGCGACTGACCGAGGAAAACAAGAAGATTCGTAGTAGTCCTCCTGTTTTGAGTCCTCAGGTCAAGAAGGGAAACTGGTCAGTGGCTGGACAGCAGGGAACGAAGTTGACGATCAAGAAGACGAATGGAAAGGTAGAAACGATGAAGAAAGAGACTGCCGTGGAAACTGTTGTGGAAAATCTAATACATTCTCAGTGCTACCCGACGAATGTGATCGACTACTGGGAACGTCACGACGAACGACTTTTAAGGAAGGTAAGAACATTGTTGTTGTTGGGGATAGCCAAAGTTAGGTATATGGATAGGGCGTTCTGCTTGAAGGAAGGAGTAGGAGACGGGAGAGTTTGCTTTCCTGGGGCTGGGATGGAGGATATTGTTTAGCCGTCTGGATGACATCATGAGAGGTAATGGGAGCAACCCTTTATTATCTGTCTCAGGGGGCTGTGGCAACGATGTTGGCAGACGTAGGATTTGAAACCTAATTAGCGGGTTTATAGGTCAGAAATAGAAATAATTAGAAGTAAGGGTGGGAACCGTGTCATATGTGGTATTTGCCAAGGAGAGGAGTTGGAAATGAATGGTTGTCCAGGGCAATTGGTGTCAATTGCTGGCTGGACAAATACTGTAGGAAAATGCGGTAACATCATTGCAACTGGACCTCTTCTATGGCAGAAATGACATGTATGCCAGGGATGGGGTTCACTTATCTGGTGTGGGGTGGGAGCACTGAAAACTGCAGTGGAGGGAGCAGTTAGGACTTTAAACTAGGAATAGTTAGTGGTATGGGTTTTTTCCCGGAAAACAGTGAAGTCCCAGTGTAGTAAAAATTACGAGTTCTTAGGGGAAATAGTAATAAGCAGAACGTGGTAGATATTGAAAAGCCAGGACTTTGGGTGATAAGGGCAGTAATAGGTTTTGTAGAAAAACAGAATGAGCAGGAAGGGTAAAGATAAAGGAGAGTCTTTCAATGTTTATTATGCTAATTGCCCTAGTGCTAGGAATAAGATGGCGAGCTGAGATTAGTTGCTAGTGCAGGTAACATTGATGTATTTGCCTTACTGAGAAGTGGTTTAATTCGAAAAAGTCGGGACATGCCTGTGGAAATGTCATATTTAGGGTTTTAAATTGTTCCAAGTAGATAAAGTATCGGGAAGGGGGGTGGGGTGGCATTGTAGTCCGAGATCGTTGAACTGCTGCAAAAAAAACGGGTATTTGTCTGAAGTAAAACATACAGAGTCTGTTTGGATAGAATTTTCAGAGGGGCATGAAAAACTGATTTTTGGAGTGATTATACCGTCCCCCAAACTTAGATAGGGACCAAGGGAGACTATATGGGAGGAAATTGTTAAGGCCACAAGGGGACGATAATGTAGTAATTCTAGGAGACTTTAGTCATATTGATTGGAATTTCTTGACTGGGAATTTTTGACTCATACGACTTTTTAGAAGTAGTTCACGATTGTTTTTTGAAAACAGTTTGTGACAGAACCCACAAGGGGAAATAACCTGCTTGATTATTATGGCAAACAATGAATCCCTTAATAATTTAGAAATTTCAGGGAAAATGGGTGCTAGGCGACCACAAATCAATTACATTTAGCATTGAATGGAAGTCGATAGTAGCGATAACTTTAGTAACAGTCCCAGATTTCGCCTAGCAGATTACGATGGGCTTAGAGAACACTTATCATCTGTTGACTGGGGTAACGAAGTGGTATCAATATGACAGTTTTTTTGAACACTATACATGCTGCTCAAAGAACGTTTATCCCATATAAAGAAATTAGATCAAATAGAAATGACCCAAAATGGATGGAATAATAGGCTCAAATATTATTAGGACTAAAAGGAATTTATAGGCATATCAAAAGAGGTGATGGTCTCTATGATCAGTATATTGACATTTAAGAGGGACATTAAAAAGAGGATAAGAAAAGCTAAAAAGGGGGCTATGAAATTAAAATTGCTAGGGATTCTAAAAAATAAACCCCAAAAAGTTTTTTCCAGGTCTATAGAACAAAAGTTAGAGATAAGATAGGTCCCCTTAAAATAACTATGGGCACCTTACTGACAAAGAGGGAAAGAAATGTGCTCGTTTTTTAAAAATTATTTCTCTTTTTACACAGGAAGACATAACAAATTATTCCAGTAATTAATTTTTACAGTGGGCTAGAAGAAGATAAATTATGTAACATCACAGTCATAGTGAAATGGTTGTGAAGCAGATAGACAGACTGAAGCAAATAAGTTGGGGGGCCTGATGAGGTTTTTAAAGGGTTCTTAAGGAATGCAAAATGGACTCTGTGAACCATTAACTAATTTTTTTAAATTTATCTCTTCAAACAGGGGGTAGTGTCTGATATGGGGAAAGATGGTAATGTAATTCCTATTTTTAAAACAGGGACAAGTCGTTACCGTCAAATTCCCGCCCAAATTTAAGCCTGACCTCAATTGTGGGAAAATTTTACTAGAGTCAATTATAGCTGAGATTATAAGAAGCCATCTCGATAAGCATAGCTTGATTAATGTATCAGCATGGATTCACAAGAGGCCGGTCTTGTCTAACTAATTTTTTAAAACTTCTTCAGTAAAGCTTCTGAGGCTGTTGCCACGATAAAGAATTTGATATTATTTACTTAGTTTTAGTAAGGCTTTTGATAGAGTTCCGCCCCATGACTGTTAAAGAAAGTGGCAGCTCATGGCATTGGGGAAAAGTGCTCTCGTGGATCGAGTCATGGCTCACTGACAGGAAGCAGAGAGTGTCCATAAATGGGGTTAAATCCGAGTGGGGGTCTGTAACAAAATGGGGTTCCACAGGGATCAGTCTTGGGCCGTTGTTGTTTATAATATATATCAATGATCTTGACGAGGGAATTTACTAGTGATATGAGCAAAATTTGCCGATGACACAAAGATTTGGTAGGATAATTGATTCAAACGTAGATGTTATGGAACTTCAGGAGGATTTAAACAAACCTATTCTTGGTCAGAAAAGTGGCAGATGCAGTTCAATGTAGATTTAAAACCAAGGTTCTGAAGCTTGGGGTGCCCATAACCCTAGTACTTATAAATTAAATAATGTAGAACTTAGCCATACAGATTGCGAAAAGGACTTGGGGGTTATGGTGAGCAGCAACCTTAAACCAAGAACAGCAATGCCTAAGCGTACGTAATAAGGCAATAGATTACTGGGATTTATATCAAGAAGTGTAAGCAACAGAAGTCCAGAGGTCATACTGCAGCTTTATACATCATTAGTAAGGCCTCACCTAGATTATGCAGCTCAGTTCTGGTCTCCATATTACAGAATGGACATAAATTCGTTAGAAAAACATTCAGCGTAGGATGACTAATTAATACATAGCATTAGAAATCTTCCTTATGAAGAAGATTGAAGACTCTTAAGTTACATTCCCCTTGTTAGAAAGAAGAATGGGGGAGACCTGATCGAAGTGTATAAGTGGAAGATAGGTATTAAAAAAGGGGATATTAATAAGGTCTTGAGGATGTCTCTCCCAAGAGAGAACCCGCAGTAATGGATTTAAATTAGATAAGTTTAGATTTAGAAAAGGGCATGGAAAGTAAATTTGGGTTTGGAAATAGGGTAGTTGATGAGTGGAACAGTCTACCTAGTTGGGTTATTGAGGCTGGGACTTTGGGTAGTTTCAAATTTAGGTTGGATAAGTACATGAGTGGGAGGGGTTGGATTTGAGTGGGACTTTCACATCAGAGCTTATTTCTTGGGTGGCATTGAAAATTGGGTTGGGCAGATGTTTTGTTAGTGGGATGAATTGTAAAGGACCTGTCTAGTATGGGCCAACAGGCCTCCTGCAGTGTTCCTCCTTTCTTGTGTTATTATGTTCTTATGTAAAAAAGATCTACAGTCAAATTTATCTATGCCGTTGATTATCAAATGGTATACAATACTAACAGGTAGATAAGACACATAGGCAACATTTAGGCAAATTTATTCCGAAACGTTTCGCCTACACAGTAGGCTTCTTCAGTCGAGTACAGAAAACAGGCGGGAGCAGTAGAGATGTGAAGACAATGTAATCAGTCCATCACCCTTGAAGTCGTTAGAATAATAACTAGTGAAGCAGTGATTTTTTAGTAACATAAAAATTAAAAAGATGTAAATATTATTTAAAATGTACATCCAAAGTTTGTCACATTTACTCCATTTTAAGATCAAACATTAAGAACTTAAACTGAAACACTGCCGTATATCCCATATTCTGTGTTATTTTTGCACAACAGATATCATGAAAGTTGCTTTTGGATGGTCCTCATTCATCACTAAGTGTCACACACCTGAATACAACATATACATGTCCTACACATGCAATTCCTACATATGCGAGTCCGCAGTGATACTAATTGCTATACTGTGTGTTTAAG
>NC_069459.1:14195963-14305963 GCF_026875155.1 Cherax quadricarinatus | reverse complement strand
GTGTGTGTGTGTGTGTGTGTGTGTGTGTGTGTGTGTGTGTTCACCTAGTTGTACTCACCTAGTTGAGGTTGCAGGGGTCGAGTCCGAGCTCCTGGCCCCGCCTCTTCACTGATCGCTACTAGGTCATTCTCCCTGAACCGTGAGCTTTATCATACCTCTGCTTAAAGCTATGTATGGATCCTGCACTACCGCTTTACTCCTTGCACTCTCATCTATGCTATTTCTACTCTAATTCTGGTAATGGCTTGCAGGAGTGAGTGACCAGTATCTAACAGTGATGTAGGACCAGAACTCAACCCTGCAAAATGCAACCTCAACAGGTGAATACTTGCGCTGACAGCGGTGGGATGACAAGTTGCCAGATGCTGATGACGTAGTCGTCGTACATAGGCCTTCTATTAGTATTTTGTAACTCCTTCACCCGTGATGTTTATAACCATATATGCTCATGCATCCCGCGTTCCTCAAGTGATTTCACTTTTCACTTATGACAGAATACACTTCACATTCGGTGTTACACTTTATATGTATAATGGCATACAAACTGTTGTGACGTCACTGCTTCAGCAGGCCTACTGCCACCTTCCCTTGTTGTATATTTTATTTTTTTCTTTCTCCTTTTGCTTATTAACTTTTTCACTCTCACATTACGGTGCCCCACATTTCACTTGTTAACCAGACGCTGATAATTCTTGAACACCCGTTTCCAGACTCGCTTTGATCTTTTTATGTTTGAATCTGTGTGGCAACAGTGCCTAGTAGACCCACAACGGTTTGGAACTTTAAAAAGAAAATAATGAATTCAGGCTTCCTCTCGAAATTTTTTTAACTAATAACTAAAGTTATCACTCGTAGGATTGTTCACTGACTTTGTCACCACTGATTACTGCTAGCGGTTACTGCACACCTCAAAAACACGAAGGTTCTCGGAGCCTTGTGCACCCACGTCTGCACCCACCATGTGTGTGTGTGTGTGTGTATGTACTCACCTAGTTGTGGTTGCAGGGGTCGATTCATAGCTCCTGGCCCTGCCTCTTCACTGGTCGCTACTGGGTCACACTCCCTGAACCGTGAGCTTTATCATACCTCTTAAAGCTATATATGGATCCTGCCTCCACTACACCACTTCCCAGACTATTTCACTTCCTGACAACTCTGTGACTGAAGAAAAACTTCCTAACATCCTTGTGATTCATCCGAGTCTTCAACATTCAACTGTGACCCATTGGTACTGTGTCCCATCTATGGAACATCCTGCCTCTGTCCACCTTGTCGATTCCTCTCAGTATTTTATATGTCGTTATCATATCCCCCTATCTCTCCTGGCCTCCAGTGTCATCAAGTTTCCTTTAACCTCTCCTCGTAGGACATGCCCCTTAGCTTCGGGACTAGTCCTGTTGCAAACCTTTGCACTTTCTCTAGTTTCCTTACGTGCTTGGCTAGGTGTGGGTTCCAAACTGGTCCTGCATACTCCAATATGGGCCTAACGTACACGGTGTACAGTGCCCTGAATGATTCCTTATTAAGATGTCGGAATGCTGTTCTTAGGTTTGCGCCTCAGATGTGCCAGATATTATACTCACCCCAAGATCCTTTTCCTTGAGTGTGGTTTGCAGTCTCTGGCGTCCCCCCCTAGACTGTACTCCGTCTGCGGTCTTCTTTGCTCTTCCCCAATCTTCACGATTCTGCACTTGGTGGAGTTGAACTCCAGGTGCCAGCTGTTGGACTAGGCCTGCAGCCTGTCCAGATCCCTTTGTAGTTCTGCCTGGTCCTTGTCCGACTGAATTCTTAACTTCACAACATCTCTGAATCTATTCCTTCCGTCATGTCATTCACAAATACCAGGAACAGTACCGGTCCTAGGACTGACCCTTGTGGAACCCCGCTCGTCACAGGCGTATTTGTGTGTACTCACCTAGTTGTGGTTGCAGGGGTCGATTCATAGCTCCTGGCCCCACCTCTTCACTGGCCGCTACTGGGTCACTCTTCCTGCACCATTAGCTTTAGTGTGTGTACTCACCTAATTGTACTCACCTAATTGTGGTTGCAGGGGTCGAGACTCAGCTCCTGGCTCCGCCTCTTCACTGATCGCTACTGCATCCTCTCTCTGCTTCCTGAGCTTTGTCATACCTCTTCTTAAAACTATGTATGGTTCCTGCCTCCACTACTTCACTTGCTAAGCTATTCCACTTGCTGACAACTCTATGACTGAAGAAATACTTCCTAACGTCCCTGTAACTCGTCTGAGTCTTCAGCTTCCAGTTGTGACCCCTTGTCCCTGTGTCCCCTCTCTGGAACATCCTATCTCTGTCCACCTTGTCTATTCCCCGCAGTATCTTGTATGTCGTTATCATGTCTCCCCTGACCCTTCTGTCCTCCAGTGTCGTCAGTCCCGATTTCCCTTAACCTTTCCTCGTACGACATTCCCTTGAGCTCTGGGACTAGCCTTGTTGCAAACCTTTGTACTTTCTCTAACTTCTTGACGTGCTTGACCAGGTGTGGCTTCCAGACTGGTGCTGCATACTCCAGTATGGGCCTAACATACACAGTGTACAGTGTCTTGAACGATTCCTTATTAAGGTATCGGAACGCTATTCTCAGGTTTGCCAGGCGCCCGTATGCTGCAGCGGTTATTTGGTTGATGTGTGCCTCCGGTGATGTGCTCGGTGTTATGGTCACCCCAAGGTCTTTCTCCCTGAGTGAGGTCTGTAGTCTTTGTCCACCTAGCCTATACTCTGTCTGCGGTCTTCTTTGCCCCTCCCCAATCTTCATGACTTTGCATTTGGCTGGATTGAATTCGAGAAGCCAGTTGCTGGACCACATGTCCAGCCTGTGTGTGTGTGTGTGTGTGTGTGTGTGTGTGTGTGTGTGTGTGTGTGTGTGTGTGTGTGTGTGTGTGTGTGTGTGTAAACGTCAATGAAAGCTAACCTAATGAAGTTTATTTAAAAAAAATCGGCAAGAAATCGACAATGGAATTAGAACAAGTTGTGGAATTTCTAGTTGTGTGTGAACGGGTTGGTCTGACAATCTCGCGGCATGACTATTACGGTCTCCAGCAAATAATGTGATCAAGTACAGTAAACTGTAGGTTCCAACACGGAAGCTACAGTATACTGTGTAGGTTCTAACATCACTGAAAATACAGAGTATTTTAAAGCAAGCCATAGGTACACGCTACCTGTATAGTCTACTCAAAATCATACACTGACCACATACAAATGTCCCACATACAGACAATATTTACAAGTTCACAGTCCATACGCGCACACACTGTTGACACGTACGTTTCATCTGTATTCAGTAGCGTCTTTCGTGATAAAGCCAATGTTCCCTGTCTTCGTTTACTCCACTGGCGAGATTGGACATAGATATATGTACACATTCATATACATGCCAACGTGCGACAGCATGCGCACACGCACGCACGCACGCACACACGCACATATACATACACATAGTACACACACACACACTTCAATTGGTTAGAACATAAGAAGGAACACTGCAACAGGCTGACTGACCCATGCGAAGCAGGTCTATTCCACCCCTCAGCCACGAACAATGACCACCTAGTGGGTCACTTCCACTTAAGGAGCACGGCACCAGACCTGGTAGCACAAGCTAGTCAGGTCCAACTCACACCCACCCATACCCACTCATGTATTTATCCAACCTATATTTAAAACTACACAAGGTCTTAGCTTCAATACGGTACTCGGGAGTTTGTTCCACTCATCCACAACTCTATTACCAAACCAGTGCTTTCCTTCCTGAATCTGAACTTTTCCAACTTGAAACCACTGCTGCGAGTCCTGTCTTGGCTGGATATTTTCAGCACGCTATTTACATCCCCTTTATTTATTCCTGTTTTCCATTTATACACCTCAATCATAACCTCCCCCCCCCCCTAATTCTACGCCTTTCTAAAGAGTGCAGATTCAGGGCCCTCAGTCTATCCTCACAGGGAAGATTTCTGATATGTGGGATCAGCTTTGTCATCCTCCTCTGTACGTTTTCCAGTGAATTTATATCCATTCTGTAATGTGGTGACCAGAACTGTGCAGCATAATCTAAATGAGACCTAACCAAGAATATATAGAGTTGAAGAACAACCTGAGGACTTCTATTATTTATACTTCTTGATATGAATCCAAGGATTCTGTTAGCTTTATTGCGAACACTTATGCACTATTGTCCTGATTTCAGATTACTGCTAACCAGAACTCCTAAATCCTTTTCGCAATCAGTAGTATTAAAATCTACACTATTCATTTTATAAGTGGCATAGTTATTGTCCTGTCCAACATTTAGAACTTTGCATTTGTCTATATTAAACTGCATCTGCCGCTTCTCCGACCATTGCATCAGTCTATTCAAATCAT
Organism: Cherax quadricarinatus; assembly: GCF_026875155.1. NCBI lineage: Eukaryota > Metazoa > Arthropoda > Malacostraca > Decapoda > Parastacidae > Cherax > Cherax quadricarinatus. Next base: position 14,301,581 of record NC_069459.1, on the reverse strand, counting down.
CCTGGAGTGCACTAATGTCCTCAATAGAATGAATTGGACGGCCTATTTTGGTGTCATCAGCAAATCTGCTTATGTCGCTATTTATTCCCTCATCTATATCGTTTATGTAAATTGTGAACAACAAGGGACCCAACACTGACCCTTGTGGAACACCGCTTGTGACGTGCCCTCATTCTGATTTCTCCCCATTTATGCAAACTCTTTGCTGCCTATTTGTCAACCATGCCATGGTTATCTATGATTATATTCTGGACCAAGAGTAATAAAAGTCATCAATGTTAACTGTAGGCGAATAGTGAGCCACTTCAGTCACTTTCTTGCAGTCTGCAGTAAACTAGAGGTTATTTAAGAGCAAAACGAGTTACCAAAGCACAAGCTCATTCATAACTTACCTTCCTGCTAGAGTAGTACTGTGAGCAAAGAACCATTACAATGTACTGCTTAGATAACACACCTTTCATCATTTGATAGAAATAAGAGGAATCTTATTGCCATATTACCTTCTTGGTTGAAAATATTTCACAAACTATACATCTTAATGAAACAAATAATCTGGCCTAATAAAATACTGCCCCAAGTACAATATCTGAGAAATAATGATGTACCTGTTGATAATTGAATCTATACGAGGAGTGAAAGTTCTTTGTACGTATTCCAACTAAGCGCTCTCGCCTGCCTTAAAGATGGCCGTTAGTGTACAGCAGTATTCCAGCCTGAAGACAAGTCACAAGATTATCATTGACTCATCATCTTTAGTACTGAAAGCTCTAATTATCCAGCCTATCAGTCTCTTTTCGGTAGCGATATGAACATTACTGTGATCCTTAAATATGAAACCTTCTAACATCATGACTATCAAGTTTCACACATGTAACTTTCGCTCTGAATTATGTGAGTTTGTCCTCTAATCCGTTTCAGCCTTTATATCCTCCATTATTCCACAGCGGAGCAACTGAAACACGTCCTCGTTGAGTATCGTATTATCTGAGGCCCACTGAAAGAGTTTATTTATATCCACTTCAAGATTCGCTTTGTCTTAAAATACAGAGATGCTAGATATGGAAACCAGAGAAGCAGTGGAGAGGAAATGATGATATTAGTTCATCAGCCTTGATGAAATAGCTTTGAGGTGGTCAGTCCCTCAGGTATGAGAAATACTCAGCTTCACAGCCTTGAATAGCCATGAGAAGTCTTCAGCTTCAGTCTTAATCAGTGTTTAAGACCATGAAGCTGAACACTTCTCATTATTAAGAGAATGACCACCTCGAAGTTACTTCATCTTTCTCTCTACTGCTTCTGTTGTCTCCATATTTTGTCACCACTGAATTCTGCTGAAGCCTATTGGCCTACTCTGCTGGAACGCTTCGGAGATAAAGATACAAAACCAAGATGATGTAACGATGAATGAAGAACCCGAGTTTGATTTTAATAAATTTTATGAAGAAATTGCAGCCAGTATTCCCAAAAACATGTCACAGAAATCTGCTTCAGGATCCTTTCCTAAATCACAGAAAGAAGCATTCAAAATCAAACATGCTGGTGTCTGTGTAAAGACATATATGAAAACAGAAATAGACAAACAGAAGGCAATGGCGTTATTGCCTAAAGAACGGAATCCACTAGAGTTGGAAAGAAAATATGATAGCTCCATCTCTGGCAAACGTAGCCAGTAAATATCTGAGTTCAACCTCTCTTCAATATTGTGAAAGATTGTTCAGCACTGGAGAGAACATTTACTCTCCTCACAGGTGCAGATTATCTTCTGAAAAGCTGCAGTTGTTTATGTTTCTCAATTTCAATTTCAGAATTCTTCATTTTAGCTATTAAGTATATTGTTTAATTTCAATACTTTAATAAAGCATGTTTATTTTATTGTTTTTCAATGTATTTCAATGTATTTCCAGTTATTACAATAATGTACTTCTTTTTTTTTTAACAAGTCGGCCGTCTCCCACCGAGGCAGGGTGACGCAAAAAAGAAAATCCCCAAAAAGAAAATATTTTCATCATTCAACACTTTCACCACACTCACACATAATCAATGTTTTTGCAGAGGTGCTCAGAATACAACAGTTTAGAAGCATATACGTATAAAGATACACAACACATCCCTCCAAACTGCTAATATCCCAAACCCCTCCTTTAAAGTGCAGACATTGTACTTCCCATTTCCAGGACTCAAGTCCGACTATATGAAAATAACCGGTTTCCCTGAATCCCTTCACTAAATATTACCCTGCTCACACTCCAACAGCTCTTCAGGTCCCAAATACCATTCGTCTCCATTCACTCATATCTAACACGCTCACGCACGCTTGCTGGAAGTCCAAGCCCCTCACCCACAAAACCTCCTTTACCCCCTCCCTCCAACCTTTTCCAGGACGACCCCTACCCCGCCTTCCTTCCCCTACAGATTTATATGCTCTCCATGTCATTCTACTTTGATCCATTCTCTCTAAATGACCAAACCACCTCAACAACCCCTCTTCAGCATTCTGACTAATACTTTTATTAACTCCACACCTTCTCCTAATTTCCACACTCCGAATTTTCTGCATAATATTTACACCACACATTGCCCTTAGCCAGGACATCTCCACTGCCTCCAACCGTCTCCTCGCTGCAGCATTTACTACCCAAGCTTCACACCCATATAAGAGTGTTGGTACTACTATACTTTCATACATTCCCTTCTTTGCCTCCATAGATAACGTTTTTTGTCTCCACATATACCTCAACGCACCACTCACCTTTTTTCCCTCATCAATTCTATGATTAACCTCATCCTTCATAAACCCATTTTTAAGTTTACAAAATGTTTTTAAAAGCTTTAGACAAACAGCAGAAGGAAACTGTTGGATGTTTTAGTTTCATGTTTAATATAGCTAAAAATTATTCATTTATTTTCGTAATTGATTTCTGATAATGTCTTCACCAGTTTAATATACAAATATTTTTTTTCAGTTTGTAAGCCTCACTAAGGTTCCTGTAATTAGTAATGACACTGGCATCTCAGAGAAATGATTTATTTCACTTCCATGAGTTATTTAATACCTACTGAGGAATAAGCATTACCTTATATAGCGGACATAGTTATCGTATCATAATCATAAGAATAAAAAGAAAATATCAGTTTCGGCGTAAAATTGAGTATCGCTATCGGCAAAATTTTTGATATCGTCCCATCCCTAATAATTAAGAGGTTTCGAGAGTTCATAGACAAACTGAAATGCGAGGCAAGGGAAAAGGATACAGGTGGAAGCTAAGATCACAGATGAACCACAATAATGTTAAAAATACTTGTTTATTTTTAGGGTAGAAAACAAGTGGAATGAGCCTTGAAGAGCCTGGCTTCTCCAGCACTTATATTAAACCAGAGATTACTCCAGTAGTCTACTGCAGTGCTATATTAAACCAGAGATTACTCCAGTAGTCTCCAGCAGTGCTATATTAAACCAGAGATTACTCCAGTAGTCTCCAGCACTATTACATTAAACCAGAGATTACTCCAGTAGTCCCCAGTACTATTACATTAAACCAGAGATTACTCCAGTAGTCTCCAGCACTTATGTTAAACCAGAGATTACTCCATTAGTTTCCAGCACTGTTATATTAAACCAGACATTACTCCTGTACTCCAGCACTGCTATATTAAACCAGAGATTACTCCAGTAGTCTCCAGCAGTGCTATATTAAACCAGACATTACTCCAGTAGTCTCCAGCACTATTATATTAAACCAGACATTACTCCAGTAGTCTCCAGCACTATTATATTAAACCAGACATTACTCCAGTAGTCTCCAGCACTATTACATTAAACCAGACATTACTCCAGTAGTCTCCAGCACTATATTAAACCAGACATTACTCCAGTAGTCTCCAGCACTATTACATTAAACCAGACATTACTCCAGTAGTCTCCAGCACTGCTATATTAAACCAGACATTATTCCAGTAGTCTCCAGCACTATTACATTAAACCAGACATTACCTATCCACAAAGCTGTGTACCAGCTAACATTACCTCACAAAGCTGTGTACCAGCTAACATTACCTCACAAAGCTGTGTACCAACTAACATTACCTCACAAAGCTGTGTACCAGCTAACATTACCTCACAAAGCTGTGTACCAGCTACATTACCTCACAAAGCTGTGTACCAGCTAACATTACCTCACAAGCTGTGTAACCTGCTAACATTACCTCACAAAGCTATGTACCAGCTAACATTACCTCACAAAGCTGTGTACCAGCTAACATTACCTCACAAAGCTGTGTACCAGCTAACATTACCTCACAAAGCTGTGCACCGGCTAACAATACCTCACAAAGCTGTGTACCGGCTAACATTACCTCACAAAGCTGTGTACCAGCTAACATTACCTCACAAAGCTGTGTACCAGCTAACATTACCTCACAAAGCTGTGTACCGGCTAACATTACCTCACAAAGCTGTGTACCAGCTAACATTACCTCACAAAGCTGTGTACCGGCTAACATTACCTCACAAAGCTATGTACCAGCTAACATTACCTCACAAAGCTGTGTACCAGCTAACATTACCTCACAAAGCTGTGTACCAGCTAACATTACCTCACAAAGCTGTGTAACAGCTAACATTACCTCACAAAGCTGTGTAACAGCTAACATTACCTCACAAAGCTGTGTACCAGCTAACATTACCTCACAAGGCTATGTACCAGCTAACATTACCTCACAAGGCTGTGTACCAGCTAACATTACCTCACAAAGCTGTGTACCAGCTAACATTACCTCACAAAGCTGTATACCAGCTAACAAAACCTCACAAAGCTGTGTACCAGCTAACATTACCTCACAAAGCTGTGTACCAGCTAACATTACCTCACAAAGCTGTGTACCAGCTAACAATACCTAACAAAGCTGTGTACCAGCTAACAATACCTCACAAAGCTGTGTACCAGCTAACATTACCTCACAAAGCTGTGTACCAGCTAACATTACCTCACAAAGCTGTGTACCAGCTAACATTACCTCACAAAGCTGTGTACCAGCTAACATTACCTCACAAAGCTGTGTACCAGCTAACAATACCTCACAAAGCTGTGTACAAGCTAACATTACCTCACAAAGCTGTGTACCAGCTACATTACCTCACAAAGCTGTGTAACCAGCTAACATTACCTCACAAAGATGTGTACAGCTAACATTACCTCACAAAGCTGTGTACCAGCTAACAATTACCTCACAAAGCTGTGTACCAGCTAACATTACCTCACAAAGCTGTGTACAGCTAATATTACCTCACAAAGCTGTGTACAGCTAATATTACCTCACAAAGCTGTGTACCAGCTAACATTACCTCACAAAGCTGTGTACCAGCTAACATTACCTCACAAAGCTGTGTACCAGCTAACATTACCTCACAAAGCTGTGTACCAGCTAACATTACCTCACAAAGATGTGTACCAGCTAACATTACCTCACAAAGCTGTGTACCAGCTAACATTACCTCACAAAGATGTGTACCAGCTAACATTACCTCACAAAGATGTGTACCAGCTAACATTACCTCACAAAGCTGTGTACCAGCTAACAATACCTCACAAAGCTGTGTACCAGCTAGAATTTTTGTGTGTGTGAAGTTAAAAGAATTTTTCCCATGGTATTATCTCTCTGCAATTTGTGTTGCGTTAAAAAATTTACTTGTATTATGCCTCGTGGAGAATTTTAAGTACTTATTTACGCTAAATAAAGTTTGAAAGGTAAACATTAAGCTGTAGTAAAAAGCTACTTAACAAAGCTTTCAGTGAGCAAAGCATTATTTCAATAATGGCTCACTCTGTGGAAAATATAAACACAAACTGCAGCAAGGATCTTTATCGAGAAGTTTCACCTGTAGAAGTTTTCTGCAGTTAATGAAGAAGCTTGTTCTACAGGCGAGACTGTTTCTTACGTATTCGAGTGAAAAAGCCTCTTCTGCAGGCGCAATATTTCGGCAATAACATTACCCAAGTGTTACACATGTGGCTTATTCATCAACTTATCGTTACTGAATATCATCAATAACACGATAAAAGATTCTCTCTGCAAATTCTGTTTTTTCCGCTTGTTGGCTTTATCCCATTCCTCTCAACAAGTTTGCTCTGTCTACGAGTCTTCGATTTACAATAACGAAAGTTATCTTAAAAAAAAAAAAGTGTTTCTGGAACTGTGACTGTAGAAGCAAAATTAAAACAATTGAAGTGACAGTTCTGTTAGTTTCAGGTATGTTATTTAAGTAGAAGTCAACCACTGCTTTTAATTAAACAAAATTTGGTATATCAGAAGTCTGCTGTTACCTTATTTTTCATATTTATACAGAGAGAACTAAAGGTATGCTTCCCTGATACATTCCGTCAAACAGGATAGCTCCATGCATAAAGTAATTTGTCTGCCTGATCTAACACTAGTAGTTAAGCGATCATTGTTAAGTATTCCACTCTGAGTTCTGTAGCTATGGAAACTCAAACACTTTCATTCCAGCAAAGCTAGAGTTACCATTACTTAGAAATTAACATCTCTGAATACATATCACATGGAGAACACTAATGTATCAGAAGGGAAGGCAACTTCAGTAGTCTAGAGCAAGAACAAAATGTTTACATTTGTACATAGGAGGATGCTCTCAACTTTTATTCAGCCTCTGAAAAAATGCACAGCCAATACCACTTGATATACAAAAAAAATAAAAAGATTTAACGCTGAATAATTAAAAATGTGTGTGTGTGTGTGTGTGTGTGTGTGTGTGTGTGTGTGTGTGTGTGTGTGTGTGTGTGTGTGTGAGAAAGGGGGAAGGCAAGTATACACGAGTACATAGGAAATGCAAGATAAACAAGAGAATACAATGATACATAATAAAGTAGTAAACAATGCTGTTTCACAATAACACTTCATATTCACCTTGCCGGTGCAACAGCTACGTTAGTTCCAGTATGTAAGAACTGACGTGGTAAAGGAACACTCACTAAACCACAATTAGGCTTGCGCATGAAAAAAGAATGAACAAGATTAATTTTGGTGAACTTGGCAGACTTATCGCGTCTTTGTTGCGAGGACCGCGGTGGAAAAACCAAGAAGCAAAGGTTTCATTACAAACTTTTCGAGAAACTAACTTGGAAATGCTAGTTTTACTTTGAGTTGGAAGCTGAGTCTGACGTCAGTTGTGACGCCATTTTGCAGCTGTTCTCGACAATAATGGTAGCGAGAACATCTGAGGATCTCAAAAAACTTAATATTTTATCTTTACATATGACCAAGCGAGATAAAACTTGCTAACAGAAAATAATTTTATGTTAAACATTACGATAACTGTTTATTTTGTGAATTTATCAATAAAAAACTTTCTGAATTACTTATTTATAATTATATTACATATTACATGAACTAACAACAAACCTACAGTAATATATGGTTAGACGTCGTGTGATATTTATTTTAATTATATATATATATATATATATATATATATATAATATATATTTTTTTTTTTTTATTAACACACCCGGGCCCATTCCCACCAAGGCAGGGTGGCCCGAAAAAGAAAAACTTTCACCAAACATTCACTCCATCACTGTCCCTTTTCCAGAAGGGTGCTTTACACTACATTTTTAAACGCAACATTAACACCCCTCCTTCAGAGTGCAGGCACTGTACTTCCCATCTCCAGGACTCAAGTCCGGCCTGCCGGTTTCCTGAATCCTTTTATAATGTTACTTTGCTCACACTCCAACAGCACGTCAAGTATTAAAAACCATTTGTCTCCATTCACTCCTATCAAACACGCTCACGCATGCCTGCTTTGGAAGTCCAAGCCCCTCGCACACAAAACCTCCTTTACCCCCTCCCTCCAACCCTTCCTAGGCCGACCCCTACCCCGCCTTCCTTCCCTACAGACTGATACACTCTTGAAGTCATTCTGTTTCGTCCCTTCTCTCTACATGTCCGAACCACCTCAACAAACTTCCCCAGGGCCCCCTGGACAACAGTTTTGGTATCCCGCACCTCCTCCTAACTTCCAAACTACGAATTCTCTGCATTATATTCACACCACACATTGCCCTCAGACATGACATCTCCACTGCCTCCAGCCTTCTCCTCGCTGCAACATTCATCACCCACGCTTCACACCCCCTATAAGAGCGTTGTAAAACTATACTCTCATACATTCCCTCTTGCCTCCAAGGACAAAGTTCCCTTTGCTCCACAGACTCCTAAGTGCACCACTCACTCTTTTCCCCATTTAAATTCTATGATTCACCTCATCTTTCCCTAGACCCATCCCCTGACACGTCCACTCCAAATAATCTGAATACGTTCACCTCCTCCATACTCTCTCCCTCCATCTGATATTCAATCTTTCATCACCTAATCTTTTTGTTATCCCATAACCTTACTCTTTCCTGTATTCAAATTTAATTTTCTTCTTTTGCACACCCTACCCAAAATTTATCCACCAATCTCTGCAACTTCTCTTCAGAATCTCCCCAAGAGCACAGTGTCATCGGCAAAGAGCAGCTGTGACAACTCCCACTTTGTGTGTGATCTTTATCTTTTAACTCCACGCCTCTTGCCAAGACCCCCGCATTTACTTCTCTTACAACCTCATCTATAAATATATTAAACAACCACGGTGACATCACACATTCCTTGTCTAAGGCCTACTTTTACTGGGAAAAAATTTCCCTCTTTCCCTAAAATACTCTAACTTGAGCCTCACTATCCTCGTAAAAACTCTTCACTGCTTTCAGTAACCTACCTCCTACACCATACACTTGCAACATCTGCCACATTGCCCCCCTATCCACCCTTCAACGCCTTTTCCAAATCCATAAATGCCACAAAGACCTCTTAGCCTTATCTAAATACTGTTCACTTATATGTTTCACTGAAACAACCTGGTCCACACACCCCCTACCTTTCCTAAAGGCCTCCTTGTTCATCTGCTATCCTATTCTTCCGTTCTTACTCTTAATTCTTTCAATTATAACTCTACCATACACTTTACCAGGTAAAACTCAACAGACTTATCCCCCTAAATTTTTGCACTCTCTTTTAAATCCCCTTTGCCTTTATACAAAGGAACTATGCATGCTCTCTGCCAATCCCTGGGTTACCTTACCCTCTTCCATACATTATTAAAATTGCACCAACCACTCCAAAACTATATTCCCCACCTGCTTTTAACATTTCTATCTTTTATCCCATAAAATCCCGGCTGCCTTTACCCCCTTTCATTTTACCTACTGCCTCACGAACTTCCCCCACACTCACAACGGGCTCTTCCTCACTCCTACAAGATGTTATTCCCCTTGCCCTATACACGAAATCACAGCTTCCCTATCTTCATCAACAATTTAACAATTCCTCAAAATATTCCTTCCATCTTCCCAATACCTCTACCTCTCCATTTAATAACTCTCCTCTCCTATTTTTAACTGACAAATCCATTTGTTCTCTAGGCTTTCTTAACTTGTTAATCTCACTCCAAAACTTTTTTTTATTTTCAACAAAATTTGTTGATAACAATCTCACCCACCTCTCATTTGCTCTCTTTTTACATTGCTTCACCACTCTCTTAACTTCTCTTTTTCTCCATTTTACTTTCCCTCCTTCCCATCACTTCTACTTTGTAAAAACTTCTCATATGCTAACTTTTTCTCCTTACTACTCTTTTTTACATCATAAATTCCACCAATCGCCCCTCTTTCCCTCCTGCACCCACTTTCCTGTAACCACAAACCTTCCCGCTGAACACTCTAACACTACATTTTTTAAACCTACCCCATACCTCTTCGACCCCATTGCCTATGCTCTCATTAGCCCATCTATCCTCCAATAGCTGTTTATATCTTACCCTAACTGCCTCCTCTTTTAGTTTATAAACCTTCACCTCTCTCTTCCCTGATGCTTCTATTCTCCTTGTATCCCATTCTACCTTTACTCTCAGTGTAGCTACAACTAGATGTCGTGCCGAATAGGCAGAACTTGCGATCTTGGCTTAAATAGCAACGCTCATCTTGCCATATAGGACAAGTGAAAATTTGTGTATGCAATATTTTCGCCAAAATCATTCAGAACCTAACGAAAAAAATACATTTCACTGTGTTTGTTTAGTATTAAATTATTGTAAACAAATCTAAAATATTTTTAGTTGGGTTAGGCTAAAATAAATTGCGCTTGTTATAATAAGGTTAGGTAAGTTTTCTAAGTTCCTTTTGGTGCAAAATTATAATTTTTTACATCAACATTAATGAAAAAAAAAATATCGTTAAACGTATAAGAGAAAATTTTAGAAAGGACTTAATTTTAAACGAGTTCTTGCTAATTGACCAGTTTTACATATTCGGCACGACAATATATATATATATATATATATATATATATATTATATATATATATATATATATATATATATATATATATATATATATATATATGTCGTGCCGAATATGTAAAACTGGTCAATTAGCAAGAACTCATTTAAAATTAAGTCCTTTCTAAAATTTTCTCTTATAGGTTGAAAGATATATTATTTCATTAATGTTAATGTAAAAAATTTTAATTTTGCACCAAAAGAATCTTAGAAAATTTACCTATCCTTATTATACAATAATAATTTATTTTAGTCTAACCCAAGTATATATATTTTAAATTTGTTTACAATAATTTAATACTAAACAAACACAATGAAATTATTTTTTGCATTAGGTTCAGAATGATTTTGGCGAAATTATTGCAAACACAAATTTTCGCTTGTCATATATGGCAAGATGAGCATTGCTATTTAAGCCAAGATCGCAAGTTCTGCCTATTCGGCACGACATTATATATATATTTATATATATATATATATATATATATATTATATATATATATATATATATATATATATATATATATATATATATATATATATATATATATATATAACACACACATATATGTGTGTCGTGCCAAACAGGTAAAACTGGTCATTTAGCAAGAACTTATTTAAAATTAAGTCCCCTCTAAAATTTTCTCTTATATGTTTAAAGCTATATTTTGTTTCATTTATGTTAATGTAAAAATTAATAATTTTGTACCAAAAGAAAGTTAGAAAATTTACCTAACCCAAATTAATTTAGCCTAATCCAACTAAATATATTTTAGAAAAGTTTACAAAAATTTAATAATAAACAAACAAACAAACAAATGAAATATATTTTTTTCGTTAGGTTCAGAATAATTTTTGTGAAATTATTGAATACACAAATTTTTGCTTGCCTTATTCGGCAAGTAGAGCGTTACTATTTAAGCCAAAATAGCAAATTTTACCTATTCGGCACAACACATATATTCTTACTAAATAAAATATAGGGAGGTACCACCTCTAGAACTGTCCTAGGGACCCTCATCCTCAGAGAAAAGAATAAACTTGCTTCAGGGAAAACTCAAGGGTCTCCCTGATCTGTTTGAGAATTTTCTCCTACGTAAGAGGAGTTAAGAGAGTGGTGAAGCAATGTAAAAAGACAGCAAATGAGAGAGTGGGTGAGATGTTATCAACAAATTTTGTTGAAAATAATAAAAAGTTTTGGAGTGAGATTAATAAGTTGAGGAAGCCTAGGGAACTAGTGGAATTGATAGTTAAAAATAGGAGAGGAGAGTTAAGAGGAAAGTTAGAGGTATTGGGAAGATGGAGGGAATATTTTGAGGAACTGTTAAAGGTTGATGAAGATAGGGAAGCCGTGATTTAGTGTTTAGGGCAAGGAGGAATAATATCTTGTAGGAGTGAGGAAGAGACAGTTGTGAGTGTGGGGGAAGTTCATGAGGCAGTGGGTAGAATGAATGGGGGTAAAGCAGCTGGGATTGATGGGATAAAGATAATAATGTTAAAAGCAGGTGGGGATATAGTTTTGGAGTGGTTGGTGCTTTTATTTAATAAATGTATGGAAGAGGGTAAGGTTCCTAGGGACTGGCAGAGAGCATGCATTGTTCCTCTGTATAAAGGCAACGGGGACAAAAAAAAATGCAAAAATTATATGGGACTAAATCTGTTGAGTATACCTGATAAAATGTATGGTAGAGTTATTATTGAAAGAACTAAGAGTAAGACGGAGAGTAGGATAGCAGATGAACAAGGAGGCTTTAGGAAGTGTAGGGGGTGTGCAGACTAAGTGTTTACAGTGAAACATAGGTGAACAGTATTTAGACAAGGGTAAAGAGGTTTTTGTGGCATTTGTGGACTAGGAAAATGCGTATGACAGGGTGCATAGGAGAGGCAATGTGGGGGTTGTTGCAAAAGTATGAAATAGGAGGTAGGTTATTGAAAGCAGTGAAGAGATTTATGAGAATAGTGGGGCTCAGGTTAGAGTATGTAGGAGAAGCATTAGACAAGGATGTGTGATGTCACCGTGATTGTTCAATATATTTATAGATGGAGCTGTAAGAGAAGTGAATTCTCGGGTGTTGACAAGAGGAGTGGAGTTAAAAGATAAAGAATCTAACACAAAGTGGGAGTTGTCACAGTTGCTATTTGCTGATGACACTGTTTTTGGGAGATTCTGAAGAGAAGCTGCAGAGGTTGGTGGATGAGTTTGGTAGGGTATGTAAAAGAAGAAAATTAAAAGTGAATACAGGAAAGAGTAAGGTGATGAGGATAAAAAAAATAAGTAATGAAAGATTGGATATCAGATTGGAGGGAGAGAGTATGGAGGAGGTGAATGTATTCAGATATTTAGGAGTGGATGTGTAGGCAGATGGGGCTATGAAAAATGATGTGAATCATAGAACTGACGAAGGGAAAAAGGTGAGGGTGCACTGAGGGGTCTGTGGAGACAAAGGACTTTGTTCATGGAAGCAAAGAGGGGAATGTACCAGTGTATAGTCATACTCATAAAGGGGTGTGAAGCATCAGTGGTGAATGCTGAAACAAGGAGAAGGCTGGAGGCAGTGGAGATGTCGTGTCTGAGGGCAATATGTGGTGTGAATATAATGCAGAGAATTCGTAGTTTGGAAATTAGAAGGACGTGCAGGATTACCAAAACTATTATCCAGAGGGCTGAAGAGGGGTTTCTGATGTGGTTCTGACATGTAGAGAGGATGGAACAAAATAAAATGACTTTGAGAGTGTATAAATCTGTAGTGGAGGGAAGGCAGGATAGGGGTCAGCTTAGGAAATGTTGGAGGGAGGGGGTAAAGGAGATTTTGTGTGCGAGGGACTTGTACTTCCGGAAAGCATAAGTGAGCGTGTTAGATAGGAGCGAATGGAGACAAGTGATTTTTAGAACTTGACGTGCTGTTGGAGTGTGAGCAAGTTAACATTTATGAAGGGATTCAGGGAAACCGGCAGACCGGACTCCTGGAGATGGAGAGTACAATGCAGTTTTTTTTTTAGGCCACCCTAGCTTGGTGGGAAACGGCCGATGTATTAATAATAAGGAACTGGGTGCAGCGTTTCAAGGCTGGTGGCGATGTCGAGTTACCGTTGTGCCAAACCTCGTCCTGGCCCTTCGAAGACATCTGTTCGTACTTTAATTGTGTTAAAGAAGTAGTTAAAGAGTACACCTAAGATAACTGCTAGAAAATTGAAAGAAAACCCACATCTTCTCTCAGAGGTGTCTGTAAGAACTGTTAACAGACGTGTGTCAGAACTGGACTACAGTAGTCACGGCCAGGATAAGAAACCGATCCTCTCCTAGCCAAAGAAGAAACGTAGGCTGGGTTATGCAAAGAAATATCTTCACTGGAATCCTCAACAGTGGTCTTAAGTACTTTAGAGTGATGAAGCAACCTTCACCTTCACCTGTAACCGTGGGGAACATGTGTACTGGCCCAGAAGTAGTGACCCCTCTAGACCCACGCTACACCTGTGGGACCACCAAACACCCAGACTCGCTCATGGTTGGGAGGTGTTTCAGTGCTCAGTGTTGGTGAACTCATTGTGCTTCCCAAAAACCAGTATATGAACCAGGATAATTACCTGGAGTTATTGTGTGACAATTTACCTGAGGCATTTGACAAGTGTGGGGCTACGGTTTTTATGCTGGACGGTACACCGTGTCATACCGCCAAATCTGTAGTTCAGTGCCTTAAGGACTGTGAAGTGAGAGTCATAATGACTAGCCAGGCAATTCCCCAGACGCAAACCCTATTGAGAACCTCTGGTCAATAGTGAAACGAAGTTTATTGCGGAAGGATATCAGTTCTATCCCACGGCTGGAGGTTGCTCTACATGAGGCATGGAATAATATACCTCCCCAAACCCTCAAGAATTTGTGAGTCATCCTACACAGCTGAGGGACGTGATTAAGTGTAAAGGACGCAGCACCAAGTATTAAAACCTCAATAAGTGTGCAAATATATATATACTGGTACGTGTGTGGGGGAGGGGCGGCATAATGCCGTGACTAGCACTATATATATATATATATATATATATATATATATATATATATATATATATATATAATATATATATATATATATATATATATATATATTGAAGGTAAGCAAATTTATAAGATTTACCTGTCCTCATACATTGTGAGACAGAAAGACTAGAACAGTGCTGCCAGAGTGCTAAAGGTTTAACAAGCTTCCATTCCAGACTCCTATGACATAACAGTAGTACATCCGTGGATAACTTGTCCGCCATCATACTACCTGCTCAATGATAAAAGAATAACATTAAGAGTGGAATTAAGGAAGGAGGGGAAAGCAGACACCTTTGATATACCGTTAACGGGTTTTAAGAGTTTTCCTACTCCAACGGCCCCGCCCTGGGCCAGAATTATCTGCCTTTTTCCTGGTCAACTAGGCTATTGCTGCTGGCAACCGGCTGGGCCACCTAGCCATCACAGCCTGGTTGATTCAGCACGAAGCGGGTGGGTAAGGGGAGGGAGAGATAAAAGGAGGGAAGGACGGGAGGGGAGGGGAGGGTGATTTGAGGGACAAGTGTGGAAAGGAAAGGGTGTGGGAAGGAAGGGATTTGGGAAGGAAAGGGTTTGGGAAGGAAGGAGTGTGGGAAGGAAGGGGTGTCAGAAGGGGAAAGGAAGGAAATGGATATGATGGAAGACTGAAAGGAGGGTGTCAGAAGGGGTGATCAATAAAAAAATCACCTACACATTTTAGACTCGTGCATTTATACTATCAAATATGAACACAGACACACAAACACAAGAATAAAAAGACATATTTATGTTGTGAGGAAAAAATGAGAACCTGTCTTGAGGTTAGTCTGAGGTAATTCTGGAGAAGAATTTCTTCTTTTATGCTTAAAGTAGGTTCACTTATTACTTTGTCGTCCTGGACGACGCCACAACACTCAGTGTTCCAAAGTGTGTCGTCCTGGGCGACGCTGCGACACTGTATGAGCCAAATTAGTGGTGGACGAATTAGGATCTATCCCTTGGTGAACAACGAGGACTGGCGACTGTAAACACTGAAGAGGGCAACACTGGGGAATCTAACTCCCAAATACAAGTTCCAAAAGTTAGTACTTTTGCAACTGTGAATTCACGATTATGAGATCAAATCCCACGTACTATATATAATGTTCCAGATGTATGACCATCCATAATCAGAATCTAAAATATATTACAATAAAAGTAATGCACTATTTAAGGAACATTGAAAATTATAATTAAAATGTAAATCTTAAGTATTGTACAAAGTAATAATAAGAGAAGTGTACTGACATAACTTAGACTTGATGTTAAGATGAGACTACCCAAGATCAATAATTCTGAACCATAATTAAATATTTATATGTAAATAGAGAGGACTGTTATGTAAGATTCCTTAAATCACAAACTAAACTGAGTCTTTAATGTAGACAGTAAGCCTACATGGCTAGTTTCCACAGTTTCCACCAGAGGGCAGGTCTCTGGGTGGGCATGCTCAAGCCTGCCTCGCTCTCACTTGGCAACCAAGAATCAACAACACTTCACTCCTCTCTCCCTCGCGGGCATGGCCCTCTGGGTCGCCCAGGGCACTTAAACACATTGTGTACCACTCGCCAAACAAAGTAAGAAGCTTCCGAGGCCTTATCATTGAGCCCCACTACCAAACATACACGTAATCTTTCGACGATATTGGTGATAGCGGTGGGACCAACTGTTATGGTTGCCCAGAGAGAGGAAGAAGCAGGAAGATGTTGTCTCCACTTCATCACCCCATACAAGAAGCATCCATCTCTCTACGTATTGTTCTGAAGTCATGTCTGCAAGTTTCATTATTCAGACACAGGATCAGCAGGATCCAGGCAGAAATTTGCCGATTTTTCTTTTTGAGAAATCTTCGTGGCGTCATCCGGGTCTTCACAGCATCCCACGTTGTTCTTCATTCATGTGTTCATCGTCACCTAATGTCTCTGCTGTTGTTGCTGTTCAGCTCAGCACAGCTATTTCAGCAATGACGTCAGAGGTGAGTTGTGTGGTGCTTTGCGTCCAGTGTGGTTGATTCTCCAAGTGGGATCCTCCCTCACTACACACCACCCATGCTCATCTCACCATGCACCACTATGCTACTCACTCCCTCTCTGCTGTTTTTTATGAATACAGCGTGAATTCCTTGCCAGAGCTGTGTATCCGAGTCCCCGAGGTCACTCAAAGCCACGTGGATCATGAAGTCACGTGTGGATCTACAAGCCACGCGGAGCGAGCCACATGCTCTGGCATCACCAATGCTGCCCGCATCACTCCCCTGACGTTACGATGCTGCCCGACGTCACCCATGATGCTGTCCGACGTCACTCCAGGACGTCACCCAAGACGTCTGCCCGACACCACCCAGGACGTCTGCCCGACGTCATCTTCTGACGACACCCTGGACACTGCCTGACATCACCTCGCGACGTCAACCACGGTCTGCCTGACATCACCTCGCGACGTCACCCCAACATCCCTCACGACATCACGCCTGACATCGCCACAGTATGTCACATCGAGTGTTATAGCTTCACAGTGAGCAATTTGTTTCAGTTAATTCCTCTCAGTCAGTGCTTTGACATGTCCTTTATCTTAGTGTCGATTTTTGCACAGAAAAGCATTTTTGCTAGTGCAAGCCATGTTGTAACTGCATGTGCAGTGCGGGTGTGTGCAGTTTTACGTGTGTCCCGATGTGTGGTCACTGAGCCTAGATGTGTGTACAGTACGGTCTGAGCCCAGGGTATTTGCAACACCTTCGTGTTACATGTCACCCCGTTGTGACCGTTGACAGCGGACATTAGTCAGTCCAGGCGTCAGTTTATGAGCATCTGAGCCCCCATGTACAGAAAGCTCTTATGCTCGCCGTTCGTAGCCTGAGTCGTACCTTCTATGACTCCCCATTGACTCGTTTCACTCCACCTCCTGACCATCAGAGTGTAGTTATATGTAGAAAACCAGTCTGAGGATGCTTAAATAACCTCTGCTATGACTCCAACTCTGTCGAAAGAATGACACCAAGTTGCAGTAGCCCTGTCGGCAGGCGGCTGTCTGACTCGTGTCACAGATTCAGTGAGCAGCCTGCATAAAGTATGGTGGCACTGACTGCTAGCCCACTCACTCCAGTTAGTGTACGCTGCTATGACTCCCAAATGTTTCACCTGAGTCGTCCCTGCCACAATTCACTCCAGCGACAGTACACATGGAGAAATGTCCTCCTGAGTCATTTGCCAGAAGTCCTGCCCAGTTGCCGAGTACTGACGACGCCTCACTCGAGGGCATCAGCAGGTTGTGCCCCAGGTTGAGTGAACCCTGCAGTGACTACTCCACAATGACTGCTTCATCATTCCAGAGACCGTACCCTGTTACATCATAGCTCCGCAGCAGCAATGTCTCCTGTGTTGCAGTATCTGTCCAGATGCAGGAAGGCGTGCAGTGATGCCCGCTGAGGCTCACTGCCTTGGACCATGATGTTTAGCACCACCCAACTTTTTTTTCTTCCTTGCCTATAGGAAGCTTTTTTTCCATGTCCATATACATATATGTTTTTATTTTGTGTTCTGTGCCCTGTACCTGGAGTTTACCTGGAGAGAGTTCCGGGGGTCAACGCCCCCGCGGCCCGGTCTGTGACCAGGCCTCCTGGTGGATCAGAGCCTGATCAACCAGGCTGTTGCTGCTGGCTGCACGCAAACCAACGTACGAGCCACAGCCCGGCTGATCAGGAACTGACTTTAGGTGCTTGTCCAGTGCCAACTTGAAGACTGCCAGGGGTCTGTTGGTAATCCCCCTTATGTGTGCTGGGAGGCAGTTGAACAGTCTCGGGCCCCTGACACTTATTGTATGGTCTCTTAACGTGCTAGTGACACCCCTGCTTTTCATTGCCAAGTCTTTTGCTTTCGTAGTGAGTGATTTTCGTGTGCAAGTTCGGTACTAGTCCCTCTAGGATTTTCTAGGTGTATATAATCATGTATCTCTCCCTCCTGCGTTCCAGGGAATACAGGTTTAGGAACCTCAAGCGCTCCCAGTAATTGAGGTGTTTTATCTCCGTTATGCGCGCCGTGAAAGTTCTCTGTACATTTTCTAGGTCGGCAATTTCACCTGCCTTGAAAGGTGCTGTTAGTGTGCAGCAATATTCCAGCCTAGATAGAACAAGTGACCTGAAGAGTGTCATCATGGGCTTGGCCTCCCTAGTTTTGAAGGTTCTCATTATCCATCCTGTCATTTTTCTAGCAGATGCGATTGATACAATGTTATAGTCCTTGAAGGTGAGATCCTCCGACATGATCACTCCCAGGTCTTTGACGTTGGTGTTTCGCTCTATTTTGTGGCCAGAATTTGTTTTGTACTCTGATGAAGATTTAATTTCCTCATGTTTACCATATCTGAGTAATTGAAATTTCTCATCGTTGAACTTCATATTGTTTTCTGCAGCCCACTGAAAGATTTGGTTGATGTCCGCCTGGAGCCTTGCAGTGTCTGCAATGGAAGACACTGTCATGCAGATTCGGGTGTCATCTGCAAAGGAAGACACGTCGGTGCTGTGGCTGACATCCTTGTCTATGTCGGATATGAGGATGAGGAACAAGATGGGAGCGAGTACTGTGCCTTGTGGAACAGAGCTTTTCACCGTAGCTGCCTCGGACTTTACTCTGTTGACGACTACACTCTGTGTTCTGTTAGTGAGGAAATTATAGATCCATCGACCGACTTTTCCTGTTATTCCTTTAGCACGCATTTTGTGCGCTATTACGCCATGGTCACACTTGTCGAAGGCTTTTGCAAAGTCTGTATATATTACATCTACATTCTTTTTGTCTTCTAGTGCATTTAGGACCTTGTCGTAGTGATCCAATAGTTGAGACAGACAGGAGCGACCTGTTCTAAACCCATGTTGCCCTGGGTTGTGTAACTGATGGGTTTCTAGATGGGTGGTGATCTTGCTTCTTAGGACCATTTCAAAGATTTTTATGATATGGGATGTTAGTGCTATTGGTCTGTAGTTCTTTGCTGTTGCTTTACTGCCCCCTTTGTGGAGTGGGGCTATGTCTGTTGTTTTTAGTAACTGTGGGACGACCCCCGTGTCCATGCTCCCTCTCCATAGGATGGAAAAGGCTCGTGATAGGGGCTTCTTGCAGTTCTTGATGAACACAGAGTTCCACGAGTCTGGCCCTGGGGCAGAGTGCATGGGCATGTCATTTATCGCCTGTTCGAAGTCATTTGGCGTCAGGATAACATCGGATAGGTTTGTGTTAATCAAATTTTGCTAAAAACTGAGTCATACTGGGACTTGAGTAGCTCACTCATTTCCTTGCTGTCATCTGTGTAGGACCCATCTTGTTTAAGTAGGGGCCCAATACTGGACGTTGTTCTCGATTTTGATTTGGCATAGGAGAAGAAATACTTTGGGTTTATTTCGATTTCATTTATGGCTTTTAGTTCTTCCCGCGATTCCTGACTCCTAAAGGATTCTTTTAGCTTAGGTTCGATGCTTGCTATTTCTCTGACCAGTGTCTCCCTACGCATTTCAGATATATTGACCTCTTTTAGCCGCTCTGTTATTCTTTTCCGTCGCCTGTAAAGGGAGCGCCTGTCTCTTTCTATTTTACATCTACTCCTCCTTTTTCTTAGAGGAATAAGCCTTGTGCAAACATCGAGTGCCACCGAGTTAATCTGTTCTAGGCATAAGTTGGGGTCTGTGTTGCTTAGTATATCTTCCCAGCTTATATCGGTTAGGAATTGGTTTACTTGGTCCCACTTTATGTTTTTGTTATTGAAGTTGAATTTGGTGAATGCTCCCTCGTGACTAGTCTCATTATGTCGGTCTGGGGCTCCACGCATACATGTCTGAACCTCAATTATGTTGTGATCTGAGTATATTGTTTTTGATATGGTGACATTTCTTATCAGATCATCATTGTTAGTGAAGATGAGGTCTAGTGTATTCTCCAGTCTAGTAGGCTCTATTATTTGTTGGTTTAAATTGAATTTTGTGCAGATTTAAAAGCTCGTGTGAGTGTGAGTTTTCATCAGAGCTGCCTCCTGGTGTTATTACTGCAACAATATTATTTGCTATATTCCTCCATTTTAGGTGCCTTAAGTTGAAATCCTCCAGGAGCAAGATGTTGGGTGCAGGAGCTGGAAGATTTTCCAGACAGTGGTCAATTTTTAACAGCTGTTCCTGGAATTGCTGGGATGTTGCATCCGGAGGCTTGTAGACTACCACAATGACTAGGTTTTGGTTCTCGACCTTTACTGCTAAAACTTCCACTACATCATTTGAGGCATTAAGCAGTTCTGTGCAAACAAGTGACTCTGCAATGTACAGGCCAACCCCCCCCCCCCTTTTGCATGTTCACTCTGTCACATCTGTATAGGTTGTAACCTGGGATCCATATTTCGTTGTCCAAGTGATCCTTTATGTGGGTCTCAGTGAAAGCCGCGAACATTGCCTTTGCCTCTGCAAGCAGTCCACGGATGAAAGGTATTTTGTTGTTTGTTGCTGGCTTTAGACCCTGTATATTTGCAAAGAAGAATGTTATCGGACTGGTGGTATTGTTGGTACTGGGGGGGGATTTTTTTTTCCGGCATTAGTATCTGTATCTATTGGTTTGGAGTGGAGGCCATCGACTGTGGTTCCACTCCAGGAATGACTGGATTTGGTGTACGATTTCTGCCATTTCCTGCCAGTTTTTTTTCCTTCCTGGCACTAAAAAACCTCTCCCTCTTGAGTGGCTGTGGCTACCCCGGTTTTCCCATGGCCTGGATGTTTTGTATCTTTTTGTCCCCTTTAGATGGTATGCCTGGCAATTTAAGTTATAGCACAGTCTTTCCTGTACTGAAGAGGTACACAGTTCAGGGTGAAAAAGCTTACAGGAAGGGAGTTTGCATTTTCCTGTTGTCATATGGGCATGGCATTTTCTAGGGTGGTCGTAGTTGCACGTCCCATCTGTTTTTCCAGATTTCCCATGCCAGCAGATACCAAGTGCATAGTATGTGCACAGGCTTGGTTTCCGTTTGCCTTGGGTTTCTGTGACTGTATTCCCTGTTGGTGCATGTTTCCCTGTCTTACTTCTATCCTCCCTAGCACCAACAATGGAGCTCCCACCAGTTGTTTTTGGTAATATATACTCACTATTGCTAGTGGAGTCCTCTTGTTTGCTATTTCCTGCGGTATTTCTAGTTTGCAATATTGGTTTTATCTTATCTTTGACTACACTTGTTTCCCTACTATATCTCCTGTCCCCTATGAGGTCATTTATATGTATTCCTTCCTGCGTATAGTTCCCGACTACCTGGACAAAATCTCCAGCTTCACCATTTCTGTCTCCCAGGACAGCATCTCCAGCTTCACCATTACTGTCTCCCAGGACAGCACCTCCAGCTTCACCATTACTGTCTCCCAGGACAGCACCTCCAGCTTCACCATTACTGTCTCCCAGGACAGCACTATCAGCCCCACATTTACTGACTACCAGGACTTCATCTCCAGCCTTACAGTTTCTGACTACATGGCCAGTATCAAGGGCAGTACCATTCAGCACAGACTTTTTATGTTCCCATCTGTTGTAGAAAGCTTCCAGGTTGTCTATGAAAGCAGCTTTGATGTTGTCCTCTTTTAATACCCTTGTGATTTTAGTCCACAGATTTATCTCATTTGGGCATACCCAAAAACATTTCCCTGTTTTAACACTGCTTGTAGCTAGTTCTTGGATATCTGCACAAGGGGCGTGACACCAATTTCCACACAAATGACAATTTATTCATGTGGAAGCCCGTTTGTTTGACTGACCACAGACTACACACAGCTTCATAATGATTTGAATGGTTGATTTACTGCAATTCTACTAGCAACCTCTTGAATATTCTATTAATAACCTCCTTAAATGAAGCTCTAGCTATTTGTATTTCTGTTTCTAACTGTTTTTGTATATTGGACAGCTTACCGTGCACGTTCCTGATATATATTTAATGTTTGTGTTTATAAGGGCGCCTACAACCCCATCCGTTTACAGTCTGCTTTATTGTCCAACGAAACCGTTTGAAACCGTACCTGTGAGAGTTTTTTTTTTTTCAGTCAAGCATGGTCGAGGACGACCATGGGCAGGTGGCCGAGCAAAATGTAGGCAGTAAGCCTACATGGCTACTTTCCATAGCTGCCAGAAGTCACCAGTTTCTCCAACACGCAAGTTATACTTTTTGTCTGTTAAATAATATTCCAGTGGTCCTTTCATGTAGTCCAAAATCACCGACCGGATTCATTCAAAATAAGTGATCCACTGACCGGATTCGTCCAAGAAATAAGTGGACCAAGGACTGGCTTCAAAAGCTGAAACAGATTCATTGAAAAAATAAAGTATCCTCTGACCAGATTCATAAGCTGATGGGGTTTTACATGCCCTTATCAAACACCCAAACAGTAACTGCTAGAGCAGTAAGATTGCCCCAAACACATACAAATACAAATAGATGCAATACAAATGGACTTATCTACACTTTAAAGAGGTTATCAATAGAATATACAGTAAAACAACAATAAAATCACATCATGAAATCCTGTGTAGTCTGCAACCAAACAACCAAACGGGGCTACTGAATGGATTACGTGCAACTACTGTGGGAAATGGGCCCACACACCTTGTGCAGATATTCAGGAATCATCTACAAGAGATATTAAACCAGGGAAGAGTTTTTGGGTATGCCCAAATGAGATCGAACTGTGGAATAAAATCACACTGGTATTAAAATTAGATAATATCAAAATGGCATTCATAGAAAACCTAACAGCATTCTATAACAGTTGGGAAAATAAAAAGTCTGGGCCAGATGGTACTATCGCCCCTGGTACAAATGCTGTCCTGGTAGACAGTAATTGCAAGAATGGAGAAATGAATGTTAGTGGCCTGAAGGAAGACAGGGGCTCTAGTGGAGAAATAGGTGTAGACAAGGACATGCAAAAGCCAACGTTACAAACTAGCAATACCACAGGAGATAGTAAACAAGGGGATGCCCCAGGAAATAGTGAAGATAAATTAGCAGAAATAACTGGCAAAGGCTCCATTATTAGTACTAGAAACCAGGCCTATACAAATTCTATGCACTTGGTATCTACAGGCATGAAATATCTGGAAAAACAGATGGAACATTCAACTCTGACCACCCCAGAAAATGCCATGCCCATATGACAACAGGAAAATGCAACCTCCCTACCTGTAAGCTTTTCCACCCTGAAATGTGTCACTCTTCAGTTCAGGAAAGACAGTGCTATAACTTATATTGCCAGGCACATCACCTAAAGGAGACAAGAAGATACAAAACATCCAGACCATGGGAAAACCTGGGTAGCCACAGCCACTCCAGAGAGAAGTTTTTAGCACCAGGAAGGAAAAAGAGCTGGCATGAAATGACAGGAATCATACACCAACTCCCATCATTTCTGAAGTGGAACCACAGTCGATGGCTTCCACTCCAAAACAACAGATACTAGTGCCAGGAAAAAAAGACCATCCCCCACACCACCAATGCGATGACATTCATCTTTGCAAATATACGAACAACAAAATACTTTTCATCCGTGGACTACTTACAGAGCCAAACGCAATGTTCGCGGTTTTTACAGAGACTCACATAAAGGATCACTTGGACAATGAAATATGGATCCCGAGTTACAACCTATTCAGATGTGACAGAGTGAACAGGCAAAAGGGGTAAGGGATGTTTGGCCTGTATATCACAGTCACTTATATGCTCGGAACTACTAAATGCCTCAAATGATGTAGTTGAAGTTTTAGCAGTAAGGATCGAGAACCAAAACCTGGTCATTGTGGTTGTATACAAGCCTCCGGATGCAACATCCCAGCATTTCCAGGAACAGCTTTTGAAAATTGACCACTGTCTGGAAAATCTTCCAGTTCCTGCCCCCAACATCTTGCTCCTGGAATATTTCAACCTAAGACACCTAAAATAGAAGAATATAGCAAATAATGTTGTAGCAAAGATAACTTCCAGGAGAGAGCTCGCACGCACGCACGCACACGCATGCACGCACACGCATGCACGCACGCACACACACACACACACACACACACACACACACACACACACACACACACACATACACACATACACACATACACGCGCACACACACGAGCTTTTAAATCTCTGCACCTAATTCACCTTAAACCAGCAAATAATAGAGCCTACTAAACTGGAGAATACACTGGACCTCATCTTCGCTAACAATGATGATCTGATCCGAAATGTCACCATATCACAAACAATATACTCAGATCACAACACAATAGAACTTAAGAAAGAAGGTACACTGCAACAGGCCTACTGACTCATGCGGAGCAGGACCATGTCACCCCCCAGATTAGCCCAATGACCCACCCAGTCTGGTCACCTCCACTCAAGGAAGGAGCACGGCACCAGAACCAGCAGCACAAGCTAGCCAGGTCCAAATTACACCCACCCACACCCGCTCATGTATTTATCTAATCTATTTTTAAAACTACACAATGTTTTAGCCTCAATAACTGTACTCGGGAGTTTGTTCCACTCATCCACAACTCTATTACCAAACCAATGCTTTCCTATATCCTTCATGAATCTGAATTTTTCCAACTTGAAACCATTGCTGCGAGTCCTGTCTTGAACATTAAAATGTGTCTTACCTAACAGTCCTGTCTTGGCTGGAAATTTTCAGCACGCTATTTACATCCCCTTTATTTATTCCTGTTTTCCATTTATACACCTCGATCATATCCCCCCTAATTCTACGCCTTTCGAGAGAGTGCAGATTCAGGGCCCTCAGTCTATCCTCACAGGGAAGATTTCTGATACATGGGATCATCTTTATCATCCTCCTCTGTACGTTTTCCTGAGCATTTATTTCCATTCTGTAATACGGTGACCAGAACTGAGCAGCATAGTCTAAATGAGGCCTAACCAAGGATATATAGAGTTGAAGAACAACCTGAGGACTTCTATCATTTATACTTCTAGATATGA
Source organism: Cherax quadricarinatus (assembly GCF_026875155.1). Taxonomy (NCBI): domain Eukaryota; kingdom Metazoa; phylum Arthropoda; class Malacostraca; order Decapoda; family Parastacidae; genus Cherax; species Cherax quadricarinatus. The sequence continues at coordinate 14,276,147 of NC_069459.1, read as the reverse complement.
AGCCAAGAATTCTGTTAGCTTTATTGCGAACACTAATGCACTGTTGTCTTGGTTTTAGATTACTGCTAACCAGAACTCCTAAATCCTTTTCTCTATCAGTAGTATTAAGATCTATATTATTTAGTTTATATGTGGCATGGTTATTTACCTGTCCATCATTTAGAACTCTGCATTTGTCAATATTAAACTGCATCTGCCACTTCTCCGACCATTGCATCAGTCTATTCACATCATCCTGGAGTGCTCTAGTGTCCTCATTAGAATGAATTGGACGGCCTATTTTGATGTCATCAGCAAATTTGCTTATGTCGCTATTTATTCCCTCATCTATGTCGTTTATGTAAATTGTGAACAACAACGGGCCCAACACTGACCCCTGAGGAACACCGCTTGTGACGTGCCCCCATTCTGATTTTTCCACATTTATGCAAACTCTCTGCTGCCTATTTGTCAGCCATGCCTCTACCCAGGAAAAAAATTCTCCTCCTATTCCGTATGCCTTAAGTTTCCTCAATAGCCTCTGATGTGGAACTCTATCGAAAGCCTTACTGAAGTCCGTATACACAATATCATATTCATTACCATGATCTACCTCCTCAAACACCTTAGTGAAAAAAGTTAGTAAATTCGTAAGACAGGAACGCCCCTTTGTAAAACCGTGTTGAGATTCATTAATCAATCTGTACCTATCAAGATGGCTATGAATTGCTTCGGCAATTATTGATTTCATAAATTTTCCCACTATGGAGGTAAGGCTTGTTGGTCTATAGTTCGAAGCCAAGGACCTATCACCTGCCTTGTAAGTAGGTATTACATTTGCCATTTTTCCACTTATCAGGCATTATGCCAGTTTGTAGTGATATGTTAAAAAGATTAGCCAGAGGTATGCTAAGTTCCTCTTTACATTCCTTGCAAACAGTTCTTCAGGGCCTGGGGATTTGCTAGGTTTTAGTTTCTCTATTTGTCTGAGGACCATGTCACTAGTTACCGCAATCGTGCATAGTTTATTATCGTCCTGTTCTACATAATCTATTATTTCAGGAATATCGCCAGTATTTTCCTGGGTGAAAACTGAGAGGAAGTAGGTATTTAGAATTTCACACATTATCCTTATCACTGTCAGTGATCTGACCCGAGTTTCTCTTAGTGGGCCAATCTTGTCCCTAATCTTACTTCTGTATACCTGAAAGAACCTTTTGGTTAATCTTTGAATCCCTTTCAACCTTAGCCTCATAATCCCTTTTTGCTTTTTTATTCCTTTCTTTATTTCTCTCTTTAATTGAATATATTGATTTTTTAACTGCCCATCCCCTCTTTTGATTTTGCCTATATATGCCTCTTTTTGACAAATGAGATGTTTTAATCTATTGTTCATCCAAATTTGGGATCATTTTTGTTAGATCTAATTTCCCTACTCGGAAACAAAAGTTGTCTGGGCAGCTAGAACTATGCTCTGAAAAAACATCATACTGGCAACCAAAATCACCTACCTGACCCATAGTCAGGACATCCCAATTTAGCCCACCCAGGTAATTTTTCAGTCCATGAAGTCGGCCAAGCGAAAATCTGGGACTGAGATTTGATTGCAGTTTTCTGGGTAATTCCATGATATATTAAAATTTAAGTGATATGTGTTCACTTTCCCCAAGCTCATCTTTTAAACCCTAAAGATTATTAATTAGTGAATCTTTGTTGGAAAGAACCAAGTCAAGCAGCTGTTTCCTCTAGTTGGTTCTGTCACAACCTGTTCTAAAAAGCAATCCTGAACTGTATCAAGAAAGTCACTAGACTCAGATTTCCTGTCATATTTTTCCCAATCAATTTGTTTTAAAGTTAAAATTTTCCCATTATCACAACATTTTCATATCTAGTTTGCTTTTTGAATTTCGTCCCTAACAGCTTACTACACTCCTATCAAGGTTTGGGGGCCTATAAATCACACCAAAATTAATTTGTCACGTCCGTCGAGAAACTGTAGCCAAACAGATTCTGTGTTCGATGTTTCTAATCATATATCATGTCTAAGACAACAATTTAAATTTTCTCTGACATACATCGCCACTCCACCACCCTTCCTGTTGACCCTATCAGTGTGGAATAGTTTATAACCCCATATGTTGCATTCAGAAAGCATTTCTCTATCTTTCAGGTTGAACCAGGTTTCTGTTATACCAATAATATCTATATTACCTACACTTGCAAGTAATCTTAGCTCATCTGTCTTATTAGACTCGTACTATTTGTATAGTAAACCATAAGGGAGCTAGTCACTCGTTGCCCTCTATCTCTCTTTATTTGTTGATCAGTTGATTTGCCATTACTAGCAACTTTATTTTGAATAATGTCTTTTAAACATATCCCTGAGGTATCCCGGTAATAACTGCTGTTTTTAACCCTAATGCTGCAGCCTGACTGTTTCCCACAAACACCCATACCTCTATAATCTGTCAGTTTAAATTCCTAGGCAAGTCATCAATTACCCTCTCAATTGAATTGGCTAATGCAACCACTCTATCCCCAGAGAGATGAGCCCCATCCCTTGCATACATATCATGTTTGCCAAAGAATAGGTCCCAGTTATCAATGAATGGGATTGCAAATTCCTTGCAGTACCTGTATAGCCAGCAATTTATACCAATTTCCCTAGACATTCATTCATTGCCCACTCCCTTTTTAGGTAAGATGCTACATATGACTGGGATCCCTCCCTTAGACCTAACTACTTCTATGGCTGACCTGTACTTATCCAGCAGCTCCCCTCTCCTGCCCTTCCCAATGTCATTACCCCCAGCACTAAGATAATGGGCTTGTTCCCATTACCTGCCATATTATTATCCAACCTGCTGACTATGTCACCAACACCAGCTCCAGGAAGGCACACACTGTCTGACCTTTCTGTCTCTGTTACATATATCTTACCTGAGAATCTCCTACTATTAAAATATTCTTACCATGATTAGCAGGGGAATCAGTGGTACCTTGAACCTCACAAACCACTGAAGTACACTCGTCTTGGAGAACAGAGAATCGATTTCCTACCTTCACATCTTCTCTATTAGCTCTCCTCATCTTCCTTCTTCCTGAACTGTGAACCACTTGCCACTTAAAGCGGCTGTCACTATCACTGCTGGTGACCATTTCCTCCTTACCAGCTAAATCCTTCTCACACTTACTCCCAAACTCATCTATGCGAAGCTTCAACCTCCTATTTTCCTCCTGAAGAAGTAGAACCTCCTTCTTCAACACTTGAACCTGAGATTCTAAAACACTACAACAAGCCATGGTGCTTGGTAACAGCCCACGCTAACTCCCAAGAGCTTAGGCAGGTATGACCACACGTGACCAATGACCTCAACGTAGGTTCAGACATGTATGCGTGGGGCCCCAGACCAACAAAATGTGATCAGTCACGAGGGAGCCTTCACCAAATTCAACTTCAAAAACATAAGGTGGGATCAAGTAAACCAAATCCTAAATCATATAAACTTTGAAGATAGGTTGGGATCCATGTTGCTTAGGCTATGTCTAGAACAAATTAACTCTGTGACACTTGATATAAGCTCAAGGCATATTCCTATAAGGAAAATGAGTAGATGTAAACTAGAAAGAGAAAGGCGCTACCTATACAGGCGAAAAAGAGGCCAATATATCTGCAATACGTAGGGAGACACTGGTCAGAGAAATAGCAAACATCAATCTAATGCTAAAGGAATCTTACAGGAGTCAAGAAGCGCGGGAAGAACTAAAAGCCATAAATGAAATTGAAAGAAAACCGAAGTATTTCTTTTCTTATGCTTAATCAAAGTCGAGAACAACATCCAGTATTGGGCCCCTACTTAAACGAGATGGGTCCTACACAGATGACAGCAAGGAAATGAGTGAGCTACACAAGTCCCAATATGACTCTGTTTTTAGCGAGCCGCTAACCAGAGTCGATGACCTAAATTAACTTTTTATGAGAGACACAGAATTTGTTAGACACAAACGTATCTGATATTATCCTGAGGCCAAATGACTTCGAAAAGGCGATAAATGACATGCCCATGCACTCTGCCCCAGGCCCAGATTCATGGAACTCCGTGTTCATCAAGAACTGCAAGAAGCCCCTATCACGTGCTTTTAACATCCTATAGAGAGGGAGCATGGACACAGGGGTCGTCTCACAGTTACTAAAAAAACAGCCATAGCCCCACTCCACAAAGGGGGCAGTAAAGCAATAGCAAAGAACTACAGACAGATAGCTCTAACGTCCCATATCATAAAAATCTTTGAAAGGGTTCTAAGAAGCAAGACCGCCACTCGTCTAGATACCCATTACTTACACAATCCAGGGCAGCATGGGTTTAGAGCAGGTCTGTCTGTCCCAACTACGGGACCACTATGACAAGGTCCTGGATGCTATAGAACACAAACAGAATACAGATGTAATATACACACTCTCAAAGGCAAAAGCCTTTGACAAGTGTGACCATGGTGTAATAGTGCACAAAATGCGTGATAAAGGAATAACAGGAAAAGTTGGTAGATGGATCTACAATTTCCTATCAAATAGAACACAGTAGTAGAAAACAGTTAAGTCTGAGGCGGCTATGGTGACAAGCTCTGTTCCACAAGACACAGTACTCGCTCCCATCTTGTTCCTCATCCTCATATCTGACATAGACAGGGATATAAGCCACAGCGCCATGTCTTCCTTTGCAGACGACACCCGAATTTGCATGACAGTGTCCTCCACTGACGACACCGCAAGACTACAGGCGGACATCAACCAAATCTTTAAATGGGCCGCAGAAAACAATATGAAGTTCAATGATGAGATATTTTAATTATTCCGATATGGAAAACATGAGGAAATTAAAACTACATGTGAAAGACCTGGGAGTGATCATGTCGGAGGATCTCACCTTCAAGGACCATAACATTGTATCAATCGCATCTGCTAGAAAAATGACAGGATGAATAATGTGAACCTTCAAAGCTAGGGGTGGCAAGCCCATGATGACACTATTCAGGTTGATTGCTCTATCTAGGCTGGAATATTATTGCACACCAACAGCACCTTTCAAGACAGGTGAAATTGCTGACCTAGAAAATGTACAGAGAACCTTCACGGCACACACAACTGCGATACAACACCTCAATTACTGGGAAAGCTTGAAGTTCCTAAACTTGTACTCCCTAGAACGCAGGCGGGAGAGAGACATGATTACATACACTTGGAAAATCCTAGAGGGATTAGTACCAAACTTGCACACGAAAATCACTCCCTATGAAAGCAAAGGACTCGGCAGGCGATGCAGCTTCTCCGCAATGAAAAGCAGGGGTACCACTAGCACGATAAGAGACAACACAATAAGTGTCAGGGACCCAAGACTGTTCAACTGCCTCCCAGCACACATATGGGGGATTATCAATAGATCCCTGTCTTCAAGCAGCCACTGGACAGGCACCTAATATCAGTACCTGACCAGCAGGGCTGTAGTTCATACGTCGAGATGCGTGTGGCCAACAGTAACAGCCTGGTTGATCAGGCCCTGATCCACCATTAGGCCTGGTCACAGACCGGGCCGCGGAGGCGCTGACCCTCGGAACCATGTAACCTTGAGTCAACAACTCCACTCCTCCCTCCCTTGAGAGCATGGCCCTCTGGGTAGCCCAGGGCACTTAACACACTACCTGTGTACCACGAACCCAAATAAAGAATGAAGTCTCCGAAGTCTTATCACTGATCCCACTACCACAAACACACATGTAATCTTTCGACGATATAAAACATACAAGATTTTTAAGCAAAAAAAATTAACGAGTATATTAAGATCACTACAGCTAAAACTATTGTACATATCATATTTCCTATACATTTATTCAGTGATAAACTATGGCAAAATAATTATTAACAGTGAAGAGTTGAATCGATTTCTCCTGGCTGTTAAGCTCTGGCTTCCAGTTCTGTATATATATATATATATATATATATATATATATATATATATATATAATATATATATATATATATATATATATATATATATATATATATATATAGGTTCCTCTAAACATTTGTTCCGTGATTAAGTATGGAAAGCTATTAACAGTGATGTATTGAATTGATTTTTATTGCTATAAAGTTCAGGTTTCAAGATCTGTATATATATAAAGAGTAAAATAAGCCAAGGTCAAGCGAAATAAGAGTATTTATTCAAAATTTTTAAGTCGCTCGAATTTAGCGGGTGATTTAAAGCCAATAAATGTTCTCAATTTCAGAGCGAGATATCTAATTTAGAAGTTCCGTAAAGAACTACCAAACATACAGCAACGAACAGTTGGGACATTTAAACCTATATTCAATCATTTAAAAAATAAACCAATTTAAAGAAACTCCCTACAACTTTACGACTAAATATTGTATATAACGATATCCCAACTGTTCGCTGCGGTATACTGGAAGTTTTTCACAAAACTTTCCAAATCAGAATATATGAACATAAAGGTGAGTCTCACAGAACTGGTCTTCCTTTAACTCGCACATCTCACTCTGAAATTCAGGAGCATTCATTTGCTCTAAATCACCCGTTAAATTCTAGTGACTTTCAAGTTGTGAATAAATGCTCTAATTCGCTTGATAACAATGAAAAATCAATTAAACCCTTCACTGTTAATAGCCTTCCTTAGTTTATCATTGAAAAAATGTTTAGTTGGAACCTTTATATATACAGAACCGGAAGCCAGAGCTTAATAACTAGGAGAAATCAATTCAACTCTTCACTGTTAATAATTTGCCAGTTAACAATTGTAAGGTTGAAAGCAAACAATTTCCTCAGACCATTATTATCAGTCTTCATGCCTCTCCTCCTTTTTACTGGGAATTTTCCAAGTTCTGGCTCCATAAATTGTGGTGTGTGGCACTGCTGTCTTGATGATCCTCTTCGGAGCCAGGCACCTACCCCCTGCCCCCGCCGCTCTCCATCTTCCCTTCACTTACTCTCCCCTCATCTAACTTTCTCTTCCTTTTTCACTTCCCTTCTCCTTCCTCTCTCTCCGCGCCTATCACTTCTTCCTTCCTCTTCCCAATACCTTCTTAATCTTTCATTATCTGGCTTCACTCCCTTTTCCAATTTCTCACCCTCATCAGTCTTAATCATGTAATCGACTGTGCCCGAGCTATGTTAACTGACAACACTGCTACAACATAACATCAACTGTACCCACAGATATGTTAATTGACAACACTGCTACAACATAACATCAACTGTACCCACAGATATGTTAATTGACAATACTGCTACAACATAACATCAACAGTACCCACAGATATGTTAACTGACAGCACTACTACACGTAAAATCAACTGTACCCACAGCTATGTTAACTGACAATACTATTACAACATAACATCAACTGTACCCACAGCTATGTTAACTGACAATACTATTACAACATAACATCAACTGTACCCACAGCTATGTTAACTGACAGCACTACTACACGTAACATCAACTGTACCCACAGCTATGTTAACTGACAATACTATTACAACATAACATCAACTGTATGCACAGCTATGTTAACTGACAATACTATTACAACATAACATCAACTGTACCCACAGCTATGTTAACTGACAACACGGCTACAACATAACATCAACTGTACCCACAGCTATGTTAACTGACAACACTACTACAACATAACATCACACACTGCTCACTGACAGTGATTTCAGATGAGGAATGTTGTCAGGCCAGTGCCACCAGTTTTGACAACACAGCTCGTGGCACATACAATAATCTGTTTGCGCACCATATTTTCTTAGGAAAAAAGAAAAAAATAATAAAATATTTGAAGTAGATACTTCCAAAGAATACTGAGTTGATGGTGATCAAGTGCAACAGTGGTAGGTGGGTGAGTGTGGCATTTATGGTGCACTTGGACCGCGTACGGCACTCTGTGCTTATATATGTACATATATGTTCTGACGAACAGGTACAATTTGCGATTTTGGCTTAAACAGCAACGCTCTTCTTGCCGAATAAAGCAAGGGAAAATTTCTGTATGCAATAATTTCGCAAAAATTATTCTGACCCTAACGAAAAAAATACATTTCATTGTGTTTGTTTATTAAAATATTGTAAACTTAACTAAAATATATCTAGTTGGATTAACCTAAATTAAATTGCGCTTGTTATAAGGTTAGGTAACTTTTCTAAGGTTCTTTTGGTACAAAATTATTAATTTTTACATTAACACAAATGAAAAAAAAATCTTTAAACGTACAAGAGAAAATTTTAGAAATGACTTAATTTTAAACGAGTTCTTGCTAATTAACCAATTTTACCTATTCGGCACGACATATATACATACGCCATAACACTCTATCAACACCTTCACACTCCTTATCACCACCACCACCACCACAATGTTCATTGTCCTTACCACAGTCTCTACTAACACCACCATAATCTCCATCACCAAATCCAAAATCTCCGTCAACACCACCACGATCTCCATCATCACTATCTCAGTGTCCATCATCGCAGGAACTATAATCTCCTTCACAACATCTACAATCTCCATCACCTCCACAATCTCGACCGAAGCCTCAATCACCATCACCACCACCACTACAATCACCATCACCACCACTACTTTCTCCATCACCTCCACTATAATTTTCCCCACGGACATGAGCATGACCACATCAGTTACCACCACCATTGTAAGTCACCTGCCCAAGGCTATATACACTGAGATGTGTATAATTCTCAGTGTGTATATATAAACTGAGTATATTTTAATCCCTATATCAGGATTTATAGGATAATGTAATCTATAAAGTTTAAATCTACCACCCAATTGCCCTCAAATGAGCCTAGGTGCGACCACACTGGACGCCGGATGTCCGATGAAATCTTAGGTTAGGTAATGTTTATCAGGAAACAGGACAAGTTTCCTGACGTGGGTCAAGAAACTTGTCCTGAAGCTTTTGGTCATCTGATCAAGGCCTTCCGTTGGCTTACTGGTCCACCCCTTTAAAAATTAATGTTATAATCTTAGACAGGAAGACACATCGAGGAAAGTTTAGATCCCATTCATAAATTTGATATTCCAATGTCGAATGAAGGTCGCACGCCGAGTGTCATACCTGCCTGATTTATGGCGTCTATCATTCATGACCTTTAAAGTGGGGGGAGGGGGTGCCTATATGCAGGTGATGGGCTCTTGATCCGAGGTAATGTATTTAGCCCTCACTTTTCATGATTAACACTTGATTAACCCTCATTTCCCAGGTGCTATATGACCTAGACAAGTTGAAGCTCCTTCGGTGAATCACTGTGAAGATCCTTCGGTGAATCACTGTGAAGATCTTTCGGTGAATCACTGGGAAGATCCTTTGGTGATTCACTGGGAATATCCTTCGGTTAATCACTGGGAAGATCCCTCGGTAAATCACTGTGAAGATCCCTCGGGGAATCACTGGGAAGATCCCTCGGTGAATCACTGGGAAGATCCCTCGGTAAATCACTGTGAAGATCCCTCGGTGAATCACTGTGAAGATCCCTCGGTGAATCACTGTGAAGATCCCTCGGTGAATCACTGTGAAGATCCCTCGGTGAATCACTGTGAAGATCCCTCGGTGAATCACTGTGAAGATCCCTCGGTGAATCACTGTGAAGATCCCTCGGTGAATCACTGTGAAGATCCCTCGGTGAATCTTGATAATCTTTTAGTGCTTAACAAAACGCAAATACAATTATAATCTTAACTTTCTCGAGTTTTCCCTGGTCAAAACTATTTTTATAAGATGTGTCAAAAGTTTCTTCTTGCCAGACTTTCATTATATATTCCACATGACAATAAACATTATGTATCACTTAACAAAACTCGCTACAGTCTCTACCTACAGTTTAAACAAAGCTTGTACAGTAATTTAAATTCTCGTCACTGTGCTGTTAACGAGTATCCCATTATATTTTAGATAACGAAATTTTAAGTAATAATATCTGGATTAAAAAAAATCCTTATTCTTGTAATGAATCTTTTTTTATATATAATTTGAAGAATTCTGGATCAAGCACAAATTACCACCTCTGTTTACTCTCTCCCTTTCTGTATTATTGTTCTTGAATTTGATAAAACATTATTTTCCGTGGAAAAAAAGACCACGACAGTTATGTACAGTTCAGGACATTTATATAAATAATAAATCTCGTGAACTGTACATAAGTATCTTTTTCTACATCTTGTCATTATCACCATATCATTTACTTCCATTATTTTCTAGATTAATTTTTGCCTTCTCGGTTAACATTTCATAAAAAAATAGCGTGACCTCCCAAGGAATACAACACTCATTAATGGGCGGAGTTACTGTCACCTGGGAATTACCATTTCCCAGGATGGTTTATCCAACACACAAGGCAAGTGAAATTTTGGAAGATAGTTGCCGTGATTACCGAACCAATAAATGCTTGACGATATTCTTATAGCCTTAGCGAGGTTCACTAGTTGATGTATGAAACTTACCCTGTATTATGGAACATGACAGGGGAAACACAGCTAGCTTTTGTTTTCGACATGTAACTATAATATTGCAATGTAAAAGTACATTGTTTATATGTTAATTGTTTACATGTTAATTTTTCTTTAATTAATAAAGCACTCACAAATCATTAAGACAAGATGCACCACAATCCTCCTTAAAATTTAATAAATTAAGCTGAAATATCCATCAAGTATGTCCTTGCTGCCAGTCTTCCTGCCCTTCCTACACATCACCCAAGATACCTAGTCACCTTGTCTATCTCACAGTTGTTGCACTGGTCACAGTTTAGAGGAATATCTAACCTGAGCACCACCATTATATATAACTCGCCTTCTGGGCTAGATGATTCGTTAACCTGACTACGTTACATAGATTGGTACACCTACCTCATCATTGTCATATACTATATCCTTTAGGCTGTAACCAATACCATGAGCAAGTATCAGCTTCCACTGTCACTAAGACAATGACCAAGTATCACCTCCGCTGTTATTAATACAATGACTAATTATTAACACTGTCACCAATAAAATAACTAAGTATTACCAGTGTCACCAATACAATGACCAAGTAACTATGGTTTCCCGCTAACACACAAACACATTACAATCTATCTCTTTATATCTCGAGTGTCACCACTGAAAATCTCTGCCGTTGCCTGTCTTTTCTTCTTAACTCGATGTAAACTACGAGATGGAAAGCCTCTTCCGTAGATGCCGGGATATATAGTAAACAACGCAAATTCAACTAACTGCTGTGTGAATTATGTAGGAAAGAACCTGACTCACTCACAGCCCCTCTAAGTGGAGTAAGCATGCAATATCGTGGTGTTAAAAGCATGTGCAGACAACTTCTCCATTAACATCTTTAATATTTATGCTCCAACTAACGAATTTCAACCTGATGCTTTACTTGTTCGCACTAATGGTAAGCCTTCCATTATTCTTGGATACGATAATATTGGACATAAGAATATTGGAAGGTCAATAACAAACATCAGTGGAGCTAAATTAAATTACTGAGTAAACAGAGAAGGCTAGAATAGTGGGCAGTGTTGAGCCCACTCATATAGCAGCCTATTCGATATATGCCTAAAATTTAATGCATCATGCAAATGTGTGACTGTGACAGCTGATATCTGATCCTTCCCAAGACTTGCAACCGTCAATCTTGATTATATTTCCAGCAATTAAAGAGCTAAATATAAAGGTAAAAATCTTATTCTTAATCCAGATCCCAGAAATAACTTTATATATTATATGTATCAATGGTATAAGAAATACGGGGCCACTGGCACACAAAAATTTAATGATCTACTCGTTACTATCGAGAATTTCCTCAGCTCAAGAGAATAGAGGGGTCGTTGATCTTCCTCATTAAATGTTAACAAGTCCCCTCACGAGTACTGTACTGATCCGAAATTACTCAATTTACTACGTAAAGCTAGAAGGTTTGGTAAAGCATATCATGACTGAAGAACTCCATTTTTTTCCAAATTTTCCACACATCACTAACACAAAGAACTTCACCAAAGAGACTGTTTTTAAATTTTACTTAAAAACAACTAGAGCAGTTTCGTTATTCAGCGCTTTAAGCCTATTTCTTTTCTAAAATTATCATAATCAATTTGTTATTGTCGTGACCAGTCTACTGTCAAGGTACATAAATTTGGCATCACACCGAGAAACCTAAAAGATGTGAAAAATATATTAATCAGGCGGGGCTGACTTACAAATCACATTGAAATTATTTTTTATATCATGCAAAAGTTAAATCATGTAATACATACTAGCACTGCATTCTACATAAAAACAGATTAACAGAAATAATTCAGATACCACTAATTACTGCATATAAAAATGTTGTTTGTACGATTTTCTTCTATGTTGGTCATCAGCACAGTCCCGTTTTAGGCTCCAGCTATAGTCTGCCATCATGTGTGTGTCCCATCTGCCTTGATACTTTTCCTTCATCACCTTTATATCTTGATGTAACCTCTCCCTTTGTTCCTTACTGACCTCACCAGGATTATGTGGAAATCTATCTAGGTGGCTACAGAGAAAATACACCTTTATGCTCATATTAGCACCTAAACGCCGGGTCACCATCTAGAGAAGACCCGGGCCAGAAGTACCGGCGAATCATCAAGAAGTACCTAAATTCTTAAAGCTTGCCAGCATGTTTTGCACCAGTTCTTATTTTTGTGCTTTCTGATTACCCAAGAAGTTCTTGACAACTGGCACATAACTGCACCGTGCAGTTATGTGCCAGTTGTAAAATTAGAAGTCTTGATAAGCTTTCGAATTTGAGGACCGTCAAAGATTCCAGCTTTCAGTTTCTCCACACTTAGTCCAGGGAACGATCTACAAATTTTTTTGAAGCAATTGCCATCTTTGTCCAAGGTCTTAACGAACTGCTTTATTAGCTCTAACCTAATGTGGAGCGGAGACAGAATAATGTTATCCCTGTCAACCAACTGATCGTTAATGTTTGTTGTACCTACAGTTATGTTTTTTTTCTTGAAGGATATGTCACTTGTCCAATGATCTGCCTTCGCCCTACTGTCCCACTAACAGATGCAACAAGGGTACCTTGTATATCCACCCTGCTGCCCAAGCAAAAATTTTACCATCTTCAGATCAACACAAATAGACATCTTGTGCTCCTGACAGCAAAGCTTCTGCAATACCATTTTGATATTTTCGTTTTTTTTCTTTAAGTTCTGTTGAGTGAGCAAATGAAAGATATATATTACCATTCTGCAATAAGACACATTTCAAGCTTCTGTCTACAAACAGCCGCCAATCTCCTGGTCGATATTCAAGTCCCATTCGTAGTAGTCCAGGGATGTTATTGCAGTGTACAAGTTCATCATGGGTGAAGGAAGGAGTTCAACCTCTCTTGTCCAGGAAGCTGTTATGTTAACTTTTTATTGTAGACAGTTATTTTCTTTTATCCTGGATGCTAAACGTTCAGATGCTTGCTTTGACAGACTGAGGTCATGTCTCAAATCACTGAGTTCTTCTTAGAAGAATTGCTGGGGTGTTGAAATGCTTACTTCATATTTTCTTCCACTGCTATCACCTGTGTTACATCCTAAACCCTAAGTTTTTTCAACATCTGACAACGGAAGGTCAGACAGTGTTGTAAACACTGGTATGGGAACGTCTTCGTTGTGTGGCACAGGTCTTCTTGCCGATTCCAAATCAGGATACTCCAACTTGACTTTCTTGTATTGATTGAAACCTTTCACATTCACCATACAGAAATAATTGTCATGGTGGGTTTTCGGATCTCTCCACACCACAGACACACCGACGGTTAAACATTTCCTTGTTCTCCAGGCGACACTCCAAAATAAGCACAATAAGATTGAAAAAAAAAAAACCACAGATTTTATAAAACAAAGAGTATTCGCCACAAATGTAGCAAAATGTATTAGGATCTTTAACCAAACTCTTTGTGAAAAAGACTCATGTTTATTTGCAAAAAATAACAAAATAAAAGTTATATTGTCACGTGGTCGTTGTTATAATTCCTTTCGTTAAATATTAAATCATTTAAATATATAATTATAATCTTTATTATAATTATGTCACTATACAATATATATATATATATATATATATATATATATATATATATATATATATATATATATATATATATATATATATATATATATATGGCTAAGTTCCCTGTTAACTGAGGGTAAATATGAAATATTATTTCATAAACTAGAGTCAATTTGAAAACCTTACTGATATTTTCGAATTCAGAAACCCTAAATACCCTTAATACCTTGAACTTTTTTTTTTGTGTTGTTGAACAGTGATTCGTCCCGTGTCATCTAATAACAAGGAAAATCACCTAAGATGTGGAGCGGTCAATCACAAACATTCCAGCAAGGTGAAATGCACTTCATCTGCGGCGGCGGCGGGAAAAAAACAACAAAGGTGAACAAAACCCCGGGTAAAAACACGGACTCTCTCCAAAGACACAGTCAGCAAGAGAAGAGAGATACGATTGACGACTTGAGAAGCCTCCTTGTTGACGGTCTAGTGACCAAGCTCTTGGTGTTCACTGCACACAGTTCTGCGTCAGCACTACAGTCCAACTGATGAAGAGCTGCTTAAAATAACTAGGTGCACCACTTTAGCTTGGAGCAGATACAAAAACGCCAACGGCACAAAAAAAATTACTCCAAAATCCATAGAACAAAACAAATTCAAATCTAATAAAAGCAGATCTATCCTGATCGGCTCATTGGAATTTCGACAATCCTCTTTTCCCTATGTACATCTCTGTTTTGCTCCTGTATATTTCATCTCGCTATCGTCCCAGGTAACCCCTCACCCCCCCAACAAGATCCAGAAACTTTCTGCGTTTCTCACCGTATCGGCAAATTAGATTTCCATGAACGCACCTTCCTGGGTTTCCAATTTCCCACAGTAGTGCACCTGTAAATTCGCTGAACACCTTTGATCAGAGGTTTGCGACAGTGTCTGCGACACTGCTGCTTCTGCTTCAGGATATATCTGAGGTTTTGCTAGACTCCCTACGTACATTGTACTGTGCTGGGAGGCAACGTTATCAGGATTTCTTACTGCTAATGCGAGATATCACTGCCCTTTACTGATACTACAAGCAGTCAGTGCCTGTTAATGACATTGAGAGATATGCCTATGTTCTTCGAAGACCATTTGAAACCTTGCTGTCGCTGTTAAGGATAACTTATTCCCAATTAACATGATTAGAGAAAATACTGTCTTTTAATAGCATGCTGAGAGGCATCAGCCTTTTGTTGCACCTTCAGCAAAAAGCCAAGAATTTTAAAATCTAAGTTGTATTTAAATATCTTGATACAGTAAAAAAAAAAAAACTGATTAAAAATTCCCCCCAAAATGCCGATGGCTGTATCTACAAGGTTCCCTCTAAAAACTGTAATAAAAGTTTATTACTGGCAAACTGCTAAAAACCTTGAGCTAAAATTACAACATAAATATAGCATTAGAATTGAACAGAGTCTAATGCTCTGTTGATACATGTGAGAGATTCTAACCACACAACTGATTTTTCAAAAGACCGAGAAAGTTGTATCAAGCAAGTCTGTGGTTGAGAGAATATAATTGAATTAAGTTTCATAAAAAATACATTTAGTAGGACCTTATGATGACATTTCGGTCCCTCCTGAACCACTGTCAAATCACAACTGGAGCGAGAAACAGTGGAGACTGCCGGAAGACACTACGGTAATTTTGTCGTGCCAGTCGCGGATTTATTGGTGAATTGCTACAGTCACGGTATTGTAACTGCTTGGAGGAACCCTAGCTCTGTCTCATTAACCTAGCCAGAAACCCAAATGATCCCTCACAAGCTTGATGAGAGATGACTCCCTCACTCGTGCAATATGAAGCCACTTTTTTCACTGCCACGACAGGCAAGGTTATTGCTCAATATTGCAAAATGAGAAATCATGTCCATCACTCGAGAGTACGAAACTATCACCTCGTTACAGAAACAATGAAGTGCATGTGTTTCTATAACAAAGACACACACACCTGTCCAACGTCTCACCTGCCTCACGTCTTCTCAAATATCTGACGTATGTTCACCTACCCGACGTCTCCTCCGCACCTACCTCACTTTAGACACTTGCAGCCCATGCCCTCATGTTTTACACTTGTTTTTCTAAGTGACCTTAATGTCGCCTTTCTTCATCCTATCTCATTCTCTTCCAGTTTTCTCATTATTCCCTGCGTCTGCTAATGATAGTGAGTCAGTGTGAGTGTAGTTCATAACTATTATCAGAGGTTCTTGTCAAATCTACACTTGGCCTGTTGAGAGAGAGAGAGAGAGAGAGAGAGAATGTGTGTGTGTGTACTCACCTAGTTGTACTCAGCTAGTTGAGGTTGCAGGGGTCGAGTCCAAGCTCCTGGCCCCGCCTCTTCACTGTGTGTGTGTGGGGGGGGTGTATTTTGCAATCGCCTAGTTGTGTTACAAGAGGATTCATAGCTCCTGGCCCGTCTTCTAAATTAGTGACCTGCGACTGTGTGGATAGATATAGAAAGGGCTGTTTACTATTTTGTAAGTGAAGAATGGATTAACATCAATATTTTGGATACTCATAGGAAGAAAAATCTGTATACTAAGAAATTTACAAGTAATTTAAAGTAATAATACTACTATACACTAATTCCAGCCACGTTTTCGTGTCTTATGTTCCTTAAACACTTATTTACTACGTAAATGTGTAAATTATAAAATATACACCTACTGTAACATGCAGAGGCACATACTGTCGACAACAAAGATCAAGTATTCTGTGATGTTATCTGAACCAGAGGGAAGATTACCATCACTTGCTATACTCCTGAGACACCAGGAAGCTACCAGGTGCACGTACCACTATAACACCAACTAATATTTTCTGATTACTTCATTTTTTTATCTGTCAATGTTTCCCAAAACTATTGCGACTGGCCGCATCAAATGGAAACAAATTATTACAATATTAGAACTAATGAGAAACACACAATGAGTGAAGATTAGCGTGTAATGAAACAGTCAGAAGCTCCTAAGATTTACCTTTCATCTTACATGTTCAGGGGACAAATAGGAATGGACCAGCAAACCTGTGTACATAGGTCTTCATAGGCAGATAAGGCTATCAATCTCTTTTTGTTTTACTCTTATGTGACATAGTACCTCCCTAGATGATTGTTTACTACTTACCTACTACCTGTGTTTCACACTCGTATGACAATAGGGTAGTACCTCCCTAGATGGTTGTTTCTACCAACATACTACCTGTCGATCAATTATTGCTCAGGTAGCTCACAAAACTGCCATCCCCACGAGCCCCTTTGGGGCGGGGCAGATGGCAGACCAGAGGCCTAGCTTCTCCCTACGAGCCCCGTGAGGGCGGGGAATGTGGCTAGGCCTGGGGACAGTTGGTCCCAAAGATGGGGGGGTACTTGTACCTCCTCCCATGGGAGACTTAAGTCTCGAGACACTCCCCAGATAGGGAGCCAAGGCCGGGTCACCACTACTTGGAAAAGACCCGGGCCGGGAGAATACCGGCGAATAAAAAAAAAAAAAAAAAAAAAAAAAGGTGTATCAGTCGCTCCTTAATTTGCTTGTAAGAAATTTCCGCTTATGAAAAATGACTGTCAGCAGGGGATGGGAAACCGGGTTATTAGCAAAGCAATTAAAATAATTAATAAAAGACAGAGCACGAACAATGAGAAAGATAATTTGAAAGACTTATGAAAATGTGCATAGGACAACTTTAACCCTTATAATAGTGGCATAAAAGGTGTAATTCTTAAGATAACTGTGAGGTTCCGCCTTTTTTGTGTTGTGGGGAAGGCGGAGGGTGGCACAACAACGAGGCAGCATTGGCAGCGAGACGGCATTGGCAGCGGGACGGCATTGGCAGCGGGACGGCATTGGCAGCGGGACGGCATTGGCAGCAGGACGGCAGTGGCAGCGGGACGGCAGTGGCAGCGGGACGGCAGTGGCAGCGGGACGGCAGTGGGGGCGACGGTGGCTGCAGCAGCTGCTGATACACACTACACTCACCAAGCCTTGAGTCCTACAATGAATTCATTATGTCCACATCGTCACTTCAGCCTCAAGCACCATCTACACAACCACCATCTGCAGTACCATCATCTACTGTGTCACTACCTACAGTGCCATCACAAGTAATAGTACCAGTACCATCGCCGCAATGACAAAAGCAGAAGCAGCTGGAGCAGAATAAAGAACAAGAGCAGCAGCACAAAGACGAACTGAGGAGAGGAACAGACAAAAGAGGGAGCTCAGCTTGATCATGTGGATATTCTCTGAACAGCTGTCTGCCACCCACCTAAGTTCTAAGGAATCATTCGAATTCCTATCACAACCTTCTAACCTCTGTTATTGTGCCGCCTGAGCGGATAGTTTTTTCTGTGCACCCTATGCTTATGCTGTCTTGACTTCTACCCTCACTCGACCTGCCACAACCTGGTGACCTCCAGCTTGACTACGCCTCTCACAGTGAGGTCGCTGTATGCCTGTCCCTCTCTTACTTCTCTGGTAGTCCTCACTCTACAGATGAAGGAAGTCATGAAAAAAAAAATGCTCAGATTAGAAAAAAAGTGGGTAAGAGGAGAGTATTTGAGATGAGAGGAGAGGAAAGTATGGTACATAGACCTCTGCTGAAGATGAGCCATAGTAGGTAATGACGAGGGTAATGACGAGGAGGTAAACACCATATATAGCTTCAAGAGTAGATATGCTCGAGACTGGAGGTCAGAAATCAGTAAAACAGGTCAATAAAAGTGGAGAGGCGGGGCCAAGAGCTATAAGTTGACTCTTGCAAAAGACTAGGTGATGAAATCATGGTTTATGTACATAAAAATGCAGCGTCAAGCAACGCGGTGTGTTGGACATAAATCTACACAAGAACTGATGGACTCTGAATGAGCTTAAACAAATGAGACGTGGTCAATCAGCTGAAAGGGCGGGATGGAACACTGCAGCTTGGGGAAGCTGCATTAAACTGATCACTCTCAGGGGATCACATACCATACCTGCACAGAGGAAGGGACATGGAAAGTCGTAGTTTCATTTATCAGGACAAATGGGAAAGGTTTTCCTGATGCAGGTCTTAGTTCAAGGTTTCCCCATTTTCCAATGTTAATATTCTTTCGTAATTACCGGTGTCAATATCTGAAAATTCCCAGTAAATTTACAAATACTACTTTCTTCGTGTTAGGTTATGTCATATTAAAACCAACAACAAATATTTAACCACAAAAACTAATTAAAAAAATGGCCGCAGCAAATCCGGCAATGAGGTGGCTGAGAATCACCAAGAAACGTTGAGAACTGCACGAGAGAGGTAGGCATAGGGGGAGACATACGAATATATGGTAAAGCACAGAGATGAGAACAAAAGGTTCAGAAGTGCAACAATTTTTCGGCAACCAAACCATACCTCGGGCGGGATTGAGCCCGCGGTCAGAGAGTCTCAAATGACTGGTGATGGAAGAATGTTCCTTAGTCACTATGAACACTTGACCTGGCCTCTGCTGGCTTACCGTCCACTCTTAAAATATACATCACATAGTTAAGTACTTAACGGACAGGTCTTTCATCCACCACTTCCGTACGTTTATATTTTATGCAATGTATGTACCCATAAACCTGAGTGAAGTATAAACACCAGATATAAAGAGTATTACAGCAATTTCAGATGTTAAACTTCACATACAAAGTAATACAAGGTGAAAACCTCAGCACAGCAAATATAACGTACAACAAGTCACACCAGGGAACTAAACTGTGCATAACACAGATGTTTGACCAGTACAACACGCTCATAACCCCCCCCCCCCACACACAACACACTTATACTCACAAGCAAAGTGCCCAGTTAAATTGTTTGAGATGGGTAAACCCAGTAGGACGAGGTACAACTGGAACCTGAAGTTCAACTGTCCCAGACGGACATAAAATATAATCCCTCCATTTTGAAAGCAGTAAAAAAGACTACAGTGCATTAATGAAGAAGGTTCCGGGAGTCACCAACTAGATGTAAGAAATAAAATAGAAAGCTAATCCAATAAACTGAAAGGCAAAGATGGAGCCCATGAACTAGATTTCATCTTCCCGCAAACACAACTTTCTTAAAAAAAAAAAAAAAGTATGAACTGTGACAACTGGCACTTTATATCAGGTTCATTATCCTTTAATCCCACACGTCTCAAAAGCACAATAACATTTGCTTCTTTTACAATCCAATCCCATCTATAAATATGTTAAACAACATGAGTGACACCGCATCACTGTGGGAAGCTTTCTTTTAGTGGGAAAAGTTTTTCAGGGCCTCGAAATGGTCTGTTAGGCGACACAAGCACATACACTGTCCTACTCACATTGAGACGAGACGGAAAATATAACAAATAATTAACAAATAACTAGACTGAAGAGGGCCTCAATGTAGAACAAACGTACAGTAATCGTTATAATTCATGTTTTATCAACAATAAAAATATGAAGGGCTAGTTTGACATTATTATACAAGTCTTATACCACCACTACTGTGTCTATGAGCGAGGTGGTGTTACTCGGAAATTAAGCAGTCAAAAGAAGCGTCACTAAGGCGTGGTGTTGCGACCTGACTTCCAGGGTTGACATGACCTCTACCTGTATACAAATTTGGCCACCAGGGTTATGATACGACCTCCACCAGAGTTATGACACGACTTATACCAGGCATAAACCAATTTTGATTGGCCTGCTTGTGGTTTTGCAGGCTTTCAAATAATCAGGTTTAGTGACGTGGGGTTTTAGACGCACCCAGACTCAGCCTCCATGACGTGTAGTGTCGGATGTCTCCAGAGAAGAAATCAATGTCTATTGTTGTGAGGTAGGAGCACAACAGCGCTCCAAGTTTATTTATAACTCACCAGTGTGTCTTGGTTGATTTTTTCTCATGTTGCAAAACTGGTTTTGCTCTCGTGTTGTAAAACTGGATGACTTAAGTAGCAAAACTGGCTGATTTTATCTCGTGTCGAAAATGTGGTTAATTCTGTCTCGTGTTGCAAAACTGGTTGTCTCGTGTTGCAAAACTCGGTGACTGATTTCTCGTGTTGCAAAACTGGTTAATTTTTGTATCTTGTGCAGAACTGCTTGATTTCGCCTGGAGTTGCAAAACTGGTTGATCCTGTATGTTGGAAAACTGGTTGATTTTGAATGTTGCAAAACTGGCTGATTTTGTTTGTTGTAAAACACTGATTTTGTCTGTCTCGAAATAACGTTTAAGATGACACGTGGCAAACATATATTGGTATTTATAAATAAGTGTGGTGACCCTCCGCTCAGGTAACAGTCAGCAGAGTCCTGTGAAGAAAAACACCCTAAAACTCAAGAGAATCCCATTATTATCAATTTCTCGCCGGAGCTGAACAGAAATTCATACGCTAATGTAACACTTGAAACATTATACACTGAGCATCTCAGGTAGAACAAATAGAGGAATATAATCATAGAGAAGCGGCACTAAATCCACAGGTATTATACAGCGACTAGGACATGGGAGGTAATCAGGTTTGAGGTAAAAGAAGGGAAGATCCTTTCTCCGGCCTGAAGGAGCCCTCCCATACCTGGCTGGCAGCCATACACACAAGGCTGATCTACGGAACAACTGATCCCTTAAGTTATCTTACTCTGTCACATGTTTTATGTAATAAATAATTGTGTGTACACCAGTAGTGTGCTGTTACCCAATTATACATGACAGTAATATTGTGGGTACACTAGCAGTGTGCTGTTAACCTACTATACATGACAGTAATATTGTGCGAACAGAAAATGCTGGTGAAGGCGTCTTGTTCAGAGAAAGTGGAGCTACCCTTTCCTTCCTCAGATCAAACTTGATTACTTGCCATTCCCCATATAATATTACGGGTTTAGAATTTTCCTATGAACATAATAATGTTGGAACAAAAGGCAGCTATAATTCCCTGTCACACTCCATACAGTGATGACTTCTGTGGTCAGGCCCTTCATGGAGAGTGTTTCCACATTACTGACTGGTACAGTACACTCCCAGCAGTTACTCAATAACTTTGTAAATCATGACAGTGCAGCATATCATAACTTTTGTACAACATTTTTCACGCGGGGTCGTTGACCCTCGGTATGACCTCTAGGTGGACCCCAGATAGTACCTCCCTCCCTTCCTCTCTCTCTCTCGTCATGTCGTCAGTACTGTCTCAGGAAAATAGAGAAAATCCAACACACCCGCATGCATACATATATGTGTATATACATACGAACGTACACACACGCACGAGTATGTGTACACTTGATGTTACTGATAGCGTGCCAGGTTCCCACTAACCTCTGCTACTGTACAGTGGCGCTTAACACTCACCTGCGAATCAAAACATTGAAAATTTAAGAAAAGGCAAAATTTTTGAAAGATTTAGAACATATATGTATATATTTAATAATTTCAAATACACGTATATAATCAGGAAAACAGGTTATTTTTATATAGTCGGACTTGAGTCCTGGAAATGGGAAGTACAATGCCTGCACTCTAAAGGAGGAGTCTGAGATATTGGCAGTTTGGAAGGATATATTGTGTATCTTTATACGTATATGCTTCTAAACTGTTGTGTTCTGAGCACCTCTGCAAAAACAGTGATTATGTGTGAGTGAGGTGAAAGTGTTGAATGATGATGAAAGTATTTTCTTTTTGGGGATTTTCTTTCTTTTTGGCTCACCCTGCCTCGGTGGGAGACGGCCGACTTGTTAAAAAAAAAAATCCGTGTCAAGACCAATGTTTAGCAAATATGAAACACATCGTGTGTGCGCACGCACGCACGCGCACGCACACACACACACACACACACACACACACACACACACACACACACACACGTGTACCCAGTATTCCTGGAGCTGCAAGCAACTTTCAATCCACTATACCAGGTAGGCAGTATTAAAAACAGTAGGTAATTAAAAAAACATTAAATTGTTAAAGAGAAAAAGATTCTTAAAAATTCACTTAAACGATAACAATATTAAACTGGACACCTTCCTTGGCTTCTGCGAAACAGTAAATATAAGACTGTCTTTACGAGGGTTCAATTAAAGGATAAATGACTCCGCAGAATTGGGAATACTAATTACTTAGCGAATTTATGTGACACTGGACGTATCTCCCTTGGATGGGAAGCCAATATTCCAGGATTACATTTCCAAATTAAAGGCAATACTGGATAGTTGCACAGATTAACTACAAGGTTCTCCAGAAAGTGACACAACTCATTTTAAGAAATTAAGAATAAATTGAGTATATTAGCCATTATTATGTTGACCCAAGTTTACAAGACGAATAATATTACCAAACATATATCTCATTGTCTCTTGATTATATGGTCTACTGCATGAGCATGTTCACCTCCAGCGCCAGCAATGTGTTGTTGCAAAGGAAAGAGGCAGACAGAGAGTGAGTCTGATTCGTGAGACTGTAGTCCGAGTGTTAGTCTTCAGTTCTCTCGAGAGGAGCTATGTGGCGCCAGCTAGTGGAAGAAGTCTATTTTTTTTGTTTTGTTGTCTGCCGTCTCTCCTCTATACTCTTAAGCATTTCTCTTTTGTTCTTTTCACCTTTTCTTTCTTCAGGGAGGCGACTGTTATATCCTCTCTTCACCTACTCCCGCCCTGCAGTCCATGTAAACATTAGTGTTCTTGGTGTAGGGTCATTCTAGCGCTTTGAAGGCTCCAAGTAGACTTCTTAATTGTCTTAAGAGTTGTCTTATGTCTTGGCCTTCAACTTTAGGCATGTTTAACCTTTTTTGTTTTCCATAGTCCGCGGTTCACAGTTTAGTGTTTCACGGGGAGAAAGCAAGGAATGAATACATGACAGTGAAGGATCTTGGCCGATCTCTTCACGTACTCTTACATTCCGGAGGTACCTGAAAGATTTTTGAAGTATTTACACCTCCAATCAACTTACCTATGGCCTGCCTGTAAAACGTGGTACTCTTTGTTAAGGAATCTTTACAACATCACGATCTATCACCTCGTGGAAAACTCTAATTACTGTCTCAAGTATACTTGTCCACATAACATCTCTGCTCACGAGTGTTTGCTCCTCTGCTTGTGGATGCCTTATTTTTATATTTAGTTTTGCTTTCTTTAATTTTCTTTCGCGTTAGGTTTATTTAAAGAATAGCCTATTTGTCCCTAAATCATTTGACCATGTTCTCTTTTATTTGTTGGTTATAAGTTTATTTTTCCAGTTTTTTTCTATAGGGAAATCCCAATAGCTCTCTTCCCTGACAGATATTAAGAGTGCGATATAAAGTGCTCTTAAAAAATAACTATTTTGATCTTAACGATCACAGTCCCTTGGTAAAGAGCTTCTCTTTAAACACGTAATCCAGGAAGCATTAAAGGTGTACCAACAAATCCTTCTTAATGATAACTGAAGTGGTTTACTGGAGTTCAGAAAGTAAGACACCTCTGGTCGATGCTCACACACGTCTCAAGGCTCCAGCGGAATGAACTGTAATTACCTTGTAAGCGGCCAATCAACGAAGTCCGGGACACTTAGAAAGGATATAATCCCTGGGAAGAAAGCATTAAGCTTCAACGACAAGCACAGATTTCCCAAGAAGTCATATTTTTGACGGATAAATTCCCTAGATTTCATAAACATGAAATAGATTACATTAATCTGTCTGTATGTATGTCGAGTTATCCAATGGAAATACTTCAGTGGCAGCAGACGAACGCTTACAAGTGGAAAAAAGACCCAATATTACAAGGAAAAGTCTTTTTTAATGTAAAAGGTGGC
Source organism: Cherax quadricarinatus (assembly GCF_026875155.1). Classification (NCBI taxonomy): domain Eukaryota; kingdom Metazoa; phylum Arthropoda; class Malacostraca; order Decapoda; family Parastacidae; genus Cherax; species Cherax quadricarinatus. The sequence continues at coordinate 14,251,242 of NC_069459.1, read as the reverse complement.
TCGATGCTCAAGTGGTAGGACTCTCAGCTCACAACTGAGGCACCGTGGATCGATTCTAGCATGACTGAAAATGATGGGCAACTTTCCTTACACCAGTTGTCCCTGTTCATTTAGCAATAAGTAGGTACCTGCATGTTAGCAGATTGTAGCGGATTGCATCCTAGGGAGGATATTAGTAAACTTTAGATGTAACTGGACTTTAAAGTGAGATAAGATAGGATAACAGCTCTTAGCTTGTAAAATACTGTAAAAAAAATATGTGGTTCATCCGGTGCTAGAGTTTATAAAATATACAGGAAACATATAAACCCTGGATTATAAGGCAAAAGGTCGCCCTGAAGTTAAACTCAAGAGGTCACAGATGTCCCAGATAGAGTCACGAGAGAGGTCCAGGGGGATGAAGTAAGAGGAGCGGTCAGGTAGGCAAGGTAGGGGGAACGAGCAATGGGCTCGTTTATTAGTAGAACAATGATGGGTCCAGCCAGTGCATACAATCAATGGCCTCGGTAAGGTGACTGGTACGGTGACTGTCTCCAGGCTCTTTCGTTGAGTTTTGTCGTCCTCCTGAAACAGTGTAGTTACCCAGTTTGCCCAGAGTACGTCGCCCACCGTAGGCATCATTCATCTTACATATGGTTAGTTTCTTCCCCCAAGTATCTTACAATTATCCACGTTGAACTGCATCCAAAACTTGCCCGACCACGTCAAACTTTTTTAATCCTCTAGAAGTTTTCTGATGTTCTCCATAGAATTTGTCTGTGTCATTAGTGAATCTGTCTTTTTTCCCCAATCACTGTGGTTTATGTAGTGTGATCAATAAGAGGCCACTGATCCCTGTTCAGAGAGGCGTATCACTGCTTCTCATTCTGATTTAAGTAAACATTTTGCCTTTTCAGGAGAGAATTTTAGCAATGAAGTGTTTCAACACACTATATTGATCTCTATCAAAAGTCTTACTGAAGTTCAGTAACTTCGTACTTTTTATTATTGCAAATGACTTTTAATACCTTAATTAATAAAGTGTTAGGCAAGAATGTCCTGCGAAACAGTACTGAGACATTTTTATCATATTCATCGAGGTTACATTACATCAACTATTATTATAATTATTTATGAGGTGTTAAACCTATACGGGTAATGCAGTACCCAAAAACAAGTAATCTGGTATGATTCAGAGAAAAGTAGCTCCAATTCCTTGGAAGAAAACCTCTTTACCAGACTTGAAGAGGGATTATCAGTTATTACCGATTCAAATTAATTCCTTACTATAAAGTGTACCCGAAATAACTATTATTCTAAGTTACCAACTTATTTAACTGCCTTCTCGTAGAAGTCACACTGATCGTCTTCAACACACTTGACATCACATCAGTTTGTAGTGACTGACAAAGGAGACTACCAAATTAGCAATGTAATTCACAATACCGTGGTTGGAACAATTCACAAATTACCCACACGTTAGATGACCTTTGGGTTCATACCGGATATTTATCAATTTGCATTAATAATAGGCTAAGAAGGACCGAAACGTCGTCTAGGTTTCCCTGCTCTTTAGAGAAGGTGGGGGGGGGGACTTACAAAGCTAGCTAGTAGGTGACTAAGCCTAATTTATGATCCACTGGAGATAACAGGTACCCGTGCCCGTCTCTGGCTATAATTTAACTACTTGTTTGCTAAGCACAATGGATGACAGAGGGGAGGGGGAATTAAACAAGGAAGCGAGAAAGATGAGAGACATTTTGTATCGTGAGATACAAGGTGGGGCATTAGTAGCTTTATCATAAACAATAATGGTTTACATTTTGCTGCACTGATGTGGCAACAATTTAATACGCTGTGACGAGCCGACCAGCTTGTGGTTCCATACACTGGATGCAGTAGTGAGCTGACGCGGGATGCAATATTGACTTGACCAACTAGCGGCTTAGAAATTCCATTCTGTCCAGTGTTTATCCGCTTTTCACGTTTTACTCTGTTTAAGAAGGGATAGAATTTTTTCCTGTGTAAAGCAATTTATGCCGCACCCTGTACATAGGAATATAAGAGCGCAATTACGACAGCCTCTCAGCGGGTCATCCAGGTGTTTCCCACTAGCAACTGCATCAACACAAGCTCTAGAATTTACAAAAAAAAAAAAAAATAGTGAGATTTCTGAATAAACGAATTCAGAACGTGGAGCGGGGCTGTACACACACACTAGCTGTGCAAATGTTGCAAGAATAACAGCAGTTGTGACGCCCTGGTAGTACCGCCATAACAGCAGATGCTAGGTTCTCGCAGCGTCACTAACAGCAGTTGCTATATCCTGATAACTTCACCATATGTAGTGATACTTCACGCAGAAATACTACTTTTTTCTCTGATCAACATTTATTATACGTTACTTAAGAAGAGAAGTGTTTACTGTAATATCTCTGTGGGTTATGAACACCTTTGGTATTATGGGTGTGAAGAATGAGACATTTATGCAACATATGTTGCATAAATGTTTCAGTCTTCAACTTGTCGGTTTTCAAAACCATTTATCACATAACTGGCAATACTGGTGTAATTCACTCTATGATACATTACTCTGGCATTACTAATGTGATTCACGCTAAGATGATATATTACTCTGGTATTACTAATGTGGTTCACACTAAGATGATATATTACTCTGGTATTACTAATGTGGTTCACACTAAGATGATATATTACTCTGGTATTACTAATGTGGTTCACACTAAGATGATATATTACTCTGGTATCACTAATGTGGTTCACACTAAGATGATATATTACTCTGGTATTACTAATGTGGTTCACACTAAGATGATATATTACTCTGGTATTACTAATGTGGTTCACACTAAGATGATATATTACTCTGGTATCACTAATGTGGTTCACACTAAGATGATATATTACTCTGGTATTACTAATGTGGTTCACACTAAGATGATATATTACTCTGGTATTACTAATGTGGTTCACACTAAGATGATATATTACTCTGGTATTACTAATGTGGTTCACACTAAGATGATATATTACTCTGGTATTACTAATGTGGTTCACACTAAGATGATATATTACTCTGGTATTACTAATGTGGTTCACACTAAGATGATACAATACTCTGGTATTACTAATGTGGTTCACACTAAGATGATACATTACTCTGGTATTACTAATGTGGTTCACACTAAGATGATACATTACTCTGGTATTACTAATGTGGTTCACACTAAGATGATACATTACTCTGACATTACTAACGTGGTTCACACTAAGATGATACATTACTCTGGCACTACTAGTGTGGTTCACACTAAGATGATACATTACTCTGGCACTACTAGTGTGGTTCACACTAAGATGATACATCACTCTGGCACTACTAGTGTGGTTCACACTAAGATGATACATTACTCTGGCACTACTAGTGTGGTTCACACTAAGATGATACATTACTCTGGCACTACTAGTGTGGTTCACACTAAGATGATACATTACTCTGACATTACTAACGTGGTTCACACTAAGATACATTACTCTGGCATTACTAATGTGGTTCACACTAAGAAACATTACTCTGGCACTAATAGTGTGGTTCACACTAAGATGATACATTACTCTGGCACTACTAGTGTGGTTCACACTAAGATGATACATCACTCTGGCACTACTAGTGTGGTTCACACTAAGATGATACATCACTCTGGCACTACTAGTGTGGTTCACACTAAGATGATACATCACTCTGGCACTACTAGTGTGGTTCACACTAAGATGATACATTACTCCGGCATTACTAGTGTGGTTCACACTAAGATGATACATTACTCTGGCACTACTAGTGTGGTTCACACTAAGATGATACATCACTCTGGCACTACTAGTGTGGTTCACACTAAGATGATACATCACTCTGGCACTACTAGTGTGGTTCACACTAAGATGATACATCACTCTGGCACTACTAGTGTGGTTCACACTAAGATGATACATTACTCTGGCACTACTAGTGTGGTTCACACTAAGATGATACATCACTCTGGCACTACTAGTGTGGTTCACACTAAGATGATACATTACTCTGGCATTACTAGTGTGGTTCACACTAAATTGGTCAAAACAATAAGAGCGAGGCCTGTAGTTTCATAATTATTCATGAACTCCAGAGTCAAGGTGTGTGCAGCCACGCTCTAGACCAGCTTTAATAAATTAATGTAGTATGGTTACCCTCCTTAATACTTGCGAGCGTACACTCACTCTGTCTCTATCTCTCTCTGATAGCTAACTACTCTTTCTAGGTTTCTCTCCCACCTAAAAACACGATAATGTAATACAAAAATAACTGGCTATAGGCTTATCGCACAATGGCATGTACATTCAATAATTTTCTTACCATACTCCCTCAGTCAAGAAAAGAGTTATTTCTCTTTTTCTCCGTGCCTTGCGCATTTGTTATCCTTAGTGTCTTGACTCGGAAATAGAGTTTCGCAATTCGTCCTTTCGTCTTGCTACCTTTCCTATTTCATAAACTCTGCCTATTCACACGCTACACGGATTTTCTTCTCTCCCAAACTCTCCACTCGCGTGAAATCAACTGTTCATTGCCTTTCATATATTTCCAGTCTCTCAGATCTGTCTCCGTTCCTTACACACAGACTTTTTGGCAAATTAATAATATTCGTAGTAATCTAATCCGTACCTCTGCTGTTACAGATTCTTCCTGAGTCTACTCCAATTCCTGTTCCTCTTGTCCTCTCCAATACTTTGGAGAAACTGACCACTCTTTCTGACAGACAAAGAGCACAAAAGTGTTAGACTTGCCGACACCAATAATGCGAGGGAGTGAAGAGAACACTCAGGAACTCAACTTAAATTCCCCGAGTTCTGATCTTCTTCACTCGACTCATCCTAAACTTCCTATACTGTCTCTCAGCTTGACTCATCCTAAGCCTCCTATACTCTCTCTCACCTTGTTGACTCGTCCCAAGCCTCCTATACTCTCTCTCACCTTCTTGACTCATCCCAAGCCTCCTATACTCTCTCTCACCTTGTTGACTCATCCCAAGCCTCCTATACTCTCTCTCACCTTGTTGACTCATCCCAAGCCTCCTATACTCTCTCTCACCTTGTTGACTCGTCCCAAGCCTCCTATACCGTCTCTCCCAGCTTGTGTCATGTAACCTGAACTGAGCCAATTCATTGCTTCAACATTCTCATGCAGCACGTTCCTCGACTCTCAGATCTCCACTTTCCTCACCCCTATATGATTTAGTTTCCTTCCTATCAGTATTTGGAGGACGTCTGCCCGCTGTTATCCTAGCAGCAGTCACTGATGGAAGCGGTGGTGTCACTGTCCTAGCAGCTGTCACTGATGAAAGGGATGATGTCACTGTCGTAGTAGCAGTTACTGATGGAAGGGGTGGGGGAGTTCTTCCTCGTGCCTGGTCCAAGGGGTGACTAGTGGCACTATTGTTGGTGCTGTACTGGGCACTGGGAGTCTCGGAGAGGCTGGGGACCACACTTATTGTTCTGCCGCCTTGTGATGGGGGGTTTGTTCCTCCTGGGAAAGAGTGGGGATAGGGGTTGGGTAGAAGGGGGAGATTGTCAGGTTGGAGGCGGTGATGGGGGTTTGTGCGCACGTGTGAGTGGGGGTACGAGCTCGCGTGAGTACTCACCTGTGTGGTTGCAAGGGTCCAGAGTGTGTGCGTGTTGTGTACTCACCTAGTTGTGGTTGCAGGTGTAGATTTACAGCTCCTGGCCCCGCCTCTTCACCGGCCATTACTCGGTCAATCTTCCTGCTCCATGAGCATATCATACCTCTTCTTTAAGTTATGTATGGATCCTTCCTCCACTACATCACTTCCTAGACTATTCCACTTCCTGATATCTCTGTGGCTGAAGAAATTCTTCCTAACATCCCTGTGATTCATCTGAATCTTCAACTTCCAACTGTGTCCCCTTGTAGCTGTGTCCCATCTCTGGAACATCCTGTCTGTCCACCTTGTCGATTCTTCTCAGTATTTTATATGTCGTTATCATATCCCCCCTATCTCTCCTGTCCTCCAGTGTCGTCAGGTCGATTTCCTTTAACCTCTCCTCTAGGACATAACCTTACCTTTGGGACTAGTCTTGTCACAAACCTTTGCACTCTCTCTAGTTTCCTTACGTGCTTGGCTAGGTGTGGGTTCCGAACTGGTGCTGCATACTCCAATATGGGCTTAACGTACACAGTGTGCAGGGTCTTGAACGATTCCTTAAGATGTCAGAATGCATTCTTGGGTTTCCTAGGCGCCCATATGCTGCAGCATATGGGCGGTGTTATACTCACCCCAAGATCCTTTTCCTTGAGAGAGGTTTGTAGTCTCTGGCCCCCTAGACTGTACTCCGTCTGCGGCCTTCTTTGCCCTTCCCCAATCTTCATGACTTTGCACTTGGTGGGGTTGAACACTAGGAGCCAGTTTCTGGGACAGGCCTGCAGCCTGTTCAGATCTGTGTGTGTGTACTCACCTAATTGTGGTTGCGGGGGTCGAGACTCAGCTCCTGGTCCCGCCTCTTCACTGACCGCTACTGGGTCCTCCCACTCCCTGCTCCTTGAGCTTCATCATACCTCGTCTTAAAACTGTACTCACCCAGTTGAGGCTGCAGGGGTCGAGTCCAAGCTCCTGGCCCCCGCCTCTTCACTGGTCGCTACTAGGTCACTCTCCCTGAACCGTGAGCTTTATCATACCTCTGCTTAAAGCTATGTATGGATCCTGCCTCCACTACATCGCTTCCCAAACTATTCCACTTCCTGACTACTCTGTGGCTGAAGAAATACTTCCTAACATCTCTGTGATTCATCTGTGTCTTCAACTTCCAACTGTGTCCCCTCGTTGCTGTGTCCCATCTCTGGAACATCCTGTCTTTGTCCACCTTGTCAATTCCTCACAGTATTTTGTATGTCGTTATCATGTCCCCCCTATCTCTCCTGTCCTCCAGTGTCGTCAGGTTGATTTCCCCTAACCTCTCCTCGTAGGACATACCTCTTAGCTCTGGGACTAGTCTTGTTGCAAACCTTTGCACTTTCTCTAGTTTCTTTACGTGCTTGGCTAGGTGTGGGTTCCAAACTGGTGCCTCATACTCCATTATGGGCCTAACGTACACGGTGTACAGGGTCCTGAACGATTCCTTATTAAGATGTCGGAATGCTGTTCTGAGGTTTGCTAGGCGCCCATATGCTGCAGCAGTTATTTGGTTGATGTGCGCTTCAGGAGATGTGCCTGGTGTTATACTCACCCGAAGATCTTTTTCCTTGATTGAGGTTTGTAGTCTCTGGCCCCTAGACTGTACTCCGTCTGCGGTCTTCTTTGCCCTTCCCCAATCTTCATGACTTTGCACTTGGTGGGGTTGAACTCCAGGAGCCAATTCCTGGACCAGGTCTGCAGCCTGTCCAGATCCCTTTGTAGTTCTGCCTGGTCTTCGATCGAATGAATTCTTCTCATCAACTTCACGTTATCTGCAAACAGGGACACTTTGAAGCCTATTCCTTCCGTCATGTCGTTCACAAATACCAGAAACAGCACTGGTCCTAGGACTGACCCCTGTGCGACCCCGCTGGTCACAGGTGCCCACTCTGACACCTCGCCAATTACCATGGCTCGCTGCTGTCTTCCTGACAAGTATTCCCTGATCCATTGTAGTGCCTTCCCTGTTATCCCTGCTTGGTCCTCCAGTTTTTGCACTAATATCTTGTGTGGAACTGTGTGTGTGTGTGTGTGTGTGTTTGTGTGTGTGTGTGTGTGTGTGTGTGTGTGTGTGTGTGTGTGTGTGTGTGTGTGCGCGCGTGTGGGCGCTCGCTTGCTCGCTAGCGTGTGTGTACACTTATCTATATGTGGTTGCACCTTCTGATTTTTACTCACTACTTTGTGCTTTCGAGGGTTAAGTCCTGGCTCCTGGTCCCAGTTCATTAGCTTCATCGTCCGAAATTACTGGTTTCTGGTCTCCTGAGCCTTAACATATCTACCTTTAAATACCTTTAAATTGTGTATGTAGTTGCCTTCAACATCCAGTTGACTGCACTTCCATAATGCCCTGAGACATATGAACGTGAACATCCCTGTGATCAGTTTGTGTTTGTAGCTTCCATCCATTACTTCTTGTATTTTGTCCTCGCATTTCAAAGTTTGTCCTTATATACCTTGTTAATTCCTCTCGGTATCTTGTCCGTAGCAATCATGTGTTCCCTAATTTTACTCTTTTTCAACGTCGTTAAATTTAACTCTCTTCTCTCGCAAAGTACACTTCTCTGTTCAGGGACCAGTCTAGTTGCAAACCTGAAGCCCTTTTCAATTTTCTGAACGTATTGCTGAGTGGATGGCAGAGCGTGTTTGAGGAAGGACGTGTGGGTGGTAGGGGGTGTGGGTGTCAGGACGTGTGGATGGCAAAGCGTTTTTGAGTCAAGGCGTGTGAGTGGTATGGTGTGTGGGTGGTTGGGAATGTATGGGGTGGCTTGGCGTGTAGGTGTCAGGACGCATGACTGGCGAGGCACGTGGGTGTATGGGAATGTGAGAGCTAAGGTGTAAGGGCATGAGAGTGGAGGCAGCGTGAGGATGGGCGGTGGAGGCAGCGTGAGAGGGGCGTGTGAAGGTGACAGGTAAAGTCATACAGGAAACACCTGTGTCAATGATGCCGCAGTACACCTGCTGGAGGTGACTCCCACTACCCAACGAGACTAGTATACCCGCTACATACTCTTTATACGTTTATAGTACACTCAATAATATACTAAAGACATGCTACATACACTTACTAAAGCGCTCTGTAAGGTATTATATAATCGGATGACAGACTAATCTTTCATCAAGGTGATGTAAGATCAAAATAAACAAGCAATCAGGTGAACACTCGGGTACAATACTGGACATACACTCGGGTAATACAATAATAAAACAAGCAGTGATATACGCTGTTGGGATGAACCAGATGATATCTTGCCAAAAATGACTTAATACGCTCAAGAAATAATTTGACATGAAAGGCGGCACCTGGTACATCAATGACACAAGGAGTAAACCTTTGCTGAAATGAAGTTTCGCCCAGTGTGTGAGCCTTCATTTAGGTACCTTGATAAAAGTCCGCACTAGGCGAAACGTCGTTTTAATTAAAACATTAAAATCTGTCGTTTTAGTTGTTTGTGATATATAAGCAGAGGGAGGCAATTTATGGTTCATGTGTTCATATTTTGTTTATACATAAATAAATAACAAAAAGGCACAATACCGTGACTGGAACGATACACAAATAACCCGCACATAAAAGAGAAGCTTACGACGACGTTTCGGTCCGACTTGGACCATTGACAAAGTCACACTAACAGAGGTGAAGCAGGACGGCTATATATAGGCAGGAAGAGGTGGAGGTAGTAGTAGTAGTAGTAGTAGTAGTAGTAGTAGTAGTAGTAGTACAAGAATTGTATATAATACCGACAGGATGAAATTAAGACACATGCACAACACCCGGGCATCCCCATCGTAGACGTTTCGCCATCCAGCCAGCCACTGGTTGGCGAAACGTCCACAACTAAGACAACCAGACGCCGCACATGTGTCTTAATTTCATCAGTAGTTGTAGTAGTAGTAGAAGAAGAAGAGGTAGTAGTAGTGGTAGTGGTAGAAGTGGGAAAAAAGGATGACGAGCAAGTCAAAAACAAAGGAAGGGGAGCACTGCAAGAGAGCTAGATGCCCACAGAGGGAGAGCAAGCGCACAGAGGTGCGTGAAAGGGGAAGTGGTGAAATAAAAAAAAATGAAGAAGGAACAGAAACACGAGACAGGAGAGAGAAAGACAACCCAGAGGAGAAAGGAAATAGGAAAGGGGAAGAGGAAGAAGAAAAAGAAAGAAAAAATGAGGATTCAGGTTAAGTCACGGGTGTTCTGAAGTTTGGAGCATTTTACAATGTAGTGGGAGAGGAAGGCATCTACAGAGACGAAGCCAGGGCTAAGGTTCATACAAGGAAAGTTGTGTATTAGAGAGGATTCAACTAGACGGCGACTGTTCGAGTTGGAAGTAGGGAAGACATTTTTTAGCAGAAGACCAGTCAATAGGATGGCTATGATCTCTGACGTGACAGAAAAGAGCATTGTTAGTGTCGGCAAGCCTAACACTATTTTTGTGCTCCCTAAGTCTGTCAGAAAGAGATCGACCAGTTTTCTCCGAAGTAATTGAAGAGGACAGGAGGAGCAAGAAATAGAGTAGACACCAGGAACATCTGTAGAGGGAGGAGAGGTATGAACGAGATTAGTGCGAAGTGTGTTAGTCTGGCGGAAGGTAAGATTGATGTCTAAGGGACGGAGAGAATTGTTGAGATTAGAAAAAACCGAAATGTAGGGAAGGCAGAGGATAGAAGAGTTCCCATGAGTAGAGAGTTTGGGAGAGAAGAAATTGCGTTTAGCACGTGAGAGGGCAGAGTCTATGAAATGGGAAGGGTAGCCAAGACGGGAGAACGAATTATGAAGAGTGGAAATTTCTGCTGGAAGGAACTGAGGATCACAGATGCGGAGGGCACGGAGAAAGAGGGAGATAAGAACACTTTTCTTGACAGGGGAAGCATGATAGGAAAAGTAGTGAATGTACATGCCACTGTGCATAGGTTTACGGTAAACGGAAAAGGAAAAACCTGTATCTGAGCGGTGGACATGGATATCAAGGAAAGGAAGCAAGGAATTAGATTCCCATTCAGCTTTAAACTTAATGGAAGGGGCAAGATTATTAAGAGCTTCAAGAAAAGGTTGGAAGAGACTGGAGTCATGAGGCCACAGAGCAAAGATGTCATCCACATAGCGGAGCCAGAGTGAAGGTTGCACATCGAGGGTAGGAAGAAAAACAGTCTCGAAGTATTCCATGTAAAGATTAGCAAGGACAGGAGAGAGAGGAGAGCCCATAGCGACACCGAAGGTTTGAGAATAATATTTCCCTTGGAAGGAAAAGGAGTTAGAGTCCACACAGAGGCGGATCAGATCAAGAAAGACATCAGTGGGGATAGGGAGATGAAGAAACCCTTCATGGGCCTTCTCTCTAAGGAAATCAAGGACATCATCAAGAGGGACATTGGTGAAGAGGGACTCAACGTCAAGACTAAGCATCTTACAGGTTGGGAGAGAGCGAACCCGTTCAATGAAGTCTTGAGAGTGACGGAGGTGGGCAGGAGAAAAAGTACCAAGAAAGGGAGTGAGGGTTTTGGCCAGCCAAGAAGCAAGAGAATAAGAGACAGAACCTCTAGAGAGGATATGATAGGACGAAGAGGAATATCAGGTTTATGAGTTTTGGGAAGGCCATAGAAATAGGGAAGAGAGGGACAGATGACACGAAACCGTTGAGCAAGGTCAAAGTCAGGAGGACAGAGGTCGGAGAGTCCTTAGTTTTTTGTTGAAAGTTCTCTTGATGCGATCAAGAGGGTTGGAAATGAGAGGAGTGTAGGTGCGTGAGTCAGAGAGCAAGACATCAGCTTTACGGAGGTAATCCTCGCGATCAAGGATAACTACCGAATTACCTTTGTCAGAAGATAGTATGACAATGTTAGTGTTGGATTTAAGAGAAGAAAGGGCAAGTTGGTAACGGCGTGGAAGGTGGTGATTCTTGGAAAACAGACTAACAAGAGCAGGAAGGAGAGCACCACGAAAAGTGGACAAGTCAGGAAGATTACGGAAGCGAGATTGACGAAAGGAATCAAAAGAGCTAATCAGGGAAATACCACGCGAGGAGTAGGCGAAGGGCAAAGGAAAGACCAAAACCAAGAAGTTCAAGCTCATATTGAGAGAGTGAGACAGAAGACAGATTAGTAACATAGTCAGTGAGGGAGAATTTAGACCAAGGGCTAGCTGAGATGAGACGTTGAAGTTTATTTTGTAGTTTGGAAGAATGAATTTGTGCATTCAGGCGAGCAGTGTCAAAGGCAATGGTAGAGAGAAGGTTACAGAGATCCTGTGGTAGAGCCGCAAAGAGAGCACGTTGACGTTGACGGAAAGTAAAGAAGGCATCTTCAACCTGTGATTTAGTAGAAAGAATGAGCTGTTGAAGTAGGAGACGGGCATGATCAGGAAAGGGAGTGCCCAGTGGGTTGGTTTTCAGGAAGTGGGAGAAGGAAGGGGGCAGAACTTGTTCAGCAAGACAGTCACGTAGGAAGCGAAGCTGATTCTTACGACGCCTGGTAGCAATAAGAGCAGCCTCTACCACTACCACTACTACTACCTCTTCTTCTTCTACTACTACTACAACTACTGATGAAATTAAGACACATGTGCGGCGTCTGGTTGTCTTTGTTGTGGACGTTTCGCCATTCAGTGGCTGGCTGGATGGCGAAACGTCTACGATGGGGATGCCCGGGTGTTGTGCATGTGTCTTAATTTCATCTTGTCGGTATTATATACAATTCTTGTACTACTACTACTACTACTACTACTACTCTCCACCTCTTCCTGCCTATATATAGCCGTCCTGCTCCACCTCTGTTAGTGTGACTTTGTCAATGGTCCAAGTCGGACCGAAACGTCGTCCTAAGCTTCTCTCTTTTATGTGCGGGTTATTTGTGTGTGTTTTGTTTATACCCTTGACAATGACAGAGAATCTTCAGAGTCTAGAGTGTGACGACATACAGTATATCTCTACCTTGTAGAAAACACTTTACCATACACAGGACACGACAGTTCATCGAATCCTGCCACATGCAGTGGACGTAGAGACAATATTTGTAAATAATTTCGCCTGTTTGCGAATTGTTAAGCATTTCAAATCTCATTCACTATAGGACAAGTGAAAATTTGTGTATGCAATAATTTCGCCAAAATCATTCTGAACCTAACGAAAAAAAAATATTTCACTGTGTTTGTTTAATATTAAATTACTGTAAACAAATCTTAAATATATTTAGTTGGGCTAGGCTAAAATAAATTGTTCTTGTTATAATAAGGTTAGGTAAGTTTTCTAAGATTCTTTTGGTGCAAAATTAAATTTTTTTAGATTAACATTAATGAAAAAAATATATCTTTAAACGTATAAAAGAAAATTTCAGAAAGGACTTAATTTTAAACGAGTTCTTGCTAATTGACCAGTTTTACATATTCGGCACGACATTATATATATATATATATATATATATATATATAATATATATATATATATATATATATATATATATATATATATATATATATATATAATATTATATATATATATATATATATGCAGTTCTCTTAATTAAAAATCTTTTATTTTCGTGATTTCATTTGTGTGTGAGAGAGAGAGAGAGAGAGAGAGAGAGAGAGAGAGAGAGAGAGAGAGAGAGAGAGAGAGAGAGAGAGAGAGAGAGAGAGAGAGAGAGAGAGAGAGAGTGTGTGTGTGTGTGTGTGTGTGTGTGTGTGTGTGTGTGTGTGTGTGTGTGTGTGTGTGTGTGTGTGTGTACAAAGTTTCGGTCATTTCCTGTTCATCATCAGTATGCGAGTCTCCTCTCATTAAAGGTCCAATTCTACAGGTAGTTCTCAGCTTGGATTTTGAATATGAATAAAAATATTTTAGTTTTTTTTTGCAGTATCCTGGATGGTTCTTTGTATTTCTGTTTGCTACATCCTAAATTTTTGCTCTAAATCACTGATCTCTTGGCTAAGACACTTTCCTTCGTTTTGACATGTTTTTAAGCAATTCGGTAACCCATTTTCTTTTTTTTTCGTCACTAACATGTTAATGTCAGTCATCACTAACATGTTAATGTCAGTCATCACTAATATGTTAATGTCAAACATTACTGTGAGGCACGGTACTGTGATAGTGCCAGTCATTACTGTGTGAGGCACGGTACTGTGATAGTACCAGTCATTACTGTGTGAGGCACGGTACTGTGATAGTGCCAGTCATTACTGTGTGAGGCACGGTACTGTGATAGTGCCAGTCATTACTGTGTGAGGCACGGTACTGTGATAGTGCCAGTCATTACTGTCTGAGGCACGGTACTGTGATAGTGCCAGTCATTATTGTCTGAGGCACGGTACTGTGATAGTGCCAGTCATTACTGTCTGAGGCACGGTACTGTGATAAAAATGAATATTGAACTTCGTCGAACATCTAATTGGGAGAAGAAATGGAGAATTACGACTAATCCTGACAAGGTCCTTGTTAGCACGATAGGATGTTTTGCATCAACCATCGAAGATAAAGGGGGTATCTCCATCAGAGGTACACCTGTAGCCATTAGAAACCCTAACAAGATCTTGGGATATGAAATAGACAGGCTGCTCCACTCAACATCTCATGTAACTAAAAAGATCAACACAGCCAAAGCTGGTCTTAGTAGACTCTTTCGATTCAATCAAGCCCCTCAACATGTCAAAAAACATCTGTATAAAATGATAATAAGACCTATACTCGAATACCCTTGTGTCCCAATGTCATTAACAACAAAGACCAACATGCTACGGTTACAAAGGGTCCAGAATAGAGCTCTTCGCTTTATTACCGATACCAGGAGGAGAGACAGAGTTAAAATGGCAGATTTACACACACAACAAGATATTACTGCCATAAATGTACGCCTTGACACCTTAAAAAAGAAACAACTTTATACAATGCAAGAACCATACATGCCAGATAGAGAACATCCTATACCAGTGGTAAATACCACGGATTATATCATCAATACTCCGCCTCACAGGACTCAAAGAATGACTCTCCCACAGAGGGTTCGTCGTTTTATTCATAAAGATGATTACCATCGACCCATGATATTGAGCAACCTCCCTGATGAAGAAGATTGGATACCACCAGAACCCTTCTATGTATACTGAGAACATCATCGCCCCCAATTAGGGAGACATCTTATATAACTTTCTAATGTAAAAATTATGTTATTTACTATGGCTGGACACCACCTGTAAGAAGCCATTGTTTCGAAATTCTATAAACTGGCCAGAAAATTATTGCCTTCATTGTCGCATAAATATCCGTTGTGCAATCGCAAAAAAAAAAAAAAAAAAAAGCAATTGCAACTTGTATAATTACTACCAATTCAGTCATGTACTTATATACCTATTATATCTATGTGACTGATGGGTTAGTATTATACTCCTTAAATAATATCTTATCAACTCACATACACTTTTTAAATTACACCAAAGTGGTTGGGCCACTTACCTTTATATCCTACCTCTCCCCCCCCTCCCACCCTTTTCCAATATTTCCATCCTTACCCATCCTTCTTCCTTACCCTCTTACCAAAGCTCTGGTCATCAGAACCGAACTGTGATAGTGCCAGTCACCACTATAGTTTACCTGGAGTTTACCTGGAGAGAGTTCCGGGGGTCAACGCCCCCGCGGCCCGGTCTGTGACCAGGCACGGTATTGTGACAGTGCCAGTCATCACTATAATGAGCACGGTACTGTGACAGTGCCAATCACTATAGTGAGGCCCGGTACTGTGATAGTGCCAATCACTACAGTGAGGCACGGTACTGTGACAGTGCCAATCACTACAGTGAGGCACGGTACTGTGACAGTGCCAATCACTATAGTGAGGCATGGTACTGTGACAGTGCCAATCACTCCAGTGAGGCATGGTACTGTGACAGTGCCAATCACTCCAGTGAGGCACGGTACTGTGATAGCGCCATCATTACAGTGAGGCACGGTAGTGACAGCTGTCGTGTGGGGTTCGAACATGGATTGGGTAATAAATACTCACGTCGGATGTTCTAGTAGGTGTATTAGATGGAATGTATGGGGAGTGGCCAAGCCTGGCCTAACGTCTACCCTAACGTCTCTACTTGAAACTGGCTTGTTGAGTGCCTGGGAGGGCGAGCGGCATTCAACTTATACTAGGTCAGCAGTAGGTCAGTGATATAGCAGTCAGTGATTCACGCAGGAGGCATTGAATCAGTAACGAGGATGAGTCTTACTACTGACACTACTGGTAACTGATACTATTGAGAGTGCCAGTCATCACTTGTCAGACACGACACTGTGACAGTGCCAGTGTACTATAGTGAGGCCCGGTACTGTGACAGTGAGAGTCATCATTATAGTGAGGCACGGTACTGTGACAGTGCCAGTCATCACTATAGTGAGGCACCGTACTCAGTGCCAATCACTATAGTGAGCGCATGGTACTGTGGACAGTGCCAGTCATCACTATAGTGAGGCACCGTACTGTGACAGTGCCAATCATCACTATAGTGAGGCACGGTACTGTGACAGTGCCAATCACTATAGTGAGACACCGTACTCAGTGCCAATCTCTATAGTGAGGCACGGTACTGCGACAGTGCCAGTCATTACTATAGTGAGGCACGGTACTGCGACAGTGCCAATCACTATAGTGAGGCATGGTACTGTGACAGTGCCAATCACAATAGTGAGGCACCGTACTCAGTGCCAATCACTATAGTGAGGCACGGTACTGCGACAGTGCCAATCACTATAGTGAGGCACCGTACTGTGACAGTGCCAATCACTATAGTGAGGCACGATACTGTGACAATGCCAATCACTATAGTGAGGCACGGTACTGTGACAGTGCCAGTCATCACTATAGTGAGGCACGGTACTGTGACAGTGCCAGTCATCACTATAGTGAGGCACGGCACTGTGACAGTGCCAGTCATCACTATAGTGAGGCACGGTACTTGTGACAGTGCCAATCACTATAGTGAGGCACGTGTAACTGTGACAGTGCCAATCACTATAGTGAGGCACGGTACTGTGACAGTGCCAATCACTATAGTGAGGCACGGTACTGTGACAGTGCCATCACTATAGTGAGGCATGGTACTGTGACAGTGCCAGTCATCACTATAGTGAGGCACCGTACTGTGACAGTGCCAATCACTATAGTGAGGCATGGTACTGTGACAGTGCCAGTCACTATAGTGAGGCACCGTACTGTGACTGTCAATCACTATAGTGAGGCATAGTACTGTGACAGTGCCAATCACTATAGTGAGGCACGGTACTGTGACAGTGCCAATCACTCCAGTGAGGCATGGTACTGTGACAGTGCCAATCACTCCAGTGAGGCACGGTACTGTGATAGCGCCAATCAATACAGTGAGGCACGGTAGTGACAGCTGTCGTGTGGGGTTCGAACATGGATTGGGTAATAAATACTCACGTCGGATGTTCTAGTAGGTGTATTAGATGGAATGTATGGGGAGTGCCAAGCCTGGCCTAACGTCTACCCTAACGTCTCTACTTGAACTGGCTTGTTGAGTGCCTGGGAGGGCGAGCGGCATTCAACTTATACTAGGTCAGCAGTAGGTCAGTGATATAGCAGTCAGTGATTCACGCAGGAGGCATTGAATCAGTAACGGATGGATGAGTCTTACTACTGACACTACTGGTAACTGATACTATTGAGAGTGCCAGTCATCACTTGTCAGACACGACACTGTGACAGTGCCAGTGACTATAGTGAGGCCCGGTACTGTGACAGTGAGAGTCATCATTATAGTGAGGCACGGTACTGTGACAGTGCCAGTCATCACTATAGTGAGGCACCGTACTCAGTGCCAATCACTATAGTGAGGCATGGTACTGTGACAGTGCCAGTCATCACTATAGTGAGGCACCGTACTGTGACAGTGCCAATCATCACTATAGTGAGGCACGGTACTGTGACAGTGCCAATCATCTATAGTGAGACACCGACTCAGTGCCAATCTCTATAGTGAGGCACGGTACTGCGACAGTGCCAGTCATTACTATAGTGAGGCACGGTACTGCGACAGTGCCAATCACTATAGTGAGGCATGGTACTGTGACAGTGCCAATCACAATAAGTGAGGCACCGTACTCAGTGCCAATCACTATAGTGAGGCACGGTACTGCGACAGTGCCAATCACTATAGTGAGGCACCGTACTGTGACAGTGCCCAATCACTATAGTGAGGCACGATACTGTGACAATGCCATCACTATAGTGAGGCACGGTTACTGTGACAGTGCCAGTCATCACTATAGTGAGGCACGGTACTGTGACAGTGCCAGTCATCACTATAGTGAGGCAGGCACTGTGACAGTGCCAGTCATCACTATAGTGAGGCACGGTACTGTGACAGTGCCAATCACTATAGTGAGGCACGGTACTGTGACAGTGCCAATCACTATAGTGAGGCACGGTTACTGTGACAGTGCCAATCACTATAGTGAGGCACGGTACTGTGACAGTGCCAATCACTATAGTGAGGCATGGTACTGTGACAGTGCCAGTCATCACTATAGTGAGGCACCGTACTGTGACAGTGCCAATCACTATAGTGAGGCATGGTACTGTGACAGTGCCAGTCACTATAGTGAGGCACCGTACTGTGACTGTCAATCACTATAGTGAGGCATAGTACTGTGACAGTGCCAATCACTATAGTGAGGCACGTACTGTGACAGTGCCAATCATTATAGTGAGGCATGGTACTGTGACAGTGCCAATCATTATAGTGAGGCATGGTACTGTGACAGTGCCAATCACTATAGTGAGGCATGGTACTGTGACAGTGGCAGTCATCCCTATAGTGAGGCATGGTACTGTGACAGTGCCAATATTATAGTGAGGCATGGTACTGTGACAGTGCCAATCACTATAGTGAGGCATGGTACTGTGACAGTGGCAGTCATCACTATAGTGAGGCATGGTACTGTGACAGTGGCAGTCATCACTATAGTGAGGCACGGAACTGGGTTCACTCCACATTGACACTTGTCGCAGTACAAACAACAAAACAGATCTCCCTCCATTTCATTCGGACTTTCAATGTGATTTCAATTAGTTCCGAACCTGAGTTGAATATTTTCCATTATTAGCCTGACAGGTAAAACGAATATTCGAATACAAAATTAATAAAGAATATTTAAATAATATCCTACTGATTCACTTACATTCCTTATAGAAATGTTTAGAATTATAAGTAAACGTTTGATGTATTACCTCACTAGCACATTATGTGACTTTTTTTTAACCTTATCCTCGTACCTAACATCAAGTTGACCTTATGACGCTTCTGCTCTCATCGTCTCCTCGTGGCTTGGTCCTAAACCTGAATTCCTCGTTGTTGATCTGATTAACTGGACTCTTGGTTCTGGCTGCATGCAGTACAGCGTATTTAACCACAGCCGATTGATCAGGAACTGGGCTTTTCCATCTCATACTTCGTCAAGATTATTATTACTATTATTATTGATATTATTAGGCATCTCCGAAGGGGTACCTTAAGTGGCTGCCTAATATTTTTCTCAGTTTTCATTTATATTTTAAAAACTTCTCTTTCGATCGGCTTCAAAGGCGGGACGCTGGTACACGAGGGTACGGTTAAAAAAGATAGATGAATCACGATGATGTCAGGAAGTATTTCTTCAGCCTCAAGATGATCAGGAAGTGGAATGGCCTGGATGGAGAAATGAGTATATATGATATGGCCCACAAGATTAATAACGTGTGAACAAGGCAACGACACTAAGAGACAGGGTCAGGAGCAGAGAACTGTTTCTTGCAACCACAAATAGGTCAATGTATACACAACACAAACTACAACATGCTCATGAATAGATTTCAACAGCATATATAGAATACCTAGCTGATGGAGTGAAACAGTGCACAAACAGGAGCAGCGGTGTACTTGCAGAATACACACTGACAACACACACACACACACACACACACACACACACACACACACACACACACACACACACACGCACGCACGCGCGCACACACAGACAAACTGAAATCCACTGATGCACTCAGTATTTTTAGCGTGTGTCCGACGTTTAATGTTTGCACTCTCACTGATTACAAGAATACACCAAGAGTCTTCACCGAGAACCGTGTACCATGTTTGTGTATTTTCCCAAACTGTATTTACAAAGGTGAGCTTGTGGCTGCTATGCTCAAACTCTTGGGCCAACCTCTTAACTTTCCGCTGGATGACGATGTATTTCTGTTGAACTCTTGAAATCTTGTATGTATCTGTCTTCTATACCGCAGTTTACTCCACTTTCCTTTACAACACTAGCGCTGTAAATGTACTTCTTGAAAATTAAACACATATGCAACATCTGGATATTTTTAATGTAGACGTTTCGCCATCCAGTGGCTTTATCAATACAAACTCTAGGACATAATTTGAAGACAGTAGAACTATATACAAAAGATGAGGTAATTAGTCCCTCAACCTTAGAGTTGGTGTGATGAGCACCGTAGTCGTGAAGAATCTGGAGCACAGGCAAGAAGGCTGGCACTTATATACTGGCGTCAGGTGAAAAGGGGATGAGTTAGTACAAGTGAAGAAGGTTGTGGAGATGTCCTCTGAACCAAGACTCCATGATGTTGTATATAGTTCTACTGTCTTCAAATTATGTCCTAGAATTTGTATTGATAAACCCACTGGATGGCGAAACGTCTACATTAAAGATACTCAGATGTTGCATATGTGTCTAATTTTTATCTTGTCGGTACTATATACCATTCATATACAACTTGTCAGACACTGCAACATCATGGAATCTTGGTTCAGAGGACATCTCCACAACCTTCACTTCTAATACATACATACATATATATATATATATATATATATATATATATATTATATATATATATATATATATATATATATATATATATATATATATATATATATATATATATTATGTCGTGCCGAATAGATAAAACTTGAGATTTTGGCTGAAATAGCAATGCTCTTCTTGCTGAATAAGGCAAGGGAAAATTTTTTTACGCAATAATATCGCAAAAATCATTCTGAACCCAACGAAAAAAAATGTGTGTCACTTTGTTTATTAAATTATTGTTAACTTATCTAAAATATACTTAGTTGGATTAGGCTAAATTAAATTGCGCTTGTTATAAAAAGGTTAGGTAAGTTTTCTAAGGTTCTTTTGGTACAAAATTATTAATTTTTACATTAATATAAATGAAAAAAATATATCTTTAAACGTATAAGAGAAAAATTTAGAAAGGACTTAATTTTAAATGAGTTCTTACTAATTGACCAGTTTTACCTATTCGGCACACACACACACACATACACAGACACACACACACACCCATATACAGGATTTCACACCTTCCTGTGAAGTGATCCTCTAACCCTTCCTTCCCCCCCCCCCCGCCTCTCTCCCTCTCCTCTCCTCTCTCTCCCTCTCTCTCTCTCCCCTCTCTCTCTTCCTCTCTTTCTCTCTCTCTTCCTATTCTCTCTCCCTCTCTTCCCTTGTCACTCCCCTCTCTCTCTTACCTTTTCCCTCTCTCTCTCTCTCACTTTCTCCCCCTTTTCCCCTCCTTCTACCCTCCCCTTCTCTCTCTTTCTCCCTCTCTCTCACTCTCTCCCCCTTTTTCTTTTTCACTTTCTCTTTTACTAAAAAAAAAAAAAAAAAAAATGGTTGGGACTCGCAGGAATCAGGGATCAGATGACAATGGTACTGGTAGGGAGGAATGGATGGAGGAGCAGTGGAAAAGGATAGAGCAAGAATGGGAGAGAAAATTAGGAGAGCTTTTGAAAAAGGAGAAGACTCTCTGTGAAAGGGGGAAAAAGAGGTTGGGGAAGGGACAAAAAAAATTTTGGAGGCACAAGTAAACGCAGTACCCATTTTAAAGGTTCGAATTTGGGGGTAAACGGCTGAAGCAAGTCTCAGGGTAGTGACAGAAAGAACACCTACGAACTGAGAGGCAAACGGGAAGGAAGGAGATATGAAATAGTGGGTCCTTCGCCTGCAAAAAAGGCCCAAGGGGGAAAGGGGAAGAGCAGATGGGGCAGATGGAGGGAGATAGGTCGAATGCTGAGGCAAAACCCATGCTAAAAAGGCCACGGAAAAATCAAGGAGAAATGACCACATACAGACGGAAACCCAAGGTACAGGGGAGAGGCAATGGGGGGGGGAAGGGGAAAAAATCATGTTTACCCTGGGCTTCGGGAGAAGAGGAAAGGACCACACGAAAGAGGGCAGGAAAGAAAAAAAGGGAATTGAAAAAATCACCACGGAAAATTGGGGGAAAAAGACTTTGGACGGATTGTAAATTTTCGAGAA
The DNA here is from genome assembly GCF_026875155.1 of Cherax quadricarinatus. Classification (NCBI taxonomy): domain Eukaryota; kingdom Metazoa; phylum Arthropoda; class Malacostraca; order Decapoda; family Parastacidae; genus Cherax; species Cherax quadricarinatus. The sequence continues at coordinate 14,229,197 of NC_069459.1, read as the reverse complement.
TAGGGGGGTACTTGAAGGGGAAAACCGCCCGTCAAGCTGATTCTCAGGACGAAACATGCGGAACAGGATCCTCCAAGAAAAACCAGGGTTTGAGAAGCCGGAAAAGTACAAGAAGGTGCCTAGACAGAGACAAACACAAAAAGGAGACAGCACTGAGGGAGGACAAAAAAGCGAAAGGAGTGGGGGAAAGGGAGACAAGGATGGAAACCCGCAAGGGCTCAGAGCGAAAAAGACCCAAAGGAAAGCACACAACAATTTCCCAAACCCAAAACCCTATCCCCCCCAAACACACAATACAATCCATCCCACAGCTTCCCCCCAACCCCCAACCATGAACCCCACGTATGCACCAGGCTCCCCCCCACGGCCCCCCAAAACCACAGTTTTGGGAAAGGGAAACTGAAGGTTTGGGTACCAAAGCTGAGGGAATAACAAAAAAGGGGGGGGGGAGGGGCCGAAAGGTCAAAGGGGTCACCAGACACACGCAATCACGGGAAAAAAACTTCGGGTTAGAAAAAATTGCCATTTCCCAAGGGATACCAGATCCTGAGGAAGACAAAAGGGGACAAGGGGGGGGGGAGGTGGAAGTAATAAAACCCCGAGGGAAATTTTGAGAGTGGAGAGGGGAGACAGGGGAGAAAAAATGATTGCATAGGGGAACGCTTCATTTGGAGGCCCCAAGGGGGAAAATTGCGTGATTTAAAACCCACCACAGAACGCAGGGGGCCCAAAGGCAAGAGTATGACGAAGCAATAGAGCGAGGGTTGAAACTGGTGCAGGGCCAGAAGAGCTCAACATGCGGGCAAAGCCCCGATCAGGGGCATTTTAACCACAAGGAGATCGAATGGAGAATTGGGGCGACATGGGGGCCCAAAATACATGGGGGGCTAAAATGATGGAGGGGGACTGGAAAACTTAAGTACCAACACGTAAGGGGCATACAGAGAGAGGAGAGGATGAACCCGAAAAACTGGATTTAGTATTTCCCCTTTAGTAGTGCAGATTTGAGGACATCACATATGAAAACCCCTTGGCCAGCGTATGGGTTTTTAGCTTCGAATACACAGTAGAGCTACAAGTGGAGGGGGAAGCGGGAAAGGGCCCGGACGAATGAAACCAAACTACAGGAAAGGGGGGGCTACACAGGAATGAGGGAAATTCCCGAATGAGTTCAGTGGGGCAGAAACTGGAGGGAAAAAAGTTAATAGATATGGAATATGTAGTCACAAGTGCAAGGAAGGGTGAGGGGAGGTTGTACCCAAGGGGAAAGGAATAATTGGGGAAAAAACCAGGGAGCCATGGTTCATCAAAAATGCAAGGGGCAAAAACCCAAAGGGTAGGGAATGGAAAAAATAGAAGGGAAAGGACCCGGAATTTAAGGAGAGCGCGTAGAGCCAGAAAAGAATATCAAGATAAGAAGGGGGCCCCCAAAGTCAATATGAAAACACATGCAGCAAAAGCCCAAATCTGACCCGAAGCTTTATACAGCCCCAATCAGGAAGAAAACAACCCTCAAAGACCGGTAATCAGGCTAAGGGAAAGGAAAGGGGGAGAGACAACAAGAAATGACGTGAAGTTGGGGAACTCAACAGAGATTCAAAAAAGTGTTCACAGAGGAGACAGAAGGGGCTCCAAAAGACGGAGAGGTGGGGTACCCCACCATGTCTGGACACAGTACACACAACCGAGGAAGAAGTGAAGAGGCTTCTGAGTGAGCTAGATACCTCAAAGGCAATGGGGCAGATAAAATCTCTCCATGGGTCCTGAGAGAGGGAGCAGGGCGCTATGTGTACCCCTAACAATATTCAATAATCTACGAAACAGGGAGATTGCCTGGGGCATGGAAGACAGCAAATGTGGTAACCAATCTTTAAAAAAGGAGACAGACATGAAGCACTGAACTACAGACCAGTGTCACTGACATGTATAGCATCAAAATCATGGAAAAGATTGTCAGGAGAAGAATGGTGGAACATCTAGAAAGGGAATGATCTCATCACCAGCAGACAACATGGTTTCAGAGACGGAAATCCTGTGTCACAAACCTACTGGAGTTCTATGACATGGTGACAGCAGTAAGACAAGAGAGAGGAGGGGTGGGTGGATTGCATTTTCTTAGACTGCAAGAAGGCGTTTGACACAGTACCACACAAGAGATTAGTGCAAAAACTGGAGGACCAAGCAGGAATAACAGGGAAGGCACTGCAATGGATCAGGAAATACTTGTCAGGAAGACAGCAGCGAGTAATGGTACGAGGCGAGGTGTCAGAGTGGGCCCCTGTGACCATGGGTCCCACAGGGGCAGTCCTAGGACCAGTGCTGTTTCGGGTATTTGTGAACGACATGACGGAAGGAATAAACTCCGAGGTGTCACTTGTTTGCAGATGACGTGAAGTTGATGAGAAGATTTCCATTCGATCTAAGACCAGGCAGAAATTAAAAAGGGGATCTGGACAGGCTGCAGACCGTCCAGCAACTGGCTCCTGGAGTTCAATCCCACCAAGAGCAAAGTCATGAGGATTGGGGGAAAGGGCAAAGAAACCGCAGATGGAGTACAGTCTAGGGGGTCAGAGACTACAAACATCACTCAAGGAAAAAGATCTTGGGGTGAGTATAACGCCAGGCACATCTCCTGAAGCGCACATCAACCAAATAACTGCTGCAGCATATGGGCGCCTGGCAACCTCAGAACAGCATTCCGACATCTTAATTTAAAGGGAAACGTTCAGGACCCTGTACACCGTGTACGTTAGGCCCATATTGGAGTATGCGGCACCAGTTTGGAACCCACACCTAGCCAGCATGTAAAGAAACTAGAGAAAGTGCAAAGGTTTGCAAAAAGACTAGTCCCAGAGCTAAGAGGTATGTCCTATGAGGAGAGGTTAAGGGAAATCAACCTGACGACACTGGGGGGACAGGAAGATAGGGGGGACATGATAAAGACTTACAAAATACTGAGAGGGAAATTTACAAGGTGGGCAAAGACAGGATGTTCCAGAGACTGACACGTAACAAGGGGACACAGTTGAAGTTGAAGACACAGATGAATCAAAGGGATGTTAGGAAGTATTTCTTCAGCCACAGAGTAGTCAGGAAGTGGAATAGTTTGGGAAGCGATGTAGTGGAGTCAGGATCCATACATAGCTTTAAGCAGAGGTACGATAAAGCTCACGGTTCAGGGAGAGTGACCTAGTAGCGACCAGTGAAGAGGCGGGGCCAGAAGCTTGGACTCGACCCCTGCAACCTCAACTAGGCGAGTACAACTAGGTGAGTACACACACACACACTTAAACTTTAATATGTTGAGGATGATGCAAAGATTTTATACAAAATAAACAATAAAAGATAACTGTAAATACCTACAAGACAACTTAGACAACCTGAGCAAATTTAGTTAATCTACATAATTTAAAAAATGGAAAGGTAAATTATATCATATGAATAATGCAGAATGACAAAATATTTAGTGTTAGAGAGGAGGATCTAGGAGTTATTGTTAACAAAAGACTGTCACAGAAAGACAAGATAAACGAAATTGTGAGAAATTGCCAATAATAACTTCACCACTCGTAATTCCCATTAAAAATACTTATTTAAAGCATGATGCTGTACATTACTACTGCTGCTGCTTACACTAATAATATTTATAATATTTATAATAATAATAATAATAATAATAATAATAATAATAATAATAATAATAATAATAATAATAATGAATTTAAGTGTATATATAAAAGTTTTAAAACACTGATAAATTCAAATTCCATTGTAAAGTGTTCATAAAACACTTAGTGTCATAAAAGCGGCTATACAATACAGTTTCAGCAGGTCATCCCGTGAACAGTAGCAAGAAAAGGGAATTACAGATGTCAGAGTGCGTCTCTGTCAGATACACACACGACATTTCACATTGTACAGTCTCATTACTTGATTATACTCGTCTGCAACTAAAGTGATTCGGAAATAAAAATATTTATTCTCCACTAATTTTGGGTCACTGAATACAGGAATTTTGTTTAAAATTGCAAATTGGCTTTATTTATAAAGAAATGGACTCAGGGTGGTTGTTGTTATTCTCGACCTAGGAAAGGAGGAATAAATAAACTGTACAGTGGAAAGACTTAATTCCAACCCACAATACGCAACTGTTTAAAACAAAATCATACAAATTTCTATATTTCTCATCAGTAGTTATTTTTCAAGTTTTTTTTTCAGAGGGGAAAAGAGAAGGAAGGGGACAACGTATACTGAATGAACTACCAACTGTGCAACCTACCTTGATTTTGGGACTTTTATTTTTTAAGTCTGGAGACAGAAAACGGATGATTATATTTGTTCATTCCCGGAAGTCATACATACATGTCAAACTCTTTTTAGTGTTTGCTTTGGCTCGTAATTATGTGAATAGTCCTGATAACCTTTGTTATCCGCTTCGTTGACATGAGCAGTCTGACCATATAGTGAGGAGTAAAACGCATCAAATTATTTCGGGTTAGTAGCAACCAGTTTTCTGGGAAATACCAAAGCTGACAAGTATAGGGAGCTTGTAGAAAACCTGAGGTTGTCCTGTCAAAAAATGGGCTGCAATATATCCAGGTGCGGAGCAGTCAGCGATGAACATGGTAAACGTTTCTACTTGGACATCTCATTTAAAGAGAAACACTAAGGGAAAATGTAGTCCATTATTGTTAGCAAATTACTACTGGGCACAATAATAATAGACGTTCCGGAAGTGAAATACAAGAGACAAGCAAAGACGCATCCTGTTGAATCAATTTAATTGTATTCATTACACAGGTTTCACTAATATATTGTATACATATACGCAAAATGTGTAAAGAAATTTCCTTGGAAACTTTGGTCAATCGATTGTTATTATGATCACATTAGTTTTCAGCACACGAAGCACCTTAGTGATTTTTTCCAGAGCACAAGATTATTCAAAAATTTGTAGACCACTGTCATCTACTCAATGAAATATATAAGCGAAATCAGAAAAAATTAACGTAACTGCTATAAACACTGGTCACTTAGTAAATCAGAATCTCGTCAAACAAGTTCATTCATCTAGTCGGTGCAAAGTGTGGATGTTTTTCTTATAGTGTGTGTTTGGTCCTCTTCAAATGTCTGAATGTTTGGACATTCCGAAATGTACTAAGTATGTGGCCACGTCTCTGTCCACACACTCTTCATAATTCATCCCCTCAAGGAAGGTTCCTTGATGTTGGTGAGGGGCTCTTGATTTAGGGAATTGGATCTGTGCTCCAGTTCCCCAAATTAAGCCTGAATACCTTCCACATCCCCCCCCCAGGCGCTGTATAATCTTCCGGGTTTAGCGCTTCCCCCTTGATTATAATAATAATAATCTTCATAATTCATATAACTGATATATGTATACAACATGAACTGCCGCACTTGCAGTGACAACTGATGGTAGTCTGCTGATCATGTAACTTTCTCCACAGTCTTGTTTGACTTGACACATTTCATTATAATGGGTAACAGATCAGCTAGTTACTATCTATAATGTTTTGTTCCAAAATCACAGATCGGGCCGAGGGGGCGTTGACCCCCGAAACCCTCTCCAGGTATAGAACTTTTCTAATAATTGTTTCTAAACTTCATACTTTAGCTAAGGCAGTGACTTACCATACTCCTGGAGAGTCCGCGTTTCCCAATAATAAATAATAATAAAGCAAAATTACAATCTTAATCCTTCTGTCAATAATTTATGCATACCTCTGTCTAGCTTCACAGATAAGCATGATACATTCAGATCTCAAGTTATTCAGATCAAGTATATAACGAGAATCGAGTCACGGACGAAACAGTTATGCTAAATAATAATGATCTACATTTGAATATATATTACAATGACATTTATATGGCATACCACTGAGATTAGCCTTTAAAGTTTTATCACGCCCATAAGAAATTTATAGAAAATTTTACAACAGATATGCTTGACCTCCAAAATAGCGGACACAGCTGATCGAGTCATGTAATTGCAAACACTATACTACCCATGGAACTCCATTCATGCATCTTCGTCGTGGTCTCCAGCCACCAGAGAGATGTCTTGATGCTTGTAAAGGGTTCTTGATCCAAAGAATTGGAGCTACCTAGGCTATATGACCCCTACAAGTGTTGCGCTTCCTCCCCCATGAAAGTATACGATTCTCCAGTCAGTAATATCATATGTATTAAAATGGTAAACAATTCCGAAAAGTTGATGAGTAGAAAACGTGTGCAAAGTTAAAGGTATACTGATTAACCTTCTGCCTCTGCTTTAAGCTGAGAGACTGAACATCTAGCAAGACTGAGGGACTGATCACCTTAAAATTACCTCTCCACTTCTACTGTCTTCAGTATTGTAATAACTTCGTCTTGGACTGAAGAAGCCTGCTGCGCAGGGTAAACTTTTCTTCAGTATACATACCTATGTATTGCACATGTGCCTGACTCTTCACTATTCAATTTCGTCCAACAGGTTTACTGTGCATACATAAACAAATTAGTTCAACTTACTTCATCACATCAACAATTCATCAAATCTCTTACCTTCTTACCTGAATATATTCAGGTCAGCCCCTCGCAATCCAGCCCACTCCCATAAATCCCTTTCCACTCAATTTTTTTCTTCAAAAAACCATTTCAATCCCGTCTAAAGTCCGTCATGATCGCAAACATTACAGCTCCATTTGCATACATTCCCTCTCCCCCCCCCCCCCACCATCCTTCAGCTCTTCCATGGTAATACTTCGTATGATGTTGTATATGTCTCTCACTCCAGTATGTTGTTATGGTAGTGTTTAGGTTTAGGACTAGGCCGTCAAGTATCATTCATGCCTCTTTCTCTCTCTCTCTCTCTCTCATTTGCACCAGAAAGTACATTCCAAGCACTCTGATCTCTCTCCTTCCTTGAACGGAGCCGTCAATAACGAAAAATGTTTTAACGAGAGAGCATAGAAGTTAACTCCTACATATCCTTTATTGCAGTACTCCACCCAAGAAGCCCGCTGGGCAGGCAACAGTGATACACAAGTACTGCACATGCATACCATTCACCAGCTTGTTTGTACCGTATATCATTAACAACAGAAAGGGTCTGAATAACACCTGGGACCTGGTTCATTTTGAAAGATAGAGAAATGCCTTCTGAATGCAACATACAGGGTTTTAAACTATTCCACACTGATAGGGTCAACAGGAAGGGTGGTGGAGTGGCAATGTATGTCAGAGATAATTTGAATTATGTTAGATAAGATATAAAATTAGAAACATCAAACACAGAATCTGTTTGGCTACAGATTTTCGTAGGCCGTGAATTTTTTTTTTTTTTTTTTTTTTTTTTTTTTTTTTTTGTGTGTGTGTGTGTGTGTGTGTGTGTGTGTGTGTGTGTGTGTGTGTGTGTGTGTGTGTGTGTGTGTGTGTGTGTGTGTGTGTGTGTGTGTGTGATTTATAGGCCCCGAAACCTTGACAGGGAGTGCAGTAAGCTGCTATGGAACGAAATTCATAAGGTTCTAGATATGAAAATGTTGTGTTAATGGGAGATTTTAACTTTAGACAAATTGATTGGAACAATGTGACAGGAAATCTTGAGTCTAGTGACTTTCTTGATACGGTTCAGGATTGCTTTTTAAAACAGTTTGTGACAGAACCAACTAGAGGAAACAACCTGTTTGACTTGGTTCTTGCCAACAAAGAATCACTAATTAATAATCTTGAGGTTAATGATGAGCTTGGGGAAAGCGATCACAAATCACTTAGTTTCAATATATCATGGAATTACCCAGATAACAGCAATCAAGTTTCTGTCCCAGACTTTCGCTTGGCCGACTTCATGGGACTGAAAAATTACCTGGGTGGGCAGTGTTCCTTCTTTCTTATGTTCTAAAACGGACCTGCCAAGTACGGGCTAGTAGGCCTGCTACAAAGCTCCACAACCTGTACAGTCTGATGCTCCCACGCACATTCCACTATAACACACACAACATATAATACTGCGTGAAACATAATCAAACCTGGCTAATAAGCCTAGTTGACTGAATAGTAAATGGATGATCAAGCCTCCACCACTCCTTGCGTTGAATGACCCACATGGGTTTTGCGCTTCACAAAGAACTTAAAAACAATAATACAGGCGTTAAGATCCGCGTCAGGAAACAATTGTCCTGTTTTCTAACGGATCTTAATTAATCTAACCTGTTTCCTGAAGCTCATATAAGCAGACTAACATCAACAGAACGGGCTAAGTTGAGAAAAAGTGTGGAATTCAGGAACCTACACAGACGCGTTCAAAACACTCATATCACTATCTTATAAGCACGACTCATTCTTGAGAAATTAACTCCGGTGCAGAACCCTCACATAATAAAATACGAAGTGACACTTGAAAGAGTGTAAAGTAGAGCATCAAAACTTGCGCTTGGGCTAATAGAAATGTGTTAGGAAGAAAGAACGCAAGGGTTAGGCCTAATGTTACTTAAGAAACAAAGATTTGATTTGATCACGACGTACAAATACTAGGTAGAGTAGACGAGGATAGTTTCTCTCTTAGAGATATGAGAATAAGATAGCGTGGTTGGAAATTACACACTCAAATTAGCCACAGAAGTATTAGTATTTCTTGAACGTAAAAGTGACAAAACTAGATACAGCTGAGTAAAGATGCAGTGGAGGTGAACGTTTACAAGAGTTCAAAGTAAATATAACGTGTGATACACTTGTGACCGGTTCCGAAGGTTTTTCCTCCCTCTCCAACCCTGGCAAACTCAAACAGGTTATGACAAATATATATACAGTTACAGTGTCCCTCCATTACAACTAAGTGCATGTCAAAAAAATTAATTTCAGATCAAAAATTCCTCTAATAATTTAAATTAACGTTTCATGTTTACCTAACTCGTGAACGAGCCGCAAGTCATCAGCTAGTAGGCTGCTAGCGGGACACCACTCGTACATTTGACGAGAATCACGGATGCCTAATACAAGCAAAATCGATACTGTGGCAGGAACTTGAAATGATATTTACCGTTGTGTAAACACACTCCGCCCACTATACACTAATTCCAGCACGGGTGAGAACGCAGTTGCTACTATCATAGTTCATAGTGGGGCCAACGACTACTACTTTTGCCTGTGTTAGTAAACAAAAACGTCTATGTCAGAGTCCCTGTTACAGGGCCAATGGCTACCACATTCGTGTATTTACAGATTGCCGTCTATAGCATCGCACAGTATTGCTTCTTGCAGTCCCTGGGACATTGGCTATCACATTCGTGCGTGGCTATCATATTCGGGCTCTGTTAGATGCTTCTTACAGAGCCCCACCATGGTCAATGGCTACCTTTGAAAGAGTTACATGATAAACACCCGTGCCAGACGACTGTAATAACAGTGTCACACAACCACTGCTTGACTGTGCTGGTGGTACAGAAGCGTCCTCATACCTCTACACAACACGATGTTTCCAGCTTTCATTTAGCAGTTATGTCCGTACCTAACAGGTTAAGATAAAAGGTCAAGTCAAACTTAAAAGAAATCGTATTACAGTATATGAAAACTTCTCTCCTACATGTAGATTATAGTACATAAAATATCTGAAACAGAATGTAAAGTAAAAAAAAAAAAAGTAAAGTAAAAAGTCAGGGCCTGGTTTTTACGCATCAATGTTTGTCTTCTAAATGAAAAAAAAAGTGACAGATTAGGTTACATTTTGTATCTTAGGTATACAGAAACCTGTGTGTCAAATCTACACAATCTGAAGTTTTGTGTGAGCTGCATATCACTAAAATAGAACCGGAAATAAATCATGCTACTAGTATATGTGTTTGAACAACCCGGTTATCAAGTCCACACTCTACTCTATCAAGATCACAGCAGACCTGGTCGTCAATACCACTCAGGCGACCAGTGCATGATACTCCATGAATTTCCCCTCTCCACTCCTCGGGTCTCAAGGTATTTACCGTTACTAACAAAATTATTATTTTTATAGGGAAATTCTAAACCTGTGTCATAAAGCGCCTGGGTAACGGTAAGTAATCAGGATTGATTCAAGGAAGGGGAGGGTAACACCAATTACTAGGATCAAGAGCTCTTCACTCTTGAAAAAGAGTACTATGAGCAAATTAGAAAGAAAATAAATGTTGGTGTATGCGTTAATGAAAGGAAAAGCTAAATGGTTGTTTGCACCTAAAACAGTGAACATACACACGCTGGTAATAACAAGGATAAAATATTAACCTCTAATATCAGTAATGTGTCAGTCTGTCCGTGTCTCTCCCCTCATTGCCCCTAGAGGGCGGCTCCTTGATGCTGGTGAGGGGTTCTTGATCTAAGGAACTGGATCTTCTCCAATTCTCTGAATTAAGCCTGAAGCCTCCCCCCCACCCTTTTACCGTTCGCCATGATAATAAAAATTTCTTTCACACATACACTTAACAGAAATGTTTGCCAAATTTAATGATCTTAAGCTCATTGAAGCTACAAGTACTGAGAATTGTTTCAACCCCCTTATTCTTATTAAAAGTTCTAAATAGCCTGAAATCTGAATGTAATATGTTTGTGCTTGAAGGCACACATAGATACAAATTACTGAAAAAAGTCGCAGTTAATGTTTTATTAGGCCTCAGGGAGCATGAGGAAGTCGAGAACTTGGCTAAATTAGTTATAAAGAGAATGTCCTATAGAATTTTGGTTTCTCATGAAGCAGTTTAAAAACAAGTGTTAGAAAGAACTAGAAAAATGAGTTGTGAAGTAAAATAGTACAGACAGAAACTATCCGATCCATTAATGAAATGTGTGGAATAAAACATATCATTGAGGAAAATAACAAGATCAGTAGCCTACACGACGCAGTCACTGCAGGCTAAGGCTAGGCTATATCTCCAGCAGTTCAATCTTTAAGAAGTAAGATGTCAATGACATGAAGTGCCAGAAACAGGAGCCACACACTAGACTACTACATCTCAAGTGTCAAAATATTCAACCATTTAGAGACATGAGTCACCTCAAGAGGAAGTGGTAAATCACTTCATTGTCAATGATATCTGAATCTTGGGATTGTATCCACATTTTGCACTGGATGTATGAATGAAGATTGATGAGACTGTAACCTAAGTAAATAAACAATGTCTGCCGAGGAAATGATAAGACACTTGAATTTTCTTAAGATTATATCTTATTATATTATGTAGATTAGGTACGTGAGTAAATTTTAATATTTTTTAAAGACATAACCATGCCAAATGCGTCTAAGACCCGTCGTGACCTCTGTAAACACGTTCTTTTGCACTCTCGCTCTCACTCTCTCTCCCCTCCCTCCCACCCTCTCTCTCTCTCTATATATATATATATCTTTCTTTCCCTTCCCTCTCTTTCTCCTCCTCTCTTCTCCTCCTCCTTCTCTCCCTCCCTCCCTTTCTCTCCCTCCCTCTCTCTCCCTCCTCTGTGCGTGTGACGTTGAGTGCACTTATGAGCAGCGTCAAGCCCTAAACACTGGTACAACTATCATCCAGGTGGGACTCCTGTTGACGCTCCTCACGCACCACCTTCATTCAATTGTGGTCAAGATCACGTTAAGAAAGTGGAGTGGAAGGTAAGGCACGAAAGCTGATGGATGGCCAGAATACCTGATGTGAGTGACTGATGATGCAGGGAAAGAGGGAGAGAGGGTTGCAGGAAGAGAGTGAAATGGATGGAGAATGACAGGGAAGGAAGGAAGGAGAGGAGGGACGAAGGAAGAAAGAATGACAATCGGATGAAGCAAAGACCGATGGACTGGAGATTCTATGGGTTCAGTAACTATGGCACCTTGAAAGTTTTCATTAAAGCAGAACTGAGATACTATTACTTAGAATTACCTTCTCATGATGACTACCCCCACTGGGAAGCCAACAGGTATAGGTTAACGGGCAAACAGGGATACGCAAAAAATAACCTAAGAAACTTCAATATTTGCAACTGTTTAAAAAGTAATTTGTTATTTATAATTAAACTTCCGGATTAGTTCTTCGGTCCACATAAATAAATAAGTCATTAACTTTGATAATTATGGCTTTAAACTAGCATTAATCTCCACATTATAATATTAGAGAGAATTTAATAAAATGACTTTCAGTGACGCATTGCTGATTCAGTGTCCAGCCCATGCACTAAACAGGACGGGCGTTTTCACAATCACTACAGCTCACTGATTTCTGCACGATCCAGAGCCAAAAAATGTTACCTTAAACTAAATTTGATTGTTTACAGTTATCCACCAGTAAGGAAATAACGCTAAGAGGCGTCCAAGGTGAAGGCGGGTAGGGCTGTGTAATTCCTCAGAGCGTTGCTAGCTCTACACTTCTTATTTATTTATATAAGACGATGAGTGGCATTGTTACTCTTCATGTTTACACCCGACTCATGTCACCACCACACATAACAAGGGCAGTCACCACCACACATAACTGCAGTCGTCACCACACATACCAACAAGGGCAGTCACCACCACACATACCAACAAGGGCAGTCATCACACATACCAACAAGGGCAGTCGTCACCACACATACCAAAGGGCAGTCATCACCACACACACCAACAAGGGCAGTCATCACCACACATACCAATAAGGGCAGTCACCACACATACCAATAAAGGCAGTCATCACCATACCAATAAGGGCAATCACCACACATGCCAATAAGGGCAATCACCACACACACCAATAAGGGCAGTCATCACCACACACCAATAAGGGCAGTCATCACCACACACCAATAAGGGCAGTCATCTCACACACCAATAAGAACTTCATCACCACACACCAATAAGGGCAGTCATCACCACATACCAAAAAGGGCAGTCATCACCACACACCAAAAAGGACAGTCATCACCACACATAACAAGGGAAGTCATCACCACATATACCAACAAAGGCAGTCATCACCACACACACCAACAAGGGCAATCACCACACTTACCAACAAGGGCAATCATCACCACACCAACAAGGGCAATCATCACCCTTCACACCAACATGGGCAGTCATCACCACATATAGCAACAAGGGCAGTCATCACCACACTTACCAACAAGGGCAGTCATCACCACACTTACCAACAAGGGCAATCGTCACCACACTTACCAACAAGGGCAATCATCACCCTTCACACCAACAAGGGCAATCATCACCACATATAGCAAGAAGGGCAGTCATCACCACACTTACCAACAAGGGCAGTCATCACCACACATACCAACAACGGCGGTCATCACCACACATACCAACAAGGGCGATCATCACCACACATACCAACAAGGGCGGTCATCACCACACATACCAACAAGGGCGGTCATCACCACACATACCAACAAGGGCAGTCATCACCACACATACCAACAAGGGCAGTCATCACCACACATACCAACAAGGGCGGTCATCACCACACATACCAACAAGGGCGGTCATCACCACACATACAAACAAGGGTGGTCATCACCACACATACAAACAAGGGTGGTCATCACCACACATACCAACAAGGGTGGTCATCACCACACATACCAACAAGGGCGGTCATCACCACACATACCAACAAGGGCAGTCATCACCACATATAGCAACAAGGGCAATCATCACCCTTCATACCAACCAGGGCAGTCATCACCCTTCATACCAACCAGGGCAGTTATCACCACACATACCAACAAGGGCAGTTATCACCACACATACCAACCAGGGCAGTCATCACCCTTCATACCAACCAGGGCAGTCATCACCACACATACCAACAAGGGCAGTTATCACCACACATACCAACAAGGGCAGTCATCACCCTTCATACCAACCAGGGCAGTTATCACCACACATACCAACCAGGGCAGTTATCACCACACATACCAACCAGGGCAGTTATCGCCACACATACCAACAAGGGCAGTCATCACCACACATACCAACAAGGGCAGTCATCACCACACATACCAACCAGGGCAGTTATCACCACACATACCAACCAGGGCAGTCATCACCACACATACCAACAAGAGCAGTTATCACCACACATACCAACAAGGGCAGTTATCACCACACATACCAACAAGGGCAGTTATCACCACACATACCAACAAGGGCAGTTATCACCACACATACCAACCAGGGCAGTCATCACCACACATACCAACAAGGGCAGTCATCACCACACATACCAACAAGGGCAGTTATCACCACACATACCAACAAGGGCTGTCATCACCACACATACCAACCAGGGCAGTTATCACCACACATACCAACCAGGGCAGTTATCACCACACATACCAACAAGGGCAGTCATCACCACACATACCAACAAGGGCAGTCATCACCACACATACCAACAAGGGCAGTCATCACCACCACAGTTACTAAGGTACAGCTCATGTACGGCTGGGGTGACCCGAGTTAACCTCCTAAGGGTAAACAGGGAAAACAATGGAGGAAAGGGAAAGAAAGAACGAAAGAGGCAAGAATGAGGAAAGAATCAAAGAAAAAATGAAGGAGGAAGAAAGAAGGAAAGAGATAAGGTGAAAGTTGAAGGTGGCGTTCAATTCGTGCCACAGCAAGAAGTCGCCCAGCAGGCTGCCTGCCAGCCTCATTTATTTCATGGAGACAGGCGGACACCCACCCACCCTTCCCATCCCCACCCACCCAACCAAACCCCAGGAAGTTACTAGCAACTAATGGAAAAGGCGAGAGGAAAGGGGAAAAAATGAAGAAAAAAAAGCCGGGAGAGAAAGAGAGAGAGGGAGAGAGAGCACTTCGCCGTATCTCGCATCTGCTTGACAGTAGGGGTTGCAAGATCCTGTACGAGGCACAAGTACGCTCACACCTTGAGTATGCTCCACTTTCTTGGTTTGCCTGCCCCCCCTCTCATCTGCGACTGCTTGACAGAGTAGAGAACAGAGCAAGACGTCTCATCTCTCGCCTGGACCCATCCTGGATAGATCTGTCATTTCAGCAGAGCCTTCAACATAGGAGGGATGTGGGTGGCCTTACTGTTATGTACAAGGCCAATATTGTCAAAATACCACACTTGGATCCACTTCGAGGACAGCGTGAAACAAGCTTTTATGCCACAAGACGGGCAGAAAGCAGCAACTTCACTCTGGCTGTACCCTTCTCAGAACATCACTCCATCTGAGATCATACATACCAGGATGACTCGAGTATTGAACACATTCGTACAGCATAATGATGTCAACGAGATAACGTCAGTTGATCAAATGAAAATGCTGGCCCACAGATGGCTCCAACTTCATCCTGTTCCCTACTTGTATGTCTCATAACAAAAATGCTTTCAAATGAGCTGATGTAGGTAACAGCTCTTAGCTTGCCAATAAGTTAGGAATCCTTAACCTGTAAATAGCTGTCAATAAAGCTAGGGATCCTTAACCTTGTCAAACCCTGTGTAAAAAAAAAAAAAAAAAAAAAAAAAAAAAAGAGGGAGAGAGAGAGGGAGAGAGAGAGGGAGAGAGAGAGAGAGAGAGAGAGAGAGAGAGAGAGAGAGAGAGAGAGAGAGAGAGAGAGAGAGAGAGACAGAGAGACAGAGAAAGACAGACAGACAGACAGACACACACAGACACAGACAGACACAGACAGACACAGAAACAGACACAGACGCAGACAGACGCAGACACAGACACACACACCACAAAGCTGTCTTTATGACACCGAGGTTTATAACAGAACGAGGTGAAGAATCTACAAGCACAACTTGGCTGTGGAAACTGGCCTTATGCTCTGAGCTTGCCGCCTCCGGTTAGGATGATGCTCTTCTCCAAGATGACGTTAATAACTAAATTAACATATCTTTAATCTCCAACACAAATGCATCCCTCACCGGCTATGTGACAAAGCCTTCAGATCAGCCTTAGTTAGGCTTGGAGAAGGTATATGAGGCACTCCACTATCTATAACAGGAACCTGCAAAAGCAAACCTGTCGGAAAATGGAAGTCCAAAAGTGGGCCATCTCTAGATGGGTGGCTGGCACAAGTTCACTTGATGAAAATATTTCACCACTAAATCGGTAGGATGGGAGCGTCTCTACTAGCAGTTACGAGAATGCTGACTTCTTTGGTAAACACTTTCCTGTCAAGATGCAAGTCCCTGATCCAGCAATGAAGCCTCCTTTGCTAGCCGCAAGAACTATGTCAAGATTGTTAGAGGTGACAATAAGGCAGGATACAGTGTATGTTCTCTTTAAATCCCTGGACCAAGACATGGCTGTGGGTCCAGATAATGTGAGCCCAAGATTGTTGAGTAGATGTGCAGACCAGCTAGTATCGCCACTAACTCGCATATAACAGCACTACCTAGCACATTGTAGGGAGCCTTCTTTGTAGAAAGAGGCGAATGTAGTCCCTGTTCACGAAAAGCAGAGCAGAGCAGAAATCAGCATCAACAGATTAGTGTCACCCCTATCAATCACTGGCAACAATCTCACGGCAGATGACAGCGGTTTTCGACAACCACTCGCTTCTTTGTGACCGTCAATATGGCTTCAGGAAAGGTCACTCTGCTGTTAAACCTCTCCAACATGTGGCATCAGTCACTGGATGAATCCAAGAACAGCTGTGTAGTAGCAATGAGCGTTGCTGGTGCTTTCAACCGACTATGGCAAGAACTAGAGTCGCTGGCTCTGCGCTATGCCTCCTTAGTGATTACCTTCAAGGCAGATCTCTAAGTGTAGTTCTCAATGGGACAGAATTAACAAGACGCTCTATTGATGTCAACGTTCCACAGGGAAGTGTGGGCCATTGTTATAGAATGTCTACTTCAATGACCTTCTTCAGCTCATCCCAAAATCCCATGCATATGCAGACAACTGTACTCTGACATTTACTTACCGAAGAACAGAAATGCCAGCTGCTCTCAGTTACATCAATCGCAAGCTCACAGCTACATCAGCCTCGGGAAAACGATCGCAAGTTATATTTGCTTCTGAGAAAACACAAATGATCTCTAGGCACCATGCTGAAGCAGTGGTAAGAATAAATAGGAGTGTGTTGGAACCCGAGGATGACGGTGATATCCTTAGGGTGAAATATGATTCCAAACTGACTATGAAGAACCACATAGTAAATCATGCAAACAAAACAGCCAGGAATCTTACGGCACTTCAGACATATTTCGTATCTGCTTGACAGTAAAGGTTGCAAGATTCTGTACGAGGCCCAAGCAGGCTCATGCCTCGAGTATACATTATCTGAGATCATTTACTCCTACGATAACTCGAGTCTGGAACATGTTCGTATAGCATAATGACATCGATGAAATAAAGTCAGTTGACCAATTGAAATTGCTGGCCCACAGATGGCTCAACTTAATCCTATTAATTATTCCTATGTCTTATAACCATAAAAAGGTTTTCAAATGAGCTTATGTACATAATGGTAAGAACCCTTAACCTAACCCTGTGTGTGTGTGTGTGTGTGTGTGTGTGTGTGTGTGTGTGTGAGAAAGAGAGAGAGAGAGAGAGAGAGAGAGAGAGAGAGAGAGAGAGAGAGAGAGAGAGAGAGAGTGGAGTGTAGATTACGAGTGAAATCACGTTCCATAGTCTTAAGAACAGGTACGATTGGGCTCACGAAGCTAAACTGGAAGGGAGTTAATCGGGCAAACGGCAAGCTGAGAAGCAGGGCTGGAAGCTAAGACTCAACCCATGCAACCGCATATAGGCGAGTTCACAATTTAAGGGTTCACGAGGCGCAGTTAGAAATTAGTCACGGAGTGTTAGGAAGTATTCCTTCAGTAAAACGATGGTCAGCATCTAAAATGACCAGGACAAAGAAGCGGAAACAGACTCCATACACAGCTTTAATATATATGAGTCACAAAGCAAGGTAAATTCAGTGGTAGGGCCAGGAGCTAAGACTCGACTGCAGAAGCTCAATACAAAACAAAAATACATCTCAGATGAAACTCAAAAATCCACAAGTGAATGGAAGTGAGCCCTATCAAATAATATAATCTAATTATGTTTCCGCACGTATCCTGAATAAAAGAAGATTGTGTCCAGTTCACATGAAAAAATATTGACTAAAATTATAATAAAAATAACCTATTTAAAAGTTACGGAATTGCGGTTTGTTTAAAAAACCTGCAGTTCTCGAGATACCATCGGAAAACAGGTCGAAATTCATCAGCACAACACAATAAGCTACAGGGTAGTCTTGGATGAACTCTTTCATATATGTAAATGAAACGAAACAATGTAGCGCAGAAAGCCTGAGACGCATCCACATGGGGAATTTACCCATAATGAAGACCACGCCTCAGTCTCATATATATATATATATATAATATATATATATATATATATATAATATATATATATATATATATATATATATATAGGCACACACAGTGGAATCTTGGTACTCGAACAGCTCCATACTCGAACAATTCGGTACTCAAACGCTTTGTTCAGTAAAAAAAAATCGCTCTGTAGTCGACCAAAACTCCGCTGAACTTCACTGTAAACTATTTCCTATTTCTTCGCATTTTTGAGTGTTTTTTTATATTTGTATAAATAAGTCACCATGGGGCCTAAGATGATTAGTGATAACAATTAACCAAAAAGAAAATTGGTTAGTGTGTGTTTGCCCTGATATAAACACCTCCGCCTCTCCATGTAATATGCCTTTTATTAATTTCGGCGTCTTTATTGGGCTTCTTGGTTATCCGTCATGTTTTTGATATCAAGTTGGAATAAATGTGATCACCTTTATTACTAATATTAGCATAATTACACAACATTGTATTCGCGCCACCGCTAGTATCCGGCTATCAAGAAGACTCAACAGATACTGAATGCTTCTTCTGTGTGTTTTTGGGGGTCTGAAATAGATTAATCAAATTTACATTATTCCTTATGGGAAAAATTCGTTCGGTACTCGAACAGCCTTTAGGAACGAATTAAGTTCGAGTACCGAGGTTCCACTGTAGTATATAAATAAATAAATTATATATATATATATATATATATATATATATATATATATATATATATATATATATATATATATATATATATATATATTATATATATATATATATATATATATATGTCGCCTAGGTAGTAGGGTGGTAGACAGCAACCGCCCAGGGAGGTACTACCGTCCTGCCAAGTGAGTGTAAAACGAAAGCCTGTAATTGTTTTGCATGACGATAGGATTGCTGGTGTCTTTTTTCTGTCTCATAAACATGCAAGATTTCAGGTACATCTTGCTACTTCTACTTACACTTATGTCACGCTATACTTGCATGTACAAGCACATATATACACACCCCTCTGGGTTTTCTTCTATTTTCTTACTAGCTCTTGTTCTTGTTTATTTGGTATCTCCATGGGGAAGTGGAAAAGAATACTTCCTCCGTAAGCTATTCGTGTCATAAGAGGCGACTAAAATGCCGGGAGCAACGGGCTCGTAACCCCTTCTCCTGTACACATTACTAAAGTTAAAAAGAGGAACATTTTCTTTTCTTTTTGAGCCACCCTGCTTCGGTGGGATACAGCCGGTTTGCTGAAAGAAGAATATATGTCGTGCCGAATAGGTAAAACTTATGATTAAATAGCAATGCTCTTCTTGCTGAGTAAGGCAAGTGAAAATTTGAGTATGCAATAATTTCGCAAAAAATCATTCTGAACCTAACGAAAAAAATATATTTCACTTGTTTGTTTATTAAATTACTGTAAACTTACCTAAAATATATTTAGTTGGATTAGGCTAAATTAAATTGCGCTTGTTATAATAAGGTTAGGTAGGTTTTCTAATGTTCTTTTGGTACAAAATCATTAATTTTTATATTAACATAAATGAATAAATGTATCTTTAAATGTGAAAGAGAATTTTTTTAGAAAAGACTTAATTTTAAATGAGTTCTTGCTAACTGACCAGTTTTACCTATTCAGCACGACATATGTACTTATACAGACACACACACATCTGGTTTATATTGTGTGAAGACTAGATTATGCACACACACAGATGTTTTGTCAACATTATATGAAACACTCATGCATCTGCTCAAGAGATGGGAGCCTGTGCTAGGATACAAGAATTACTTCTCTGAATTGCAACACCGAGGTGCTCGAACACAAAATTAGCTGTTCTATTATACTTAGTTTCCCCTAACGATTTTTATTTTACCCTTCTCTTGAAAGAATTCAAAGAAACACTTTCCCCACGAGCCGACGGTCACCGAGCTTATTGGAACGAAGGTGTATTGATGAGCAAGTGTCTTATATTTTTTTGAAGCTGACGGCTGAACCACCATCTCCTCCACTGTAATGAAGATCAAATCATTCTCACACTACCATTGATACTCGTCAGCATAGATGCCTGCTTGACGAGAGCGCCCGGGATCATCTGCTTGACAGCCTGCTAGCAACTCCAGCTCTGCTATACGGTAACCTGTGAAGCTCCCGCAGTTGATGAACCCATTCTAGAATACTTGACAATATTCTCATTTTCCTACTGAAGTCTTCCATCTCAGACTAACACATTTCAACAATATGCATGTGATCCATTCTATATGATGTAAAGTTGACAAAGAAACGCAGCTAGCTTTTGTTCCCACTATGTAAATGTCATACAGAATAGGTCACCTACACAAACTGGCTGACCAGGAGTGCTTTGAAAAAAATTGTGTAGTTATTTCTTGAAGGCCAGGAACATTCATTTATCATTCACTTACTCTATCCCTTACCCTCTTACCCCCCCCCCTCCCTCCCTCCTCCTCCTCCTTCCTCCTCCTCCTCCTCTCTCTCTCCTCAAGCAAACTTTGCACGGGCCGCAGCACAAGTCAACACATCCCAGGACTGGTGGGTGTGTTTGGTTGGCTCTGAGTTGAGTGTTCAGCAAGTCCTGGCCACAAGCAATTAGTCTCAAAACACACACACACCACACACACACACACACACACACACACACACACACACACACACACACACACACGGTAAGAAAGCTGTGAAAGAAGATGGTGCAGAGTTTCAAAAGTATGAGAGGCCTACGAAGCCATGAAATGTATGACGCTTGTCGAGTAATTGAGAGGCGGAGACTACTAACAAACTCGACCCTGCAACAAGGACAGTACAACTGAGTACAGTCATAAAATGGGAACTGGATAAACGTAGGGGTGGAGCCGAAGGTAAACCTCTCACCTGAGAATCATACAAACTGGATAACATCGACCACATATGTAAAGCTGACAAATATATTCGTTACCTTCAGACATATAAACAAAGTTATTCTAGATAAAATGGTGTACTGTTGGCTAGCAATGAAGGCTAAGACAAACTGAAGAACAAGCTTTTATTGGACAACGTTTCGCTCTAGGTAAACTTGATAAAGCTCTACAGATAATGAAACGCTGTATCAATAATTAATAGGTAGTTCTGCAACTTGTGTTTTTATGTGGAATGAGTTACTCTGAAGACTATATGAAAGTACTAGTGTGTGCTGCGACAGCTTGATGATCAAGACACATGTGCAACAGCTAGGCATCTTTATTGTTTAAACATTTCGCCTACACAGTAAACTTCTTCAGTCAAATACAAAGGCTGCAGGTGTAGTAGTGAAATAAAGATGTAATTAGTCCCTCAGCCTTGGAGAAGAGTTCAGCTCAATGGTCTGGAACGATATTGTTCCAGACCACTGAACTCTTCTCCAGTTTAAGTGACTGACCACCTCAAATACTATTTCTCTAAGGTATTTTATACCATTTTCAACATAACGACAGCTTGTAAGCCTCTACTCTGAAGAACATCAAATGCTATTTATTACTACCTTCAGTTTTTAGAGAGAGAGAGACAGGTAAGCTAGCGGAAGACCTAGGTGAGAACCAAAAGCTCCAGTGGCGAGTCATCATTTAACAAAGACCCGCGTCAGGACACATTTGTCATGGTTACTGGCAAATCTTACCTAACACAAACAAATAACCCGCACTTAAGAGGTAAAATTATGACAAAATTTCTGCCCGACTTAGTCCGAGTCGGACAGAAACGTCGTCATTGCGTATTGTTCTGATCTCATAACTAATGCATCTCAGGGAAGGAGAAATAGCTAAGACAAACACAAAATATATAACTGCTTACAATGATGAGAGCAAACTAGAAATGACTTGAACAAATAAACTACTTGAGTATAAGAGGGAATGCTTTCCTTGTATGGCTAACAAAGCAAGTGAAAAGCATCAGAAAGACAGGTACTGAAAATTAATTCCATACATGGAGTCTAAGATAAGAATGAAAAACCCTCGGAACAGCTACAACAAAAAATAAAAGGTTGAAATTATATTATTCACAGGGAAACACTAAACACGTAGGGGGAGATGCAACACCTGAGGAATGGAAAGCAATAAGGTCTGACCCAAAAAATAGTGTAACTCCAGTCCTCAGCATTAAGAACCTATCACCTCGAAGGTTCTATGATCAAAAGTTGGGAACTAAGAACAGGAGCTCAACCCTCACACTAACTAGTATAGAAGGCTAAATCTCATACCCTCAAGTTCCACAGTGACTGTAGATCTCTCTTCTGACTGGAACTTTCAGTTTTCTTGCTCTCAGAGCATAATATGGGTCCAGCTGCTGTCAATAATGTCTATATTAGTGAGCCCCAAAAGCTTATCTAAAGTAATAAAATAAAAGGGAAAATAATGAAAAACAATTAATAATGCATCCTGTTTATGTATTTATTTAAACAACATAGTATATTTCAATTAAAAAAAAAAAGATTTGCACATACTCCAACTTGTCGAGGAAGTTATATTTCTTTCTTAACACTTCTTGCCCAGCAGCGGCTGGTAATTACGTCAACTTTGCCAACTGCTTCATAACACGCAATATTTAACTGCTACTTTTTACCACATATTAATGCAAAATAAACCAACAAAAAATAAACAAAATAAATAAAAAAGCGTTAACTTTCCTCATTGCTGACAAATTGATCTTAAAATATTTTGCTTTCTCTCCCTCTCTTACACACACACATTATATATACATATATATATATATATATATATATATATATATATATATATATATATATATATATATATATATATATATATATATATATAATATATATATATATATTGTAATGAGGTAGTAGGCTGGTAGACAGCAACCGCCCAGGGAGGTACTGCCGTACCGCCGAGTGAGTGTGAAACGGAAGCCTGTATTTCTTTTACATGATGGTAGGATTGCTGGTGTCTTTCCTGCCTCAAACATGCAAGATTTCAGGTACTTCTACTTACACTTAGGTCACACTACACATGCATGTACGCGTTTATGTATACATACTCATCTGAGCTTTCTTTAATTTTATCTTAATAGTTCTTGTTCTTATCACTTTCCCTTTCATATTCATGGGAAAGTGGAATAAGAATTTTTCCTCCGTAACCCATGCGTGTTGCAAGTCAACTAAAATGCCGGGACTAATAACCCCTTTTCTCGTATAACTTACTAAAAAAGAAAACTAAGAAAACCGTCAAAGTGCTATGTCTGAATGTGCGTGGATGTAGTGCGAATGAAAAGAATGACGAGGTATTGTGTAGATGGCAATAATATTTTGAGGAATTTTAAATGTCGATGAAGAAAGGGAGGCAGTAATTTTATGTACTGGCCAAGGAGGTATAACATCTTTCAGGAGTGAAGAAAAGCAAGATGTGAGTGTGAGGGAGGTGCGTGAGGCATTACCTAAAATGAAAGGGGGTAAAGTAGCTGGAACTGACGGGATCCTGACAAATGGTAAAAGCAGGGGGAGATATACTGTTGGAGTGGTTGGTATTTTTGTTTAATAAATGTATAAGCATGCATAGTTCCCCAATATAAAGGGAAGGGGGACACAAGAGGCTGTAAAAATTATAGGGAAATAAGTTTACTGAGTATACCAGGTAAAGTGTATGGAAGGGTTATTACTTAAAGAATTAGAGGTAAGACAGAGAGCAGGATTCCAGATGAGCAAGGAGGCTTCAGAATGGGTAGGGGATGTGTAGATCAAGTGTTTACAGTGAAACATATATGTGAACAGTATTTAGATAAAGGCAAAGAAGTTTTCATTGCATTTATGGATTTAGAAAAGACATATGGGTGTGAGGCATGGGTGGTGAATGCTGCAACAAGGAGAGGCAGTGATGTCATGTCTGAGGGCAATGTGCTGGGTGAATATAATGCAGAGAATCTGTAGCTTGGAGATTAGGAGGTGCGGATTACCAAAGCTATTATCCAGAGGGCTCAGGAGGGGTTACTGAGATCGTTTGGACATGTATAGAGGATGGAACGAAATATAATGACTTCGACAGTGTATAAATCTGTAGTGGAGAGAAGGTGGGGTAGTTGTCGGCCTAGGAAAGGTTGGAGGGAGGTTTTGTGTGTGAAGGGCTTGGACTTCCAGCAAGCATGTGTGAGCGTGTTAAATAGGAGCAAATGAAGACGAATGATTTTTAGGACTTGATGTGCTGTTGGAGTGTAAGCAAGGTATCATTTAGGAAGGAATTCAGGGAACCTGGAAGGCCGGACTTGATTCCTGGAGATGGGGAGTACAGTGCCGGCACTCTGAAGAAGGGGTGGTAATGTTGCAGTTTTATAACTGTAGTGTAAGCATGACTCTGGCAAGACAGTGATGTAGTGAATGATGAAAGTTTTTCTTTTTCGGGCCACCCTGCCTTGGTGGGAAACGGCCCATGTGTTAATAAAAGAAAATATGATAGAGTGGATAGGGGAGCAATGTGGCAGATGTTGCAAGTGTATGGAATAGGTATTAAGTTACTAAAAGCTGTAAGGAGTTTTTATGAGGATAGTGAGGCTCAGATTAGGGTGTGTAGGAGAGAGAGAGATCACTTCCCAGTAAAAGTAAGTCTTAGACAGGGATGTGTAATGTCACCATGCTTAACATATTTATAGATAGGGTTGTAAAAGAAGTAAATGCTAGGGTGTTGGGGAGAGGGGTGGGATTAAATTATTCGGAATCAAATATAAAATGGGAGTTGATACAGTTAAACCATACCCCCGGCCGGGATTGAACCCGCGGTCATAGAGTCTCAAAACTCCAGCCCGTCGCGTTAGCCACTAGACCAGCTAGCCACAATAAGATTCATCCAACTAGGTATATTTCTACACCATAGGAAGGTTAGCACAGGCACCTCTGTGACCACAAATGTGGCTAGCTGGTCTAGTGGCTAACGCGACGGGCTGGAGTTTTGAGACTATGACCGCGGGTTCAATCCCGGCCGGGGGTATGGTTTGTTTGCAATCGTGTCATTACGATTTCTTAAGTCATGCTGACGGCAGTGAAGGGACTTGAGCTAGAGTTCGTCACGGCCACGCTAGCTGGAGATTCGTCTGTAAAAACTTGCATTTGTGGTCACAGAGGTGCCTGTGCTAACCTTCCTATGGTGTAGAAATATACCTAGTTGGATGAATCTTATTGTGGCTAGCTGGTCTAGTGGCTAACGCGACGGGCTGGAGTTTTGAGACTATGACCGCGGGTTCAATCCCGGCCGGGGGTATGGTTTGTTTGCAATCGTGTCATTACGATTTCTTTAGTCATTGATACAGTTACTTTTTGCTGATGACACTGTGCTTTTGAAGGATTCTAAAGAAAAAGTGCAAAGGTTAGTGGACGAGTCTTGAAGGGTGTGTAAAGGTAGAAAGTTGAAAGTGAATATAGATAAGAATAAGGTGATGAGGGTATCAAACGATATAGATAAAGAAAAATTGGATATCACATTGGGGGGGAGGGAGTATGTAAGAAGTGAATGTTTTCAGATATGTGGGAGATGACTTGTCAGCAGATGGGTTTATGAAGGATGAAGTTAACCATAGAAATGATGAAAGAAAAAAGGTGAATGGTACTACCGAGGTATCATTGGAGACAAAGAACGTTATCCATGGAGGCAAAGAAGGGAATGTACGAGAGTATAGTGATACCAACACTCTTATTTAGGTGTGAAGCTTGGGTTATAAATGATGCAGCGAGGAGGCGGCTGGAGGCAGTGGAGATGTGTCTAAGGGCAATGTGTGGTGTAAATATTTTGCAGAGAATTTGTAGTGTGGAAGTTATGAGGTGTAGAGTTACTAAAAGTATTAGTCAGAGGGCTGAAGAGGGGGTTGTTGAGATGGTTTGGTTATTTAGAGAGAATGGAACAAAGTAGAATGACTTGTAGAGCGTATAAATCTGTAGGGGAAGGAAGGCGGGGTAGGGGTCGGCCCCGAAAAGGTTGGAGGGAGGGGTAAGGGTTTTGTGGGCGAGGGGCTAGGACTTCCAGCTAGGACTTGCAGCCGTGCGGTGGGACACCCTTGTAGACTGCTCAAGCAGACCAGTTCCTTCCAAAGAGCCCAAACAGTCCCACTGTGACAAACCGATAATGGAAAAAATTGTTAACACAATGCTCACCTACGCTTCAGGAAAAGACAATGCTCGTTTCCTAGCGGTGAATGCACCACATTCAGATTTCCTTTTATCTGTTCCCAGTACCTCCATGGGCACTCGACTCGACCCACAGGCCATTCGGATGGGTGTTGCTCTTCGCCTAGCCGACCCCATACTCACCGAACATAGGTGTATTTGTGGCATGACGTCGGCTGATCAATTCGGACTTCATGATCTCATGTGTCATACTTCAGAAAGAAAGTATTGTAGACATGAGGAGGTCAATGACATCATAAAGAGAAGTCTCGCCACAGCCCGTTGCCCAGCTGAACGGGAACCCCAGGTACAGAGGTCTGATGGAAATCAAAAGCGTCCTAGAGTCACTATGCTACCCTGTAAGAATGGTAAGCAGATTGCCTGGGACTACACCTGTGCTGCCACATTGGCAAACACCTACTTGCAATACTCTGAAGCTGAAGGGGGTGGAGCCACCAGATACAGGTAGACCCAGAAGACCCTCTTGCTATCACTTCATCCCAGTAGGGTCGGAGACCCTAGGAGAATGGGGCAAGTGTGCTCTAAAGTTCCTCAAAGAGCTGGGTGAAAAGTGCATCACAGAAACTAAGGATCACAGAGCGGCCATCTTTCAGAGACTCATTTTTGCGATCCAGAGGGAAAATGCCTGCAGCATTTTGGGCACGCGGCCCATCGCCGCGGAGCTGGACGAAGTATTCGAGATGTAGGCTCTGAGATGTTTATGCTGTTCTACTCCCTATTGTATTTTTGTCAATGTATTTTGTCTTTAAATAAAGCCCGCATAAAATATTGAATATAGGGGGTGGTAGAAGAAAATATTCAAACAGTTCCGGGGAGAACCTCGAGTTTTCCCTAAAGTTTATTTCCAGTCCAGTTCCAGATTATAGGATGACGGTTTAAGTTAAGAAATCACAAAGTATGAAATATATATTCTTATATCCGCTCAGGATTATTATAATATATTTTAACGACCTAAAATAAAATGTACATAGCGACTTTGCTTTCAACAATTTGCATCGAAACTTAATATATGTATATTCATACAAGTTTGAAACTAGTACATGTTTGCCAACTCACTAATGCAGAAAGTTAGAATGTGCCAGTAGTTATGACTCAGAGGTTTGTAATTAAATGTACGTTTACAAGTCTTTGTAAACATTTAAATACAAGTTTAATAAGGTAAGAGACAGAGAGAGAGAGGGAGAGAGAGAGAGAGAGAGAGAGAGAGAGAGAGAGAGAGCACAAGAATGCAAATTACTGTGTCGCCTAGATCGTGAGACACCCAAAAAAAACTAAAGGGAGAAGATGAACTATATAAAAAAAAGAGACATGAAAATTCTGAAAAGAAAATCAGCAGGAAGGAAAAAAGCTCAGATATTAGAGCGAAAGATGAACTAGGATACTGAAGACTTTTTAATCAAGAGCAGAAATACAGTTGCAACAGGATGCAGTAGGAAGAAGGAAGAGAAGAATATTGTGGAGGAAAACAGAGAGAGAGAATAAGATGAAGCAAACGAAACAGGACAATAACAGGATGTCATGGCTTGGGAGGGGGGGGGTAAGATCCCAGGGGGCCAATTTCGAATTTTAAAAATAAAACAAAAAACAGTGTAACAGAGTGGGAAAACAAAACTGAAAACAAGACTATACACGAAATACTAAGGAGTTAATAATGGTATGCAAGAAGTCATGAACAGATTTATAGCAGCAAAGATGTTTTTTGGAGGTAAAGGCTTAAGACAGCATAAGAAATACAAGAGAGGGAGAGGCAGGAGTGTCCACAAATCAACACTTGCACCTGTGTTGCTTATGCTCCGGGATGCAGCCAGGGCGAAGCCACACACCACAATTTAATTAGAGGAAGCAGTTAAACAATAACCCAAGACAAATAACCCGCATATAGGAGACAAACTTATGACGACGTTTCGGTCCTAAGTTTCTGTTTCGTATTAGCAGGTTATTTGTGTTTTGTTCCAATCACGATATTGTGCCTTTTTATTTTTTATGGACCCCGCAGGTAACCCTCTAATTCTTTCCAACTTCTCTGATGTTCTTCCTTCTTTTAGATCCCTCTTTCGCTCATATGATGCTGCTTCCAGGCGTCATAAGAACCACCTTCACTGTCTAACCTACTGTCCTGCTGAACAAGTTTTGCCCCCTTCTCCCATTTCTTGTAACTCAACATCCTGGGCACTCCCTTTCCTTTCCTGATCTTCCTGATCCCTTTCCTCTTACTTCAACAGTTCATACTTTCTCAAGTTGATGATGCCTTCTTCACCCTCCGTCAACATCACCGAGCTCTCCTCTCTCCCACATAATCTATTTAACTTCACAACTAATTCTTTCCCCACTGTTCGCCTCAATTCAGAAATTAGCTCTATTAAATTACAGTAGATACTTCATCGTCAGATCTCCGACATTTCTTGATCCAGGTTCTCCCTCACTGTTACTAACCTGTCCTCTGTCACTTTCTCCCAACATCACCTTGAACACTTTTCCAACATCACCTTGAACACTCTCCCAGCATCACCTTGAACACTCTCCCAACATCACCTTGAACACTTTTCCAACATCACCTTGAACACTCTCCCAACATCACCTTGAACACTCTCCCAGCATCACCTTGAACACTCTCCCAACATCACCTTGAACACTTTTCCAACATCACCTTGAACACTCTCCCAACATCACCTTCAACACTCTCCCAACATCACCTTGAACACTCTCCCAACATCACCTTGAACACTCTCCCAACATCACCTTGAACACTCTCCCAACATCACCTTGAACACTTTTCCAACATCACCTTGAACACTCTCCCAACATCACCTTGAACACTCTCCCAACATCACCTTGAACACTCTCCCAACATCACCTTGAACACTCTCCCAACATCACCTTGAACACTCTCCCAACATCACCTTGAACACTCTCCCAACATCACCTTGAACACTCTCCCAACATCACCTTGAACACTCTCCCAACATCACCTTGAACACTCTCCCAACATCACCCTTAACACTCTCCCAACATCACCCTTAACACTTTACCTTCCCCTCGTGTTGGCACTGACCTCATTAGCTCTCCTGAGTCCTTTCGCCAGTCTCACTAGACTTTTCCTGATCTGTCTTCTTTTCGAGGTGCTCTCAGTCCTGACCTTGAAAGCCTAGTGTCTAAGAATTTCCACCTTCCTCGTCACTATCAACTCACCCTTTCTTCTCTTAAATCTTATAATAATATTGTTATTCTTGCTTCTGACAAAGGTAATTCGGTGGTTGTCCTTGATCGCGAAGATTACCCCGGAAAAACTGAAGCCTTACTCTCTGACAACGCCACGCATTTACACTTTCATCTTCAACAACCTTTATTGCATCAAGAGGACTTTTAATAATAAACTTTGAACTTTCTTTAATCTTTGTCCTCCCGACTTTTATCTTGTTCAACGTTTCCATGTTATCTGTCCCTCTCTAACTTATTTCTATGATCTTCCTAAAACTCATAAACCTGGTATTCCTCTACGTCCCATTATGTCCCCCAGAGATTCTGTCTCTTATCACCTGGAACTTTTTCTCCTGCTCACCTCCGTCACTCTCAAGACCTCCTTGAACGTGTTCGGCCACATTCGACCTGTAGGATGCTAAGTCTTGACGTTGAGTCCCTCTTCAATAATGTCCGTCTTGGTGATGGTTCTCAATTTTCTTAGTGTGAAGGTCAATGAAGGGATACTTCATCTCTCTATACTAACTGATGTTTTTCTTGATCTCATTAGCCTTTGTGTGGACTCTAACTCTTTCATTTCACGGTAAATTTTATTCCCAAACCTTTGGTGCTATGGGTTCTCCTCTATCCCCTGTTCTTGCTAACCTTTACATTGGGATTGCTCTTTGGGCACATAGTTTCTTCCAACCTTTTCTTAATGCACTTAATCCTGCTCCTTCCATCAGGTTCAAAGCTGAATGGGACTCTAACTCTCTTGCTTCCTTTCCTGGATGTACATTTCCATCGCTCGGCGACAGACTTTTCTTTTCCCGTTTATAGCAAGACAATCCAGTGGCATGTACATTCATTACTTTTCTTACCATGATCCCTCTGTCAAGAAAAATGTTTTTATTTCTCTCTTTCTCCGTGTTCTTCTCATTCGTTACCCTCAGTTTCTTGACTGAAATATCCACTCTTTGTAATTCGTTCTTTCGTCTTAGCTACCCTTCCAATTTCATAAACTTGCCTTCTCGCACGCTAAACTGATTTTCTTCTCTCCTAAAGTCTTTACTCCTATAAAATCTCCTGTTCTCTGCTTTCCTTAAATTTTTAGTATACCTAATCTAAACAATACCCTCCGTTCCTTACACCTACTCTTCGCTAGATTAACACACATCATAGTGATCTAGTTCGTACCTCTCCTGCCACTGATGCTTCCGGAGTCTGCTCCATTTCCTGCTAATTTTGTCTTCTCCAATACTATGGAGAAACTGGCCGCTCTCTTTCTGACTGATTTAAAGAACACAAAAGAAGTGTTAGCTTTGACGATACTGATAATGCTCTTTTCTGTCATGTTAGAGATCCCAGTCATCCTATTAACTGGTCCTCTGCCAAACCTCACAGACGCCGACTTGTTGAAGCATCCCTTATACACAACTTTCTTTGCTTTATCTCTGTAGACGCATTCCTTTCTCATTACACTGTCAAATGCTCCAAACTTCAAAACACTCGTGACTTGACCTGATCTTCATCTCTTCCTCCACTTACCTCTTCTCCTTTCCTATATTTTCATTGCCTTTCCTGTTTTCTTCCTAGGCGGGTTCTGTCCTACGGGATTTTGTCCCGCTGACATTTAGTCCTACACTCGTGAGTCATTAGCTCTCCTGTAGTGCTCCTCTTTTCTCTTGTTCTTAGACTACCTCCACTATCTCTTCGCTAAGTCTCCACCCTCTGACCTTTTTACTCCCTACCACCACTATCATCTTATTGCCACCTCTACCACTGTTGCCCTACTGTTTCTACTACTGCTACTACCACCACCATACTACTACCACTTTTATACTGTCCCCTCCTCTCGTGTAAGTAGTCCTGTTCCCACACCCCTCTCGTATATATTCTGGCTCCCTTCGCGCGTCATTACGCATGCACAGAATACCTGTTGTACTTGGCTTCTTTTGAGAGGAAGAGGACGCGAGGATGTTGCAAGGACACAACAGAGTTCTCGGATGAGGAAATGTGGGGCGCAATTGCGGATATGTTGCGAGACCACTCTAGTCTCAATGGACAGCGACATAAGCGAAATCAGCCAAGCCAGTGTGAACAATATGATAGGGATAGACCAAGATTAGTTCACCCCATCCACAGAAATACTGGATGGCGAAGGCTGGCAAGAAGTACGATCCCCGAAGCCGAAGAGAGACAGTATTTCTTTGCTTCAGATTAAGCAAGCCAAACCATCCACAGGAAAAAATCAGGCTGATCAACAGAGGACGCGAAACCCCGTATGCTACTATAATTCATCTGGAGAGGAAATATAGCCTGAAAATATCAGTTTCTCCAAATGTGAAAGGAAAATTTATTCTCACTCCCCGAAACAGAGTCCTTTGATGTACTGCAGAAGGTGAACGACCTCGAATCGCCACTTATTCTCAAAGCTAAAATCCATAGAGCGAGTGACAAAAGTCGTACTAATGCTCTATCCGCTAGACGTACCTCTCGATGCAATTCACAGTAACCAAAGCATCCTGAAAGAAGGACGGGAATGTACCAACGAGGCAGGCCTTGATCCAACATATAATACCTCTCAGCTCAACTGGATCTCGGCTGCTGGGGAAAATACCAGGTAACTTTGAGGTGCTTCACGTGGCAGAGTTAAAACTACCTCATCGCGTGATGTCAACTTAAGGAAAAGCGCGGGTCTCACCAAGCCAAGGACTGCTTGGGTAAATTAAATTGAGATGAGACTATGGAACCCTGGTGTGTCCCAGCTGTAGCAAGAAGCATCATGCCTGGAACCTGCACTGCCCGGAGAGGCTCCGCCGGGTTAAGGCAGTATGGAAAACCCCGGTTGTCCAGCCACGAACATCACGTAGAACTATCACCACTGAGCAGCAGTCTCGTCCAGAGGCAGCTACAGTACCACGGAACCCTGGGCCACTTTCCTTGCCACAGCGATGGAAACCGATACTTCCGATACTCCCATCCCACAACAACAATCAGACCCCATGCCGTAGTAGCAGACTACAGCCAACGCGTCTACCCTAATACCACAACAGCCACCAGTGAAGGGCATTGTAGCCCAAAGGAACAGAGCAAGCCATGTCGTATTATCCCTGAGCCATCAAATGATGTCGACAATCACGTCCTTCACTGAGGTCATATGCTACCTGATAAACTAGGTAGAAAACCAGGAGATATTCAGAGCTATTGTGAAGATCTTCTTGAACCTATGCATGATGGACAAAACAAGAGTCCATGCGTTTATTAGCAAATGTACCCGGCCACCTAATACAGGGCCCAAAGACAATCATGCAGTGGAACGCATTTGGACTACAGCAAGACCTTGGTCACGGTCACAGAACAGCTGAATTAGAAGTCGTAGTTATCAATCTCAGATTCTCAAAGACATCGAGATCCTTATATGGCCCATGTCAGGACGCAATTCCTGACAAATCAATCAAAACGTTCCGCGCTTCTGTGTAACTAATAAATCGGAATCTTAATTGAGGAAACGTTTCGCCAGCCACTGGCTTCTTCAGTCCAATACAGAGAATAACAGTGGAAGATGAGGAGGAGTTTGAGGTAATTAGTCC
>NC_069459.1:14185963-14190963 GCF_026875155.1 Cherax quadricarinatus | reverse complement strand
GCCAGTTCCTACTTACACTGGAATAAGTCTACTGACCCATGCTAGCCAGGTCCTACTTACACTGGAATAAGTCTGCTGACCCATGCTAGCCAGGTCCTACTTACACTGGAATAAGTCTACTGACCCATGCTAGCCAGGTCCTACTCACACTGGAATAAGTCTACTGACCCATGCTAGCCAGGTCCTACTTACACTGGAATAAGTCTACTGACCCATGCTAGCCAGGTCCTACTCACACTGGAATAAGTCTACTGACCCATGCTAGCCAGGTCCTACTCACACTTAGCTCTCACCCAGTCTACGCTACTTGCAGAAAATAAAACAGAAGAAAACTTTATCTTTCGACCTACTTCTGAGGCCCTCTTCGGCAGGGTACAGTGCATATAAGGGATGCATCTACTATATCCAAAATCCACGCTCCTCCAACAACCACCTTAACTTTCACCCTCCACTTTTACCACCATCCTCCATCCTACCACCCACCTCCAACCTACCACCAACCTTCATCCTAACACCCACCTCCACCCTCAATAACCACCTCTAACCCAACTATTATTACTATTCAGCAGTCACGACTGGGTTCTAATTTTATTTAGATTTGTTGTATCTAGTTCCGGGAATTAATAGTTTGGCCCCAGGCCCCCTCCTTCAAAAAAATGGCAAGAGTTATGAAATGTTTGGAATTTCTGAATAAAATTTGAGATCAACCGCCCAGGAAATTCAGGATTCTAAGCACCGTCGTGGAAACTCTTGTCTAAAAGCAGTGCTATTTGATGTCTTTTTTTTTTTTTTTACCACGACAGAGATTTTATTTACGTACTCGTGTGCAACAGCTACACAAGAAAAGGTTGGGAATCTTTAAATAAATATTGCACAGTGGCCCGGGACTGCTTTCACGGTGAATGTTATTATAGAAGACTTTACTCGGATCTGCAGACTGTAATAAGCCGAATACGGGGTAAAGTGGCCGATGGAGGAAATGTATAACGTGGGTAGTAGGTTGCTAGGTTAAAATATCTGCACCCTGAGGAATGAATGGACCTGTTGCAGTTCTGGAGGTGAGAAGTGCAGCGTTTGTACTCTGAAGGATGGGTGGTCGTGTTGGAGGTCTGGAGGTGGGAACTGCAGTGGCTACATTCTTAGGGATGGGAGGTTATATTGCAGTTCTGGAGGCAGAAAGTGCAATGTTTGTACTCTGAAGGATGGGTGATTATACTGCAGTTCTAGAGGTGGAAATTACAACGTCTGCACTCCGAATGAACGTTGAGCATGATGCAGTTCGGAGGGTTATTCGACTTGTAATGACTTCACACTACTGGCAAGATGGCACTGAAAGTGATGTGTTTCCTAACACCTTATAAGAGCCCATCCCTGTATGACAGAATATTTACAGGGAGACATACTTAACTTTTTGTTGCCACTGAGTAGCTACTATATACAACAAATTAGAAGCACACTACTGATGTACCAATTTCGCTAAATAAAAAAATCATTAGGTCACCCTTTGTGGGACACCCGATTTAGTAAAAAAAATTATATACGAGAAACAGAATGAAAAATGGAGTCTGATGGATGAATACGTAAAAAACAAAATCAGACCAAAAGATGAAAAACCAAGACCAAAGCATAAAGAAATACAACCAAACCAAAACAAAAACAAAACCAGACCAAAACAAGGAAACACAACCAGATCAAAACAAAAAACACAATCAGACCAAAACAAAAAACACAGACCAAAACAAAAAACACAATCAGACCAAAGCATGAAAAAACACCAAAACATGCAAAAAAAAAAAAAAAAAAAAAAAAAAAAAGACCAAAACACGAAAAACGTAGAAAACTGAAGAGCAAAAACATCCAGTACAAAATATAACAAAGTAAACAGCGGCAGCAGGCAGGGAAACAGCAGCGATTTACAGGAGCAGGAAAGATACAGCACTTGAACAGCACCAGCAGCAGGAAACAACAGATGAACTACAGTAGCAGCAGCAGTAGGGAAAATACCGAGACACTATAGCAGAAGCAGGAAGGGAAACAGTACGTACAGAACAGCGACAGGAGGGAAATACCTGGCGAGAAAAAAACAACAGCTGCAACAGGAGGGGAACACAGCAGATGAGAAAAAGTAGCAGTAGGCAGGTAACAGTAAGTGAAGATTGGAGCAGTAGTAGGGAAATAGCAGAAGTATCAGCAGCAGGAAAACAGCAGTAGCATCGGCAGGAAGGGTAGCAGCCGCAACAAGAATACAGTAGGTAAGGAACAGCAACAGAAGAAAAAAAGCCGGGGGAAACAGTATGTGCGAAATTACAGCAGCAGCAGGCAAACAACAGGTGAGGAACTACAGCAGCAGAAGAGAGGAGACAACAGGTAAGTAACCGCAGGAGCAGAAGAGAGGAGACAGCAAGTAACCGCAGCAACAGAAAAGAGGTTACAGCAGGTGGCAACAGGGAGCAGCAGGTAAGAAACTTCAGCAGCAGCCGAATATGAAGGACAAGTGAGAGGAGAGTTAAGGAATGGAAAATGCACAACAGAAGGACTGAACTTTCGGGAAAAATAAAGTATAGTCAGTAAGGAAAATAGAAGAGTAAAGACAGACGCACAAAGCTCATTAAAGACAATTATACTAACTTACTTGGCAAGAAGTGGTGAAAATAGAAAAAAGTAGCTTGACAAGGTAATGGATAAATAGATAGAGAAAGAAATTATAAATACACATGCATAGTATGCTGCCTCGCACAATTTTCCTGATCGTGTATGTGCGTGTTTATGTGTGTGTTATATATATATATATATATATAATATATATATATATATATATATATATATATATATATATAATAATATATATATATACATGTATGTATGTATAAACACACATCCAGGAAGCTTATACGAGGTAGCAAGAGAAAAGAGAAAGTGGGAGCCTCACAAGAGCGTACCGTACTGTAACGTATCGTCCCCTCTGGGCCTCACACACACTATCCCGTGATTTTATAGAGCGCTTCAACCTATGTAGCCAATACCTGGCCACACCAACAGCAACAATCCTCAACAGTACCTGCTGCACAAAATGATAGAGAACATGGCAAGGATACAAAAGAAAACAATTTGTAATAATAGGAGAAACAAGAATACAGGAGAGAAAAAAAATACTAACAATATAAACAAGGATACAGAGGGAGAACAAGAGGTACTAACAATATAAACAAGGATACAGAGGAGAACAAGAGATACTAACAATATAAACAAGGATACAGAGGGAGAACAAGAGATACTAACAATATAAACAAGGATACAGAGGGAGAACAAGAGATACTAACAATATAAACAAGGATACACAGGGAGAACAAGAGGTACTAACAATATAAACAAGGATACAGAGGGAGAACAAGAGATACTAACAATATAAACAAGGATACAGAGGGAGAACAAGAGATACTAACAATATAAACAAGGATACAGAGGGAGAACAACAAGAGATACTAACAATATAAACAAGGATACAGAGGGAGAACAACAAGAGATACTAACAATATAAACAAGGATACAGAGGGAGAACAAGAGGTACTAACAATATAAACAAGGATACAGAGGGAGAACAAGAGATACTAACAATATAAACAAGGATACAGAGGGAGAACAAGAGGTACTAACAATATAAACAAGGATACAGAGGGAGAACAAGAGATACTAACAATATAAACAAGGATACAGAGGGAGAACAAGAGATACTAACAATATAAACAAGGATACAGAGGGAGAACAAGAGGTACTAACAATATAAACAAGGATACAGAGGGAGAACAAGAGATACTAACAATATAAACAAGGATACAGAGGGAGAACAAGAGATACTAACAATATAAACAAGGATACAGAGGGAGAACAACAAGAGATACTAACAATATAAACAAGGATACAGAGGGAGAACAAGAGGTACTAACAATATAAACAAGGATACAGAGGGAGAACAAGAGATACTAACAATATAAACAAGGATACAGAGGGAGAACAAGAGATACTAACAATATAAACAAGGATACAGAGGGAGAACAACAAGAGATACTAACAATATAAACAAGGATACAGAGGGAGAACAAGAGGTACCTACAAGAAACACATGAAGGCAGGTAGTATGTCAAACGTCGCTCCTTGATTAAATTGTTACAATCACAGTCACTGTGATAAAATATACACGACATGTTATACACAGAATGTTGTATGTACGGCACGTTATATAAAGAAATTTTCTGACCATAGTAACATATAAATTGCCAACAGCATATGAAATTATTTTACTTGACATGAGAACACAATCTAAGTACAAAAAAAGTCAGTGGAACTGAAATATGAAACTTATAATTTACACAATGCAACAGAACAAAAAATCCTTTGAAATTAACTACAATGAAGTACACCAGCATCCAACAGATTAGTATTATTTTCTGTATATATTACAAAATTAAAAATTAGCGGATAGGTGTATAATACAAGAGGGAGCTGGACAGATATTTAAATTCGGTGCCGGATCAGCCGGGCTGTGGTTCGTACGTTGGACTACGTGCGGCCAGCAGTAACAGCCTGGTTGATCACGCCCTGATCCACCGGGAGGCCTGATCGTGGACCGGGCCGCGGGGGCGTTGATCCCCGGAATACCCTCCAGGAGTGGTTGGTATTTTTGTTTAAAAAATGTATGAAAGAGGGGAAGGTACCTAGGGATTGGCAGAGACCATGTATAGTTCCTTTATATAAAGGGAAGGGGGACAAAAGAGACTGTAAAAATTATAGAGGAATAAGTTTACTGAGTATACCAGGAAAAGTATACGGTAGGGTTATAACTGAAAGAATTAGAGGTAAGACAGAATGTAGGATTGCGGATGAGCAAGGAGGCTTCAGAGTGGGTAGGGGATGTGTAGATCAAGTGTTTACATTGAAGCATATATGTGAACAGTATTTAGATAAAGGTAGGGAAGTTTTTATTGCATTTATGGATTTAGAAA
>NC_069459.1:14155963-14180963 GCF_026875155.1 Cherax quadricarinatus | reverse complement strand
TCATTCCCAACTTCCCAAGTATTCAAATACGTAAACTTTCTCCATATTCCTTCCTTTAAATATGACCTCAAATATTTCACTTCATTTCCTTTACTTC
The DNA here is from genome assembly GCF_026875155.1 of Cherax quadricarinatus. Classification (NCBI taxonomy): domain Eukaryota; kingdom Metazoa; phylum Arthropoda; class Malacostraca; order Decapoda; family Parastacidae; genus Cherax; species Cherax quadricarinatus. The sequence continues at coordinate 14,180,866 of NC_069459.1, read as the reverse complement.
TTATTCACATCACTTTACTCCTTTTTTGCATTCACTTTTAACTTCCTTATAATTTACCATTTATACTTCTCTTAGCTTTAGCAGGCTTTCTCTAAATATCCTAATTTCCAGAATTTCAGCAGATGTAACAATACCTGCTTTATATCAAAATTTATTTCTTTAAGGAATACACCTTTTCCCAACAAACTTTCGCTTTTTCATAACACTATAAATATAACAACATTCACTTTTACAATCCATCTATAAACACACTAAGTTGCTTCTTTCATATCCCCATTTTTTACAACCCACTTTATAAGCACCAACCAGTGACATCACACATCTGAGACTCACTTTTACAAGAAAACACTGACCCTCTCTCCAACACACCACGAACTGAGCTTTACACTCCACATACAACCTTCAACAATGTATCACCTATTTCATACAGTTCCACCATTAACCAAATCACTTACATATCCATCCCGTCAAACGTTTATTTCAAATTCATAAAATGGAATAACATCTCCCTAAGTATTGTTCACTAATATACCTCAATTCAAATGCTTCGAGTTATACATCAATTTTTTTTCTAAATTCAGTATACATGATTGCAATCATTTCTATTACTACGAATCACACCTGTCGTATACTTTACCTGCAACACTCGACAGAATATCACTCCGCGAGTCCTAGTCTCATGTAAATATACAGCATAAATTCTACATTTCCACTACAGTGTATTAGTCATTAGATTACATAATTTTAACACATTTGTTACATCGGCTAAAGATTCCTGGGAAAAATGCCGCTGCGACCCGGTCTCGTAACATGACTCATAAACTGGAATGAAAATATTATAGGAATAAGAATTGCCAGGAAACACAAAGGAAAGTAATGATAAATGCATTCTAAATGTGCACAGAATTTTTTAACAATTGCCTGTCATTTCACATGGAAAAACGCAGCAACCTTTCAAAAGTGCAAAACATTTAACCGGCTTCATTTTAAACTCGTAATAGGGCAGTAAAATAATTTATACATGCAAAAGATTTTTTTTAAATAAATATAAATCTCATGAGAATCTACCAGAGCGTCACATTCGTATATTCTGATGATAAACAGCAGCTAATAATTGTTATATTAACCATTTTCACACATAAAGCACATTTTTGTAAAGAATAGTTCATTTCCCATGTCCGCGTTAATTGCTTCTTTTATTTCATGAGTAATGAGGATACTGAAATACGAAGAGTGCTTTGTTCCATGAGATTATTCCACATTCTTGGGAAGAAAAAGTAAATATGAAGATACGTAAGAATACCCAAGCTAAAATTATTTAACAAAAATAAAAATTAGCAACACAAACACAACAATTCCGAGTACCAAAACTAAAGTACCAACAGTAACAAAAGAGATTAGAATAATGTCAGAGAAAAAAAATAGTCGCAGCCGAAACCATTTCTAGAATTCGATCCAGGCCAAAGGCAGTGTCAGCAGTGGGGGCGACAAGAGCGGCGGCGACAGTGTCAGTGGTAGTGGTGGCACCAAAAGCATTAGTGGCAGTGGGAGCAGCAGTCTATTGCCATCAAAATACTATCCAAAAGTCGTTCCACGTCAGATGCCATAAGTCACATTATATAAGGATCAGCGTTGGCGCCGTTGTCGTCAGCATAAAAGCATAAACTGCAGTAGAAACCATGTCCTTCATCTGTTCCAAGTCACAGGAGAATTTTTCCTGCTAGTTACGCAGGAAAGAAAAAAAGGATGTGGGGTCGTGGCCTCTTTGTCAGGCAAAGATGCTCAAACCCCAAGACTAAAAGAATAATAATATCAGGTATCAACGAGAATGGACTTCAGGAGAACTAAGCATACAAGACTGGTTCAAGAAATGACTGCTTAAGTTTAAATTTAAGTAATGCAACACAATGAAAATCAAGGAAGAGAACAAGAGACCGGAGACGAGGAAATATACAGCACATCGAAATGTCAACGAGATGAAGTCAGTTGATCAAATGAAAATGCTGGCCCACAGATGGCTCCAATTTCATCCTGTTCCCTACTTGTATGTCTCATAACAATGAAAAAGCTTTCAAATGAGCTGATGTACGTAACAGCTCTTAGCTTGCCAATCAAGTTAGGAATCCTTAACCTGTAAATAGCTTGTCAATAAAGCTAGGGATCCTTAACCTTGTCAAACCCTGTGTAAAAAAAAGGGGGAGAAAGTTTTGGGATTAAACATCGCTCCACATATATTGTCAGTTCACTTCTACTGCATAACTTCGGCAGTATATTCGAAGCCGGAAAACCTCAGGACAGCCTTTGCGCTCCGTAACAAAATATCTTTTGGAACATTTTATACGACGAAGGCAAAGCACTTACGAAGTATGCAGCACCTGATGAAGCATGTTTATTAGCGTATAAGGTTGAGATGTGTGCATCCAGACTAGTTCTGGAACTAAGAAATGTGTCCTGTAAGTAGGAATGAAAGGAATTCAACGACCTTGAAAGAGAAGGATCAGGGAAGTTATGATTACGACATATAAGATACTAGGAAGAAAGAATAAGATGAGTAGACAGTGATTTTTTGAAATGCGAGGTCCAAGGACGAAGGGATAGACAGTCTAAAAATCTGGAACCATAAGGATGTTAGGAAATAATTCTTTAGTTTTAGATTGCAAGGTAAATTGAATGAGTTTAATGAGGAGGTGGGAGGCAAACTCCATACTCAGTTTCAGGTTTAAGTGTAACATGACCCAAGAGAACAGTAGTCACAATATCAGTCAATACAGTGTCAGAGGTGGGTCGAGAAGCAATTAACTCAACCGCCACAACGAATCGGAAGGTACACAGACCATACACAACACAACACAACACACACACACAGCAATGTCTCGAAGCTATAAAGCAAAAACTTCGAATATCACAAAGAATCGCGTATGAAGGTTTTCAACGAATACTTGAAAAAAAAGTTGAGAAGAATGGTACAATATAGATTGTGCGTTGGAGGGAAGGCAGGAAAGAGGGTATCTGCGCCAGGTGTACAAGATAGATAGGGAGTGCTGACAGGCAAGTCTTTCTCTCCTCTGAGTAGATAAGATAGCTGGTCAATCTCGAAAAATTATTATATTTACTATGCACTTAACATTTCTGTGGGTTTCTCATGATCCCCGAAACCTTTAATACAGTGGTTCCCAAACTGGGGGTAAATTACCCCCTGGGGGTAATTTAACCATTTTTGGGGGGTAATGGAGGGGTGACAGAAAAAAAGTTATGAATTCTGAAAATCAAGAAAACAATGCGGTACCCGGTATGAGGATTATTAACTTTGTCTTAGTATATAAAGTTGTAAAGTAAACCTATTATAAGTAAGTAATAAAGTTAAACCAAATAACAATAAACATCAAAAACTAATATACAGTATTAGAAAAGAAGAAATATATAGCTAAGTGTGTGGAAACCCAAAAGTATTTTGACAAGTGTGCTTCAGGACAAAAGTCACTCAGTAGCCCAGATCGACCTGTCCAGTACCGTCACTCACTTCCTGAGGCTGCCTCTATTTCACACTGTCAGTTTAATCTGTGAACATCAGCCGAGGTAGACATAAGCTGGTATGTATGTGTACTGCCCTGTGCAGTATATAGTTAGTATTTACCCACTGTTACTGTGAATTTGTAGCTATTATTAATTTTATATATAATGTATGTGTGGTATGTGGGCTTGAAACAAGCATGCATTACTACTTTCCAGAGAGTGACCAAGAAACAGCCACTCTTCAAGTGATCATTCATCCCTTCTCTGTACCTGATGATGCCATTCATGATGATTTCCCTGCAAAGGAGGAGTGGATCACAATGCGAGCCAATGAAGCCTTGAAAATCGAATTCCAAAACCAAAATGCAGATTCCTTTTGGATTTCACGACTACCTGACTCGCCAACTCTGTCCAAGATAGCCTTGAAGTTGTTGGTATCATTCTCAACAACGTTTCTTTGCGAGAAGGGCTTCTCAACTGTGCTGGTATGAAAACAAAAAAGAGGACCTCGCTTGAATGTTGCAAACGATGCCAGGCTGGCACTTTCAACCACGAAGCCAAGAATTCCTAAACTAGCTTCAAGTATGCAACTCCATCCATCCCACTGATGTTCTTGACATCTTTGGTAATAGTCATTAGAGATGCACAATGTTCAAATACAATAAATAAAAGAAAATATCTCAAGTGTTTTAATTTAGCCATATATATCAATAATAACAACATTTTGTGAAAGGGGTAACATGCTTTATGTGGCATGTTAAATTGGGTAACAAGCTGAAAAAGTTTGGGAACCACTGCTTTAATAGAACAGTGTTCAAGGCTGAGAGACCGAGTTGTTAGTGGAAAATACATTCAGAACAGTATGTGAGGTCACCTTTAACGCATGCAGACACTATGTGAGTACTAGCATCGAAGGAAGAACACCTTTGCTGGATACTCTTCAAAATTCATTTATGTTCTTGTTCATGTTTATTTTCATATCAGATTCAAAAGCACGCATACGCACAGGCAAGAGAATAAAAGCCAGAAGAAAAAGACAATTTTCGGACTAAATCACTGCTCGCTCTCTGGTTCTCTCTCTCTCTCTCTCATTATGCTAACAGATTCACAGTCGCGAGCGCACGCACATACAAGATAGATTAAGAGGATGAAAAAAAGGAGAAACTAGGATATCTCTGCCCAAACCAGTGCTCTCTTGCTCGCTTTAAGTAAATGGTTCGTCAGGAAACAGCGCCCTCACAGAAGATCTAAAGTAAGATGATGACCCATTCAGTTGCTCCTCGTGGAGTCAATGACAAAGAAGCTACCGTTAATGACCGTGTGGCTGGGGCCTGGTGATTCCCTTCTTACGGTTGGTGTGTGGCGGGTAGCAGCAAACACTGGTGTCTACTGTAGTTATGCTAAAGTTTTGCAGTCATTGTAGCGATGTCATTATTCCAGTCCACAATGATTATGAAACTCTCCGTAAAGCTCCAGTAAGAAATTCCGCTCTAGTGGGGTCACCCTCGAATCTGAAGTTCGATAATAGCGCCAGGAGAGCACCAGGTCTACCTGGAGTTTACCTGGTGAGGGTTTCGGGGGTCAACGCCCCCGCGGCCCGGTCTGATATCAGGCATCATGGTGGATCAGGGTCAAATCAACCAGGCTGTTACTGCTGGCCGCACGCAAGCTGACGTACGAACTACAGCCAGGTTGGTCAGGTACTGACTTGAGGTGCCTGTCCAGTGCCTTCTTGAAGACAGCCAGGGGTCTACTGGTAATCCCCCTTATGTATGCTGGGAGGCAACTGAACAGTCTTGGGCCCCGGAACACTTATTGTGTTGTCTCTCAGTGTACTCGTGGTTCCCCTGCTTTTCATTGGGGGAATGTTTCATCTCCTGCGGAGTCTTTTGCTTTCATTTGGAGTGATTTTCGTGTGCAGGTTTGGTACCAATCCCTCCAGGACCTTCCAAGTGTATATTATCATGTATCTCTCTCGACTGCGTTCGAGGGAATACAGATCAAGGACCTTCAACCGTTCCCAGTAGTTTAGGTGCCTTATCGTACTTATGTGTGCCGTGAAAGTTCTTTGTACACTCTCCAGGTCTGCAGTGTCACCAGCCTAGAAGGGAACCGTTAATGTACAGCAATATTCCAGCCTAGAGAGCACAAGCGATCTGAAGAGAATCATCATGGGCTTGGCATCCCTAGTTTTGAAGGTTCTCATTATCCATCCCATTTTCCTAGCGGATGAGGTAGATACATTGTTGTGGTCTTTGAAGCCGAGATCCTCTAACATTATCACTCCCAGGTCCTTCACGTTTCTTTTCCGCTCTATTGTATGGTTAGAATTTGTGTTATACCCTGACACATTTTTAATTTCTTCAAGTTTTCCATATCTGAGTAGTTGAAATTTCTCCTCGTTGAACTTCATATTGTTTTGATTGGCCCATTCGAAGATTTGATTGATGTCCGCTGGGAGTCTCGCAGTGTCTTCACTGAAGGTCACTGCCATGGTGATCCGGGTGACATCGACAAAGGAAGACACGGAGCTATGACTTACATCTGTATGTCAGAAATGAGGATAAGGACTAGAATGGTAGTGAGTACTGTGCATTGTGGAACAGAACTTTTTGCTGTAGCTGCCTCAGACTTTACTCTGTAACCTAACTTGTTTTACTACACTTATTTCCTAACAAGGTTTCACAACTTGCAGATTTTCAACACCTATTATCTTTAATATAGGTTAGATAAATTTGAAGACTGAGACACTTTAGCAACATATGGGAATCTTTATTAAGGAAACGCTTCGCCACACAGTGGATTTTTCAGTCCAATATAAAGCAGAGAGGGGTAAGGAGAGGAGGAGTTTGAGGTAATCAGTCCCTAAGCCTGGAATCGATGTGTTCTGTCCATCAATAGTGGATGGTCACACTGTGATCCCGCCTCCTCCTGCTTCCACTCACCTGACTACAGTATATAAGCAACTTCTCTGGTCATATGCTCTATTTTCTACAAAAGTGATGGACTGAACACATCGATTCCAGGCTGAGGGACTGATTACCTCAAACTCCTCCTCTCCTTACCCCTCTCTGCTTTGTATTGGACTGAAAAATCCACTGTGTGGCGAAACGTTTCCTTATTAAAAATTCCCATATGTTGCATAAGTGTCTCCATCTTCAACTTCTCGGTGTTCAAACCATTTATCACAGGTAAATTTGGTTTATGGTACGACTGGCAGAGATGGAAGAAAACCCAAAAAACTTTCAAATCTTAAAGTTTATCACTTGAGATACGAGACTAAGTTCAGTGTTTCCCCTTTTTCCTCTTTCACCTCGTCGCCAGACGTAGGGCAATCCTCTTTGTAATTAGGTTACGTAGTTTTATAAAAACGGATATATAACCACATGTAAATGTGGCAAAATATGTATCCTAACCTAATCCAACTAAAGCTAAGTTAGCGTAACCTAATTTAAAATAAAATAGCATCTGTGGAAAAATAGGAAGAGTTAAGATATTGACGTGGAGCACTACGTCATAAAACAGATGAAGCAAGATGATGATAGTTGTCTACAACAAGCAACCCTGATGGGTAGATAATGACAAGCGAACAAGTGTAATTTCAAAGACACTTTAACAGGGAAATCCTGTATTATACGACTTTTCATGCCAATGTAGGTGAAACGTCGTATAATTAAGTCCGTCCCTGCTAAAGTAACTTTAAAATGACCAGCAACCTATCCTCAATGAACGACGCCTTTTTCAAAACATGGTGCCCAACCTTAATTTTTAAACGCTTTCCATGGTTCTATCAATCTGTTGGTTGTATATCCCTCTCTCATAATGCAGTTTCTAGACTCATCAAGAATGTCTGTCTTGTGAAGCAGAGTTAATAAGACGAGTAAAACCAAGTCCAATATGTTTGACAATACAAATTGGTGACTCCATCAATATTGTAGGTTTATCAATGTTACTTATGTGTGTACGCTATATACATGAATTTTCACTGAAGGAAACACGCTTATTTGCAAGCTTCTTCCTACCAACCCGATGAACGCTTTCACGTAGAAACGTAAAATATCTTATTATTTATATTCTGACACATGGACTGGAGCCGCAAATATGGTAGGACAAACGTCAGGTACTGTGGCACACACAAAAAATATAGCTCTATATATTGAGCACAATAATTATTGATTTCATGGTCATGCACGTGCGGTTAAATGAAGGACACAAGAACTCAAAGATATAGTCACTAAGGTTGTCAAAATATTAAGTTTCATTAATGAAGCACCACTCAATTCAGTTCCGGAATTGTTAGAAATCTGTTGGAAGAAAGTGAGTCTACGTACAGCATTACTGATTCATAATGAAGTTTGATGACTATCTAGCGTAAAAGTGTTGGTTCGGTTTTGAGAGTTACGAGAATCTGTTTTTATCGGAGCATTCCTTTTGAAGTAGCCAAGAAATTAAGCAACAAATATTGGACACAGAAAGTGGAATAATTTGCTGATATTTACACATCTCAATAAACTTAATATTTACCTGAAATGTATTAATGAAACAGTTTTAATGTAATTAGTTTCAAAATAACAGATGCAGTTCAATTGAAACTCAAACTCTGGGGTGTGTATGACTCACGAAATCGTAATGACACGATTGCAAACAAACCATACCATGGGTGGGGTTTGAACCCGCGGTCAGAGAGTCTCAAAACTCCAGACCGTCGCGTTAGCCACTGGGCCAGCTAGCTTCAATAATATTCATCCAACTAGGTATATTTCTCCACCATAGAAAGGTTAGCATAGGCACCACTGTGACCATAAGTGTAAGCTGGTCCAGTGGCTAACGCAACGGTCTGGAGTTTTGAGACTCTGACCGCGGGTTCAAACCCCACCCGTGGGGTGGGGTGTATATTTCTATATGTAAAATCTGTGACTATGTCTGAATTACCATAAGAGAAATAACTTAGACTAGTGTCACTTTCAAAAAATAGCTTATGTTGAACATATTTTCTGCATTCAGATGTTAAATATACCAAAGTTACTACACGAGTCCCGAAATCTGTTACTGATTGTGCAACACCATAAACTCTGCGAGAGAACCTTCTTTTTATGTACGGCAACATAACAAAAATACTGAAGTACCAATCAGCCTAAATACCTTTTTCACCAATTTACTAAGGTATTGCAGGCGGTTGACCATGATAATGAATACGATATGTACTTCTGTAAAGCCTTTGATAGTCTCTCACACAGGAGACATAAAAAAAATAGCGGTATATGGTATAGGAAAAAATATTTCCTGGTTCGAGTCATGGCGGCGTTAAAAATGGGGTAATACAGAGGTCAGTCTTCGGATCCTTGACGTTCACAATCAACATAAACGACATACATAATGAAATAAATAACACTTAAGTTTGCCGATGACACTAAAATAGGCTATTATATAATTTTTAATGACCCTAGACAGGTACAGGATGGCCTGAATAGGTTGATCTTTTGGTTGGTGAAGTGGCAAATTCAGTCCAATGGACCTAGATGTAAGATTCTAATACCAGGAAATGAAAATAACAACGTTACTTACAAGCTAAATAATACAGAGCTTAGCCAAATTGAATGCAGGAAAGAACAGGAATAAATAAAGATATAAACAACGTGCTGAAAATATTTAACCAAGACAGGAATCCCAGAACCGGATTCAAGTTAGACAAATATAGATTTAAAAAGGATAGAAGAACTTGACAAAGTCAATGTGACTTTGTCAATGGTCCAAGTCGGACCGAAACGTCGTCGTAAGCTTCTCTCTTTTATGTGCGGGTTATTTGTGTATCATTCCAGTCACGGTATTGTGCCTTTTTTGTTACTTATTGAAAATGATCGTTGCTTCCAGGTAACATCAGTTCCAAATATTGAGGACTTAGCTCTTTATTAAAATTACTCATTAATAACAGTAAAATTACTCTTAATTATTTTGATTTCAAAAATTTAATTCTAAAATAAATAAGATAATGTTATATTCATTTCTACATAAACAGGTCAATAAAGTAGAAAGTTTTTTTTTTTGTAAATTTCTACAGCCATTATTTTTTATAAAATTCACATAAACTACATGAAGATTTCCCACTGCATAAAGTAACCTTAGTCTTGTATCAGTAATAATTTATGTTGCTCAGAGTTAAAGGATATTTATAAATATTAATATTCCGTGCGTTTAGAAAAAGCTTGAAAACCAATGTACTAGAGAACTAATTACACCTAAGTAAACGTTTAGAAAAAGCTTGAAAACCAATGTACTAGAGAACTAATTACACCTAAGTAAACGTTTAGAAAAAGCTTGAAAACCAATGTACTAGAGAACTAATTACACCTAAGTAAATAAACTAGGTAATTAAGACCTTCGTAATTAAAAATCAACAAGGTAATAATACAAAAAAAATATTTAAAAACACAAGTACATAAAGGCAAGAGAAGAGGTGAGAGCAGACTTAACACACCAGCAGAGTAAAAAAAAAATAAGATGGGATGAGCTCTCCGGGGCATCAAATCCCACTACATCTTCTCTTGAAGTACTTATGACTGTTTCTTTATGTTGATTTTGTGGCTTGTAAGCGAGGAGAGCAGCCCTACACAACACTTGCTAGTGGACCAGCCCTACACAACACTTGCTAGTGGACCAGCCATACACAACACTTGCTAGTGGACCAGCCCTACACAACACTTGCTAGTGGACCAGCCCTACACAACACTTGCTAGTGGACCAGCCCTACACAACACTTGCTAGTGGACCAGCCCTACACAACACTTGCTAGTGGACCAGCCCTACACAACACTTGTTAGTGGACCAGCCCTACACAACACTTGCTAGTGGACCAGAACTACACAACACTTGCTAGTGGACCAGCCCTACACAACACTTGCTAGTGGACCACCCCTACACAACACTTGCTAGTGGACCACCCCTACACAACACTTGCTAGTGGACCAGCCCTACACAACACTTGCTAGTGGACCAGCCCTACACAACACTTGCTAGTGGACCAGCCCTACAAAACACTTGCTAGTGGACCAGCCCTACAAAACACTTGCTAGTGGACCAGCCCTACACAACACTTGCTAGTGGACCAGCCCTACACAACACTTGCTAGTGGACCAGCCCTACACAACACTTGCTAGTGGACCAGCCCTACACAACACTTGCTAGTGGACCAGCCCTTCACAACACTTGCTAGTGGACCAGCCCTTTACAACACTTGCTAGTGGACCAGCCCTTTACAACACTTGCTAGTGGACCAGCCCTTTACAACACTTGCTAGTGGACCAGCCCCTTCCAACACTTGCTAGTGGACCAGCCCTTCACAACACTTACTAGTGGACCAGCCCTTCACAACACTTGCTAGTGGACCAGCCCTTCACAACACTTGCGAGTGGACCAGCCCTTCACAACACTTGCTAGTGGACCAGCCCTTCACAACACTTGCTAGTGGACCAGCCCTTCACAACACTTGCTAGTGGACCAGCCCTTCACAACACTTGCTAGTGGACCAGCCCTTTACAACACTTGCTAGTGGACCAGCCCTACACAACACTTGCTAGTGGACCAGCCCTAAACAACACTTGCTAGTGGACCAGCCCTACACAACACTTGCAAGTGGACCAGCCCTTTACAACACTTACTAGTGGACCAGCCCTTCACAACACTTGCTAGTGGACCAGCCCTTCACAACACTTGCTCGTGGACCAGCCCTACACAACACTTGCTAGTGGACCAGCCCTTCACAACACTTGCTAGTGGACCAGCCCTTCACAACACTTGCTAGTGGACCAGCCCTACACAACACTTGCTAGTGGACCAGCCCTTCACAACACTTGCTAGTGGACCAGCCCTACACAACACTTGCTAGTGGACCAGCCCTACACAACACTTGCTAGTAGACCAGCCCTTCACAACACTTGCTAGTGGACCAGCCCTACACAACACTTGCTAGTGGACCAGCCCTTCAAAACACTTGCTAGTGTACCAGCCCTTTACAACACTTCCTAGTGGACCAGCCCTTCACAACACTTGCTACTGGACAAGCCCTTCACAATACTTGCTAGTGAACCAGCCTTACACAACACTTGCTAGTGGACCAGTCCTTCGCAACACTTGCTAGTGGACCAGCCCTACACAACACTTGCGAGTGAACCAGCCCTACACAACACTTGCTAGTGGACCAGCCCTTCACAACACTTGCTAGTGGACCAGCCCTTCACAACACTTGCTAGTGGACCAGCCCTACACAACACTTGCTAGTAGACCAGCCCTACACAACAATTGCTAGTGGCCCAGCCCTACACAACAATTGCTAGTGGACCAGCCCTTCGCAACACTTGCTAGTGGACCAGCCCTTTACAATACTTGCTAGTGGACCAGCCCTACACAACACTTGCTAGTGGACCAGTGCTTCACAACACTTGCTAGTGGACCCGCCCTACACAACACTTGCTAGCCGACCAGCCCTTCGCAACACTTGCTGGTGGATCAGCCCTACACAACACTTGCTAGTGGACCAGCCATACACAACACTTGTTAGTGGACCAGCCCTACACAACACTTCCTAGTGGACCAGCCCTACACACTAGGACCAGCCCTACACAACACTTGCTAGTGCACCAGCCCTACACTTGCTAGTGGACCAGCCCTGCACAACACTTGCCAGTGGACCAGCCCTACACAACGCTTGCTAGTGGACCAGCCCTACACAACACTTGCTAGTGGACCAGCCCTACACAACACTTACTAGTGGACCAGCCCTACACAACACTTGCTAGTGGACCAGCCCTACACAACACTTACTAGTGGACCAGCCCTACACAACACTTGCTAGTGGACCAACCCTACACAACACTTTCTAGTGGACCAGCCCTACACAACACTTACTAGTGGACCAGCCCTACACAACACTTGCTAGTGGACCAACCCTACACAACACTTTCTAGTGGACCAGCCCTACACAACACTTGCTAGTGGACCAGCCCTACACAACACTTGCTAGTGGACTAGCCCTACACAACACTTACTAGTGGACCAGCCCTACACAACACTTGCTAGTGGACCAACCCTACACAACACTTTCTAGTGGACCAGCCCCACACACTTGCTAGTGGACCAGCCCTACACAACACTTCGTAGTGGACCAGCCCCACACAAAACTCGCTAGTGGACCAGTCCCACACAACACTCACTAGTGGACCAGCACCACACAATACTCACTAGTGGACCAGCACCACACAATACTCACTAGTGGACCAGCACCACACAACACTTGCTAGTGGAGCAGCGCTTCACAACACTTGCTAGTGGACCCGCCCTACACAACACTTGCTAGTGGACCAGCCCTTCACAACACTTGCTATTGGATCAGCCCTACACAACACTTGCTAGTGGACCAGCCCTTCACACCACTTGCTAGAGGACCAGCCCTACACAACACTTGCTAGTGGACCAGCCCTTTACAACACTTGCTAGTGGACCAGCCCTACACAACACTTGCTAGTGGACCAGCCCTTCAAAACAATTGCTAGTGGACCAGCCCTTTACAACAATTGCTAGGGGACCAGCCCTTCACAACACTTGCTAGTGGACCAGTCCTTCGCAACACTTGCTAGTGGACCAGCCCTACACAACACTTGCTAGTGGACCAGTCCTTCGCAAAACTTGCTAGTGGACCAGCCCTACACAACACTTGCTAGTGGACCAGCCCTACACAACACTTGCTAGTGGACCAGCCCTACACAACACTTGCTAGTGGACCAGCCCTACACAACACTTGCTAGTGGACCAGCCCTTCACAAAACTTACTAGTGGACTAGCCCTTCAAAACACTTGCTAGTGGACCAGCCCTTTACAACACTTGCAAGTGGACCACCCCTACACAACACTTGCTAGTGGACCAGCACTTCACAACACTTGCTAATTGACCAGCCCTACACAACACTTGCTAGTGGACCGTCCCTTCACAAAACTTGCTAGTGGACCAGCCCTTTACAACACTTGCTAGTGGACCAGCCTTTCACAACACTTGCTAGTGGACCAGTTCTTCACAACAATTGCTAGTGGACAAGCCCTACACAACACTTGCTAGTGGACCAGCCCTTCGCAACACTTGCTCGTGGACCAGCCCTACACAACACTTGCTCGTGAACCAGCCCTACACAACACTTGCTAGTGGACCAGCCGTTCAGAACACTTGCTAGTGGACCAGCCCTTCACAACTCTTGCTAGTGGACCAGCCCTTCACAACACTTGCTAGTGGACCAGCCCTACACAACACTTGCTAGTGGACCATCCCTTCACAACACTTGCTAGTGGACCAGCCCTTTACAACACTTGCTAGTGGACCAGCCCTTCACAACACTTGCTAGTGGACCAGTTCTTCACAACACTTGCTAGTGGTCCAGCCCTACACAACACTTGCTAGTGGACCAGCCCTTCGCAACACTTGCTAGTGGACCAGCCCTACACACTTGCTAGTGGACCAGCCCTACACAACACTTGCTAGTGAACCAGCCCTACACAACACTTGCTAGTGAACCAGCTCTTCACAACGCAGATGTTGGGTGGCCAGGTCCCTCTCAAATCCAGCCGTTCTCACTAGTAGAGGGTGTCGAAGATGATTTCAGGTCTGTACCAAGATACCCTTGTGTTGCAGTGTCTGACAGGTTGAACATTAAAATGGTATAAAATACCGACATGTTGTTAGGTAAGACACATATGCAACAGTTAGGTATCTTTATTTCGAAACGTTTCGCCTACACAGTAGGCTTCTTCAGTCGAGTACAGAAAAGTTGATAGAAGCCGAAGAGACTTGAAGACGATGTAATCAGTCCATCACCCTTAAAGTTTTGAGGTGGTCAGTCCCTCAGTCTGGAGAAGAGCATTGTTCCAAAGTCTGAAACAATATGGAGTTGAAGTGAAAGGATGGAGCCTTATATAGCGCCAGGAGGTGATATGTAGGTCACTAGTAGAACGCAGATGTTGGGTGGCCAGGTCCCTCTCAAATCCAGCCGTTCTCACTAGTAGAGGTTGTCGAAGATGATTTCAGGTCTGTACCAAGATACCCTTGTGTTGCAGTGTCTGACAGGTTGAACAGCCTGTCGGTATTTTATACCATTTTAATGTTCAACCTGTCAGACACTGCAACACAAGGGTATCTTGGTACAGACCTGAAATCATCTTCGACAACCTCTACTAGTGAGAACGGCTGGATTTGAGAGGGACCTGGCCACCCAACATCTGCGTTCTACTAGTGACCTACATATCACCTCCTGGCGCTATATAAGGCTCCATCCTTTCACTTCAACTCCATATTGTTTCAGACTTTGGAACAATGCTCTTCTCCAGACTGAGGGACTGACCACCTCAAAACTTTAAGGGTGATGGACTGATTACATCGTCTTCAAGTCTCTTCGGCTTCTATCAACTTTTCTGTACTCGACTGAAGAAGCCTACTGTGTAGGCGAAACGTTTCGAAATAAAGATACCTAACTGTTGCATATGTGTCTTACCTAACAACCACACAACACTCACAGTGGACCAGCACCACACAACACTCACAGTGGACCAGCACCACACAACACTCACAGTGGACCAGCACCACACAACACTCACAGTGGACCAGCACCACACAACACTCACAGTGGACCAGCACCACACAACACTCACAGTGGACCAGCACCACACAACACTCACAGTGGACCAGCACCACACAACACTCACAGTGGACCAGCACCACACAACACTCACAGTGGACCAGCACCACACAACACTCACAGTGGACCAGCACCACACAACACTCACAGTGGACCAGCACCACACAACACTCACAGTCAACCAGCACCACACAACACTCACAGTCAACCAGCACCACACTACACTCACAGTCAACCAGCACCACACTACACTCACAGTCAACCAGCACCACACAACACTCACAGTGGACCAGCACCACACAACACTCACAGTCAACCAGCCGGCCGGCCGGCTGGTTGACTGGACATAACGAGTGGAGTTTGAGTGTTAAAAGTTTTTTCCGAAGCCACAGAACACAAGGACAGAATTTCCTTTGAAGTTGTAAGAACAAAAAATATTAAAGTTCTCAAAGAATCTGAACAAGAACTGTGTAAATACTGGATTAAACTAAATATATACGTTAGTTCCTGGAATACCCAAAATGTCTAGATGATCAGTGAACACGTAGAGAATATGTAGTGGTCGTAGAAGTATCATCAGTATTAGTAGCAGCAGACTTTGTACTTATTGTGATGAATGTCTTGATATGCATGTACTGTGAGCAACAGTGCATGTACACTTTGAGGGGTGTACATCTCTGTGTACACTTGAAGTTAACGTTAATCCATATATCGGGGATTAAAATATCCTTTGTGCAGTCGGTAGCCTTAAACGTTAATCACCAAGGAGCAGGAGTCACTTCTCCGAGCTGTACTTTTCTCAAGACTGATGAACTGAATACATCGACTCCAGGCTGAGGGACTGATTACTTCAAACTCCTCGTCATCTTCCACTGTTCTTCTCTATAATGGACTGAAGAAGCCACTGGCTGGCGAAACATTTCCGTAGTAAAGATTCCCAAATGTTACACAAGTGTCTCATTCTTCAACTTGTGGGTTTTCAAAACTATTTACATTATAACAGCAGTAGCAGTAGTAGTAGTAACAGTAATAGTAGTAGTAGTAACAGTAATATTAGCAGTAGTAGTAGTAACAGTAATAGTAGTAGTAGTAACAGTAATATTAGCAGTAGTAGTAGTAGTAACAGTAATAGTAGTAGTAGTAACAGTAATATTAGCAGTAGTAGTAGTAACAGTAATAGTAGTAGTAGTAACAGTAATATTACCAGTAGTAGTAGTAACAGTAATATTAGCAGTGTAGTAGTAGTAACAGTAACAGTAGTAACAGTAATAGTAGTAGTAGTAACAGTAATAGTAGTAGTAGTAGTAACAGTAATATTAGCAGTAGTAGTAACAGTAATATTAGCAGTAGTAGTAGTAACAGTAATATTAGTAGCAGTAGTAACAGTAATATTAGTAGCAGTAGTAACAGTAATATTAGTAGCAGTAGTAACAGTAATAGTAACAGTAATATTAGCAGTAGTAGTAACAGTAATATTAGTAGTAGTAGTAACAGTAATATTAGTAGCAGTAGTAACAGTAATAGTAACAGTAATATTAGCAGTAGTAGTAACAGTAATATTAGTAGTAGTAGTAACAGTAATATTAGTAGCAGTAGTAACAGTAATAGTAACAGTAATAGTAGCAGTAGTAGTAACAGTAATATTAGTAGTAGTAGTAACAGTAATATTAGTAGCAGTAGTAACAGTAATATTAGTAGCAGTAGTAACAGTAATATTAGCAGTAGTAGTAACAGTAATATTAGCAGTAGTAGTAGTAGTAACAGTAATAGTAGTAGTAACAGTAATATTAGCAGTAGTAGTAGTAGTAATAGTAGTAACAGTAATAGTAGTAGTAGTAACAGTAATATTAGCAGTAGTAGTAGTAACAGTAATAGTAGTAGTAACAGTAATAGTAGTAGTAGTAACAGTAATATTAGTAGTAGTAACAGTAATATTAGCAGTAGTAGTAGTAACAGTAATATTAGCAGTAGTAGTAGTAGTAACAGCAATAGTAGTAGCAACAGTAATATTAGCAGTAGTAGTAGTAGTAGTAGTAGTAACAGTAATAGTAGTAGTAGCAGTAATAGTAGTAGTAGCAACAGTAATATTAGTAGTAGTAGCAACAGTAATATTAGTAGTAGTGGCAACAGTAATAGTAGTAGTAGCAACAGTAATAGTAGTAGTAGTAACAGTAATAGTAGTAGTAGTAGTAACAGTAATATTAGCAGTAGTAGTAGTAACAGTAATAGTAGTAGTAACAGTAATATTAGCAGTAGTAGTAGTAACAGTAATAGTAGTAACAGTAATATTACCAGTAGTAGTAGTAATAGTAGTAGTAACAGTAATATTACCAGTAGTAGTAGTAACAGTAATAGTAGTAACAGTAATAGTAGCAGTAGTAATAGTAACAGTAATAGTAGCAGTAGTAATAGTAACAATAATAGTAGTAGTAGTAATAATAGTAGCAGCAGTAGTAGTAACAATAATAGTAGCAGTAGTAGTAGCAATAATATTAGCAGTAGTAGTAGTAACAGTAATAGTAGTAGCAGTAGTAGTAGCAACAGTAATAGCAGTAGTAGTAGCAACAGTAATAGTAGTAGTAGTAACAGTAATATTAGTAGTAGTAGTAACAGCAATAGTAGCAGTAGTAACAGTAACAGTAGTAGTAGTAACAGTAATAGCAGTAGTAGTAGTAACAGTAATAGCAGTAGTAGTAGTAACAGTAATAGCAGTAGTAGTAGTAACAGTAATAGCAGTAGTAGTAGTAACAGTAATAGCAGTAACAGTAATATTAGCAGCAGCAGCAGTAGTAGTAGTAACAGTAATATTAGCAGCAGTAGTAGTAGTATAATATTAGCAGTAGTAGTATGAGTAATATTAGCAGTAGTAGTAGTAACAGTAATAGTAGCAGTAGTAGTAGTAACAGTAATAGTAGCAGTAGTAGTAGTAACAGTAATAGTAGCAGTAGTAGTAGTAACAGTAATAGTAGTAGAACAGTAATAGTAGCAGTAGTAGTAACAGTAATAGTAGCAGTAGTAACAGTAATAGTAGCAGTAGTAAAGTAATTGTAGTAGTAGTACTAGTAGTAACAGTAATATTAGCAGCAGTAGTAGTAGTAACAGTAACAGCATTGTTTTAGTCGTAACAGTAATAGTAACAGTGTAGTAGTAGTAATAGTAGCAGTGTAGTAGTAGTAACAGTAATAGTAGCAGTGTAGTAGTAGTAACAGTAGTAGTAGCAGTAGTAGTAGTATTAACAGTAATAGTAGCAGTAGTAGTAGTAGTAACAGTAATAGTAGCAGTAGTAGTAACAGTAATATTAGCAGTAGTAATATTAGCAGTATTAGTAGTAACAGTAATAGTAGCAGCAGTAGTAGTAGTAACAGTAATAGTAGCAGTAGTAGTAGTACCAGTAATTGTAGTAGTAGTAGTAACAGTATTATTAGCAGTAGCAGAAGTAGTAACAGTAATAGTAGCATTGTTTTAGTAGTAACAGTAATAGCAGCAGTGTAGTAGTAGTAACAGTAATAGTAGCAGTGTAGTAGTAGTAACTAATATTATCAGTAGTAATAACAGTAATTTTAGCAGTATTAGTAGTAACAGTCATAGTAGCAGTAGTAGTATAGTAGTAGTAGTAGTAGTAGTAGTAGTAGGTAGTAAGCAGCAGAAAGAGTAGCAACAGTAATAGTAGCAGCAGTAGTAGTAGTAACAGTAATAGTAGTAGTGGTAATAACAGTAATAGTAGCAGTAGTAGTGGTAGTAATAGCAGTATTAGTAGTAACAGTAATAGTACCAGTAGTAGTAGTATTATCAGTACCAGTAATAGTAGCAGTAGGTAGGTGCAGGTACCATGGTGGTGACGGTGGTGGTGGTGGTGGTGGTGGTGGTGGTGGTGGGTGGTGGTGGTGACGGTGGTGTGGTGGTGGTGGTGTGTGGTGGTGGTGACGGTGGTGGTGGTGTGGTGGTGGTGACGGTGGTGGGTGGGTGGTGGTGACGGTGGTGGTGGTGGTGGTGACGGTGGTGGGGGTGGTGACGGTGGTGGTGGTGGTGGTGGTGGTGGTGGTGGTGGGGGGCGGTGGTGGTGGTGGTGGTGATGGTGGTGACGGTGGTGGTGGTGGTGACGGTTTGGTGGTGGTGTGACGGGTGGTGGTGGTGGTGGACGGTGGTTGGTGGTGGTGACGGTGGTGGTGGTGTGACGGTGGTGGTGGTGACGGTGGTGGTGGTGGTGGTGCGGTGGTTGGTGGTGTGGACGGTGGTGGTGGGTGACGGGTGGTGGTGGTGGTGACGGTGGGTGTGTGACGGTGGTGGTGACGTGGTTGGGTGGTGGTGTGGTGGTGGTAGCGGCGGCAGTAGTGGTGGTGGTAGCGGCGGCAGTAGTGGTGGTAGTAGTAGTATAAGTAAACAAATAAATTGTATATTAACACTTATAGGTAGCAATTATGGTATTAGCAGCAGTAGTGTAAATAGCAGCATAAGTAGGGTATCAGCGGTAGTAGCGGCAACAGCTCAAGTTGTAAAAGTCGAAATTTTTCTTACATGTTGCCTATATACAAGAAGATGTTATCAATGCATCTCGACTGTTATCACGCACACTTTCAAGCAGGAGTAAGTGGGTGAGAAGAGTGCCTTCTGCTATAATGTACTGCCCTGACCTCAACTGTCTACACACAAATACAGTTATCATGACTCACGAAATCGTTATAACACGAATGGATGAATCTTGTTGTGGTCAGCTGGTCGTGTGCTTTACGCACTGGCCTGGAGTTTTAAGACTCAATTACTGTGTGTTCAAACCCCACCCGTTCCGTGGTTTGAAAGACATCTAGAATGCAAAAAAATCCTAGCAAGTAATTTCGGTGAGTTAAGATAAAAGGACACATGAACAGCTAATGAGACATTTATTGTGGCTACGTTTCGCTCTCTATGAGCTCCTCTTCCTTCTGCCCATTCGTTATTCTCCTTAAATCCCCTCATTCACATCTTTCCTCTTTACTACAAGTATTTTCCATTCTGGCTTCGCATTCTTATCTTCCTCTCTCCTTTCCTACAATTTCCCATCTCTGAGTTCCCACGCTCGACAGTCTCCTCCGATACACCGCTCCAGGGCTCTTTGTTTCCTACTTTACACCCTTCCTATATTATACACTGCCCTTACACACTTTCATTGTTATACACTGCTTCCATACACAGCGCTATACACTGCCCCTACACACTTTCATTGTTATACACTGCTCCCATACACAGCGCTATACACTGCCCTCAAACTCTTGTGTTATCTTCAACAAAATCGCTTGTCACACAAACGAAAATACTTGGTTTAGCTGCTCCTAAGGTCACACACACACACACACACACACACACACACACACACACACACACAAACACACACGCACGAAAACACACACGAAACGAACACACCACGCACGACACACCACACACACACACACACACACACACCACACACACACACACACACACCCCACACACCCCACACACACAAACACACAGCCTGTCCAGGGACTGGACAGGCTGGAGACCTGGTCCAGCAATTGGCCCCTGGAGTTCAATCCCACCAAGTTGCAAAGTCATGAAGTTGGGGAAGGGGAAAAAGAAGGCCGCAGACGGAGTACAGTCTAGGGGGTCAGAGACTACAAACCTCACTAAGGAAAAAGATCTTGGGGTGAGTAAAACACCAGGCACATCTCCTGAAGCGCACATCAACCAAATAAACTGCTGCAGCATATGGGCCCCTAGCAAACCTCAGAACAGCATTCCGACATCTTAATAAGGAATCATTCAGGACCCCGTACACCGTGTACGTTTGGCCCATATTGGAGTATGCGGCACCAGTTTGGAACCCACACCTAGCCAAGCACGTGAAATAAACTAGAGAAAGTGCAAAAGGGTTTGCAAACAAGACTAGTCCCAGAGCTAAAAAGGTATGTCCCCACGAGGGAGAGTTAAGGGAAATCAACTGACGACACTGGAGGGGCAGGAGAGATAGGGGGGACATGATAAAGACATACAAAAAACTGAGAGGAATTGACAAGTGGGACAAAGACAGGATGTTCCAGATATTGGACACAGTAACAAGGGGACACAGTTGGAAGCTGAAGCCCACAGATGAATCAAAAGGGATGTAAGGAAGTATTTCTTCAGCCACAGAGTAGTCAGTAAGTGGAATAGTTTGGGAAAGCGATGTAGTGGAGGCAGGATCCATACATAGCTTTAAGCAGAGGTATGATAAAGCTCACGGCTCAGGGAGAGTGACCTAGTAGCGATCAGTGAAGAGGCGGGGTAGGAGCTCGGACTCGACCCCCGCAACCTCAATTAGGTGAGTACACACACACCACCACAAAACCACAACACAACAACACACACACACACACACACACACCACAACTTTAAAAAAAGGAGACAGACATGAAGCACTAAACTACAGACCAGTGTCACTGACATGTATAGTATGCAAAGTCATGGAGAAGATTATCAGAAGAGTGGTGGAACACCTAGAAAGGAATGATCTCATCAACAGCAGCCAACATGGTTTCAGGGACGGAAAATCCTGTGTCAAAAACCCTACGGGAGTTCTATGACATGGTGACAGCAGTAAGACAAGAGAGAGAGGGGTGGGTGGATTGCATTTTCTTGGACTGCAAGAAGGCGTTTGACACAGTCCCACAGAAGTTAGTGCAAAAACTGGAGGACCAAGCAGGGATAACAGGGAAGGCACTACAATGGATCAGGGAATACTTCTTAGGAAGACAGCAGGATCATGGTCGTGGCGAGATGTCAGAGTGGGCACCTGTAAAACCCGTGGGGTCCCACAGGGGTCAGTCCTAGGACCAGTGCTATTTCTGGTATTTGTGAACGACATGACGGAAAGAATAGACTCCGAAGTGTCCCTGTTTGCAGATGACGTGAAGCTGATGAGAAGAATTTCATTCGATCGAAGACCAGGCAGAACTACAAAGGGGTTGGACAGGCTGCAGACCTGGTCCAGCAATTGGCTCCTTTGGGGTTCAACCCCACCAAGGGCAAAGTCATGAAGATTGGGGAAGGGGAAAGAAGACCGCAGACGGAGTACAGTCTAGAGGGCCAGAGACTACAAACCTCGCTCAAGGAAAAAGATCTTGGGTGAGTATAACACCGGGACATCCCCTGAAGGCCATAAACCCCAAATAACTTTTTGCGGCAAAATGGGCCCCTAGCAACCCAGAACAGCTTCCGACATCTTAAAAGGAATCGTTCAGGCCCTGAACCCCGTTTACATTGGGCCCAATTGGAGTATGCGGCGCCATTTTGGAAACCCCCAACCTAGCCAAGACGAAAAGAAACTAGGGGAAAATGCAAAGGTTTGCAAAAAAGATAGCCCCAGAGCTAAGAGGTATGTTTACGAGGAGGGGTTAAGGGAAATAAACCCCTGACGACTGGAGGACAGGAGGATAGGGGGGACTGAAACGACATAAAAAAATATGAGAGGAATTGACAAGGTGGAAAAAGAAGGATGTTCGAGAGGGGGCACGCAAAAAGGGGACCATTTGGGGAAGTTGAAAACACGAAAATCACGGGATGAGAATTTTTTCTTCAGCCACGAGTAGTCAGGAAGTGAAATAGTTTGGGAAAAGCGTATATGGAGGCGGACCCTAATAGCTTTAAGCAGAGGTTGAAAAAGTTCACTTTTCGGGGAGAATACCCAGTAGCGACCAGTGAAAGGGGGGGGGCCCGGGTTGAACTCGACCTTGCAGCCCAATATGAGACAACTGGCGAGTGTACACACACACACCCACACGCACATACACACGAGCGCGGGGGACACAAAAGCGGCGACAACCCCCACACCACACACACACACACAAAACACACCCACACCCCCCATACATAACCCCAAATTCCTCCAAATAAACACACAACATCACCCACACCTAATATATACAACTCCAAAAGCATAAAATCGTTTCACCCCCCACCAAACACTTCACTCCCTGCATGTTACAACCCCCAACAAACCTCATACCACCATGCATTTTACAACCCCCCATCAAACACCTCATAACACCCTGAAAGTTAAAAACCACCCAACAAAAACCTCATACCCCATGTTAAACCACCTCAAACACCTATACTCACCGTGCATGTACAACTTGGGATCTTTTCCCCAAGTATTAAAACTGGTGGGCCTTTTTGTGCAATAAGTACACTGGAAAGGATATTTCCAGAAAAATTTAATGTAAATAAGAAACCCCGCGGTTTTTTGAAATTTTATCCCTATAGTTTCGTCCACCAAGGCATCACAGTTCAGCGGACAAAATCCCTGGTGGACGAAACGTTTCTCAAAAAAGCCATAAATGTACTTGTGTTTATTACATGTCGGTATATTTTACCACTTAATATATATATAATAATAAATATAATAAAATTATATATATATTATTTAAATTTATATATATATATTACTCACAGTCCACACCAAGACCATCTGCAGAGAACTATCTATTACCCACTCGAGTGACCACTGTCTACTACTTTCTACTGCCGATGATTGTTAGTTTTAATGAAGCAGAAGGCTCTCTCCCTACCCTTCACTCACTCCGACGAAAAAATAACGTACCGTATTAGAAAAATGAGTATGAACATTTTATAAGGAAAGTAATTGGAAAGCATGGGCTACAATTACTTCTTCAATAGTAGTAATAGTAGTAGTACTATTACCACTGTAACAATACGTGATAGTCCAGTGCCACCCAATATGTTGCGTTCACGACTAGTTCTACTTCCATATTCTGTGATCCAGGTGTTATCCTGAGCATATTCGTAAATTCTTGGTTATTTTGTAAAAGTACGCAGGCAGAGCTGAGTAATAACAATGTGTGGCCGGGTGTGGTACTGGGGCGCGCTGACTCCAGAAATCAACTCCAAGTAGATAACACTTTGCTATTTAAAACTTAAGGAATAACAAGACTTTTTATATGATACAATTTTCTGGCTGAGAGCTCAGTTCAAAGATATAGTAAAACAATGGTAGAATATACCCAGAGTATGAACACACAATGCGGGTTATGGTAATTTATGAAGACGTTTCTTCCATCAGGAATTTTACAATTTAACAAGTTCCTAGTTGGCGAAAATTCTTCATAATTAAAATACCATAACCCACATTGTGTCTTATTTGCAGTTCGATTCAAAGTACAGCCCTATCTAAGGTATACTATCAAGAAGGATGCATCACAGCATCCAGCTAATACCCAGATCGTATTAACTGCTAAGTAAATTGAAGTACTGAAGCAGACTGAATAGTTGTTAACGTCTTTTCGGTCCCATATTGTTGCAGCCCCATCTTTACTACCACCTTACCCCCCCTCCCCCCCACTGACCTTGGCCACTAAGTCATGATGCACCAGCAGCGCAAAAACATCGATTACTGGGGTCACAATAGGAACTTCTCAGACTCCTATGGTTAAATATACATATGGTTGAGATATTAGTCACTTCACATATTACAACAAATTAAAATCTTCCCCAGTGTCTCCTTTCCGCTCACCAATCCTCGCACAGCACACTTTCATCCTCTTCAATCCTCACACGTTCCCTCTTCCTTGGAGATTTATTAAGACTCTTTCTGTAATGAAGGAGTCTTTTTTTTCTTAATGTTGCTGCAGCGTTAACTACTGCATCGCACACATCTGATCCCCCCTTTCGTTTTGTTTTATTTTAATTCACGGGGCGGGGGAACCCAGGA
>NC_069459.1:14137360-14155463 GCF_026875155.1 Cherax quadricarinatus | reverse complement strand
TGTCCCGGGGGCTTCACTCCCTTGAAAGACCCCAAAGCCTATTTGATGTGGCTGGAGTAAATTGGCAGTTTCTTACTGCTGCTTTGGCAACGATACGGCGAAGAGTGTTACGAGCAGCAATAGGTCTGATTCAAAGCGCATAATGAGGCTCCAAAAAGAAAGGTTTAATTTCTTCTGAAATCCGCCCAGCCAGGCAGTTGCTGACGAAGGTTAACGCGGAGAGAAGAATTGATGCAGATGTGTCGAGTACTAAATTTGCCATCTCTTTGAGGTGGTGTGGTCGAATTCCAGTATAACCTCCTGTAGATCCTGCTGGAAATGACACTATCGCCTTATAGACTTCAGATTCTGGCAAAATTAATTGTCCAGTGATGAGGGCTTCCTCAGGGTTGTTGTTAACGACTGTGGTGTCCCTTGTTGGGTGCTTGTCTCTTAGCGCATGGGCTGTGGCCTTATCTTTGGGAGCAGCAGTGTCGTCACTTGTAATTATTATGATTGTTCCCGCTGTGTTACTCTCTTCAATTTTTTTTGCTAACCTATGCGCAGATTTTCTCGTTTTCAGTGGAATTTTTCTTTGGTCTGCCTCTGTGATTCCTGCGATGATGGGGCAGAGGGACACAGTTATCTGTTCTTGCGTAGTTGCGCACCGCCTTGATGACATGCTTTACGTGTGTGACGTGATGTTGAAATATTGATTTTTGGATGGCTGTTTATGAAAGCTTGGAAGACGATATGTTGCAGATATCATTGAGCCAAGCAGTATGCAGATTATCTTAGCCCAGAGATGGGTAATTGTACCTGCAAGTCTCACTATCGGATTCCAATATGAAGGAGAGGAAATCTTCTGATTTTTTTTTATTCACGTGGGTTACTTAGTATGTTGCTGATGAAATTAAGTTACTTTAACAATCGCTCTTCAAGGGAAGGAAGGGAGTCTCTTAATGCAAGTGAACGGCTCCTTATCAGTAGAGTTTGAACTACCCTCTCAGTCCCCGGATCAGACCTAATTGCTTCCCATTCTCCAGGTGTTACATAACCCTTACTGGGTAAGTGCATTTCCCGTGAGTCTTATAAAACTTTTCTATGAGATTGTATGAAACACTGCAGCAGGTCAATCCATATGAGTCGCTGCTCATTATTCCGCTGTAAAGGAAGCACCCACAAATAATGAAGAATGAGAGAATTTTTTAATATTGAGATGGAGAGTGAGAGAAAAAGTGTGGCGGGTGAAATTTTTGGAGGGAAGAAAAAAACTTGGATGCATATATTGCATTCTTCTTCTTCCTTATTTTTAATAACTGGTGGCTCATGGTTCAAGCGGTAGCGATATCGGCTCGCATTTGAAGGACACAGGCTCGATCCAGGGACGAGTGGAAATGCTGGGCATGTTTCCTTACGCTTGTTCCTCTTGTTCACCTAGCAGTCAATAAGTATCTGGCTTTTAACCGACTGTTCTAGGGGACCAAAGGCCCCCAGTGAAAATAAGCCACTCACGCTAGTGTCATACCTCGGTACTATTATTTATGAAGACGTTTCGCCAGTCACTTTTTCAGTCAAATTCGGAAATATTTGTTGTAGACAGTATAAGAAGTAATCAGTATTTGAACCTTGATAGGTGTTCAGTCCCTTAGCCTCGATCTTGAAGAAGTGAATGTATGTGTTTTCGTCTTATCTCTAAGATAAATTATTTTAATCGTTTTTGTTTTCGTGTAGCAGCCCGTCCTTTTAACCACAGACAACATGGCATTGTTGTAAAAACAGTCAAATGGGGGACTGTTGACGGCGATTTGAGCCTTTGAAATATGACTGTTTTCCATGAGCCACGCACATTGGCTGCTAGTTTTCTGTTTGCGCGGCAGAGTTCATTTTTACTTTCATTTATCTTAAATCTATAGTTTCCGTTATTTTTATAATTTATTATTTTCTATGGATATATAGCAAACGTGTAAGGATGTAATGTGGTAAAGGTTGAGGTGCTGGTGTTGACGTTACTACCAGGGTACAAGGCTTCTACCCCTCATCAGGGTGTACCGTTTTTTTAACGTCTTCGCCTGCATCAATTTCTCCACTATCTTGGCAACTGACTTTATTTTTACGTATAATAAATCATTAATAATTGTTAGTTAATTCGTTGGATAATGTGTGTTCATATGTGGTGTGAGGACGGGACGATAAGTTACATTATTAGTGTGTGTTGTTGACTACCCTACTTATATTTCATCTCATTTCCTCATCATGAGCGATGTTCATTTACATACGAGAATTTGCTGGTGCTGTACTGCCTACTGTCATGCTTGTTGCTTATTAATGGTTAAATCAACGGTTTCGATAGATTTATTATCCTAACCTGACTTGAGAAAATATTTGCCAGTTTACAAGAAACGTCCAGAAGTTGATGTTGGGAATCATATAAGAAAATTAATGCAGTAAAGTGAAGGAGGATTTTGTATTTTCTTGAACACCAACAACACAATACACGAAAAACGTTTATGTGTTAACATATTCTCGCAACACGAGTGGTAATCGTGCATATTTGAACGTTTCCCAGGATGATTCAGCCCCCACGTTGCCAGACATGACTATGATCATGTGTATATCTAGTTACATATATATTTTTATAGGTTTTCTTAACCAATCCAAACTAGAGAGAATAATAATTGTAAGATTTCAGTAAGAATTTGACGATGGAAACTACTAGAGAAAAATTTAAGAGTAAAATGGGAATAGATTTACATGTATATGAGGTCGCCTTCCAGGTAGTTTTATATAATATGTCACAGTTTACCACTTAAGGTGAGTGCAAATAAGAAGCGCGTCTATTTCGCGGACGGAGGCTCGAGCCTCCACC
Organism: Cherax quadricarinatus; assembly: GCF_026875155.1. Classification (NCBI taxonomy): domain Eukaryota; kingdom Metazoa; phylum Arthropoda; class Malacostraca; order Decapoda; family Parastacidae; genus Cherax; species Cherax quadricarinatus. The sequence goes on along the minus strand of NC_069459.1, from coordinate 14,152,615 downwards.
ACATCTGACGCTGAATGACCCACATGGGTTTAGCGCTTAACATGACTTAAAGAAACAAAGCACTCATTAAAGCTATTATAGTATACCTACAACGCGTTGTTAGGAAGACTTCGAACACCCAGTTATTTCCATTTATGTATTTCTATAATGTATTTTTTCATCCACCTGGTTAGTATCACTTGGTAAACTACCTAGAAACGTTTTACAGGCCGTCTAGGGTTCATCAGCTCTATGATTCTACCTTATTGTTCATGATAGTTATAGTGTGGGAACAGCTAGCTATGTTTTCCTGTCTAGTGAAACGGCATAATGAGAATGAGAGGCTGGGAGTGATAGTGGTAATCATTGAAAAGCTCCACGTATACGCTCTGAATGATTCAACGGACCCCTCGCATTAATCCACGAGTTGAAAGTTTTCTCCTGTAGCGATTTATGATTTAATTAAATCTTTCTCCGTTAGCGACATATTCACTAAATGTTTGCCAGCCTGATCTATAATGAAATCTTATTTCTCCTTAAGTTAGAACTTACGAGTTCATAGACACTTGATATATAGAATTTGCAAGTTCATAGACACTTGATATATAGAATTTGCAAGTTCAAAACACTTGATATATAGATTTGCAGTTCATAGACACTTGATATATAGAATTTGCAAGTTCATAGACACTTGATATATAGAATTTGCAAGTTCATAGACACTTGATATATAGAATTTGCAAGTTCATACACCACACACACACTTATATTATATTATATTAATATATATATATATATTATATATTTGTATTTATATAATGGTATATATTATATCTTTATATATAGTATATAAGAGAGAGAGAGGGAGGTAGTAGGTTGGTAACAGCAACACATTCGGGTGACTACGTACTACCAAAGAGTGAAAGGGAGCCTATATTTGTTTTATATAATGGTAGGATTGCTGATGTCTTTTTTCTGTCTCTGAACATTTTAAGATTTCAGGTACGTCTTGCTTCTTCACTTACCTTAGGCACCTACCATACATGGCACATTTATGTATACACACTCTCTGATTTTTCTTGATTTTTTTTTAATAGTCTTGCCTTTTTTTTTTTTCCCTCTCATACCCAGGGGGGTGGAATAAAAAACTTTCCCGTAAGCCATGCTTTTGTTGTAATAGTCGACAAAAAATTTGGGGAGCAAGGGTTTAACCCTTTTTCCCGTTAATTACTAAAAGAAAAAAACCCGTAAAAGAGGGTTTGAAGGTTTGCTTTTGGCTAATGATAAAAAAGGGGATGATTGTGGAAGTTGTGAAAGAAGCTAGATGTCTGGTTTTAAGTAAAACAAGCTGAAGGGGGTGGGAAAAAGTTTCAGTGGGGAGAAAAAATGATATTGGTCAGAGGTTTCAAAAAAGGTTAAAAGCTAAATAAGGGGTGAAAATATTGAAAAATAAGTTAGGGCAGGAAAAAAGGAAATATAAATTATAAATGCAAGGATTATGTGGTTAAAAAAGGTTGTTTGAAAAGTGATTTATTTGTGTTATGCACCCGGGAAGAGAAATTGTGAGGGAGGAGAGGATTTTGGGGAAAAGTTGGTGCGGGGGAGTTTTGGACCAAGTGGAGAGTACTTGTGGATCTCGATTTAAAGTGGGTAAAAAATGTTGTGGAGGGGTAGTAGGTAAATTTGGGGTGCCCGGGGGAAATGAAAGATGGGGAGCCTTTAATTTAGTATTTTTAGAAAAAGGTTTGGTAATAAGTAATACATATTTATGAAAAAGGGAAAATAATATACAAGGTATGATAAAGGAGTAAAAGAAAGTTTGTTAGAAGTTTGGGGGATAAAAAAGGCTGTTTGGGAAGGGTTAGGATGTATGTGTTTATGAGGGGCAAACGGTATGTCCATCATTATTTAGTTTAGACAATTAATAAGAAGCGATGGGGCATAAGGAAAATGGGGAAAAAACAAGTAAGAAAGAGGGGAAAGTGTATAAACCAAAGGAGGGGAGTTAGGGTGAGATAAAAACAATTTGGGGGAAAGGTGGAGTAAAGCAAATATGTAGTGGGGGATTGAAGGGGTTGGGAGTTTTAAAATGCAGTATTAAAATGTGAGTAGAAATTTGTGGCTAAAAGAGGTGGGGAGGGGGAAAGGGAGTGATTGGTGGAATGAAAAAGGGGGTTTGGGAAGAAAGAGAAAAGGGTTTAGTTATGAGAGGTTTTTACAAAGCAGAGGTGTAAAGAAAAAGGTAATGAAGAGTAAAAGAAAGGTGAAGGGTGATAAATAAAAAAAGGGGCAGTGATGGTGGGAGAGGCTTGTAAGGAAAATTTTGCGAAAAAAAAAAATTTTGGAGTAAAAATTAAGAAAGCCTAGGAACGAAGGGGATTTGTCTGTTAAAAACGGTAGGGGAGTTAGTAGATGGGGGCTGGAGGTATTGGGGTAGATGGCGGAAATTTTTTTGGGGAAATTTTAAATGTGATGAAGAAAGGGGAGGGGGAAATTTTCATGCACGGTCAGGGGGTATAACTCTTTTAGGAGTAAAGAGCAGGAGTGGTGTGGGGAGGTTATGTGGGGATTAGTAAAATGAAAGGGGGAAAATTTGCGGGAAAAAGAGGGGATCATGACAGAAAGTTAAAAGCCATGGGGATTTTGGGTTTTGGAGGGGTTTGGTATTTTTTTTAAATATATAAAAGGGGGAAGGTACTTAGGGATTCGCGAAAGCGGTATAGTTCCTTTATACAAGGGAAATGGGACAAAAGAGATTTTAAAAAATAGGGGAAAAATTTTTACTGATTTATACCAGGTCAAGTGTAGTAGGTAGAGGTAAGCGAGAGTAGGATTGCAGTTACCAAAGGAGGCTATGAGGGGAGGGGGTGTGTTTAAGTGTTTACTTTTAACATATAGTGAAAAGTATTTTTGATAAAGGTCGGAAGTTTTCATTCATTTATGGATTTAGAAAAGGGAAAAAAAATAGGGATGGGGGGCAAAAAAATTTTTGGGAGATGTTCAAGTGATGGAGTACATAGTAAGTTACTAAATACTGTAATGAGCTTTTATGAGGATAGCGAGGCTCAGGTTCGGGTATGTAGGAGAGAGGGAGATTACTTTCCGGTAAAAGTAGGTCTTAGTGATGTGTAATGTCACAATCGTTGTTTAATATATTTATAGTTGGGGTTGTAAAAGAAGTAAATGTTGGGGAGAGGGGTGGGATTAAATTATGGGGAATCTAAGTACAAAATGGGAATTGACACAGTTACTTTTTGCTGATAATACTGTGCCTATGATAGATTCTAAAGAAAAGATGCAAAGGTTAGTGGACGAGTTTGGGAGGGTGTGTAAAATTAGAAAGTTGAAAGTGAACATAGATAAGAGTAAGGTGATGAGGGTATCAAACGATTTAGATAAAGAAAAATTGGTTATCACATTAGAGAGAGGGAGTATGGAAGTGAATGCGTTTAGATATTTGAGAGTTGACATGTCAGCGGTTGGGTTTATGAAGGATGAGGTTAACCATAGAATTGATGAAGGAAATAAGGTTAGTGGTGCGTTGAGGTATATGAGGAGACAAAAAACGTTATCTATGGAGGCAAAGAAGGGAATGTATGAAAGTATCATGGTACCAACACCCTTATATGGGTGTGAAGCTTGGGTTGTAAATGCTGCAGCGAGGAGACGGTTGGAGGCAGTGGAGATGTCCTGTCTAAGGGCAATGTGTGGTGTAAATATTATGCAGAAAAATCGGAGTGTGGAAATTAGGAGAAGGTGTGGAGTTAATAAAAGTATTAGTCAGAGGACTGAAGAGGGGTTGTTGAGGTGGTTTGGTCATTTAGAGAGAATGGGTCAAGGTAGAATGACTTGGAGAGCGTATAAATCTGTAGAGGAAGGAATGAGAGATAGGGGTCGTCCTGGAAAAGGTTGGAGGGAGGGGGTAAAGGAGGTTTTGTGGGCAAGGGGCTTGGACTTCCAGCAAGCATGTTTGAGCGTGTTAGATAGTGAATAGAGACGAATGGTTTTTGGGACCTGACGAGCTGTTGGAGTGTGAGTAGGGTAATATTTAGTGAAGAGATTCAGGGAAACCGGTTATCTGGACTTGAGTCCTGGAAATGGGAAGTACAGTGCCTGCATTTTAGAGGAGGGACTCTTAAAGTGTCGTATCTGAACGCCTCTGCAACCACAGTGATTATGTGTGAGTGAGGTGAAAGTGTTGAATGATAATGAAAGTATCTTCTTTTTGGGTTACCCTTCCTTGGTGGGAGACGGCCGACTTGTTTATATATATATAATATATATATATATATATATATATATATATATTATATATATATATATATATATAATGTATAAAATATAATATATATATGCAAAACAACCACTCTGAAAGAATAGAGAAATTCCAAGTGCTTTCGGACAAACTCACATTATAAAGGAACTATGAAAAAAAAGCATCCAAGGAAGCTATATAAGGGTCTGGCCAACACCTCACTATCAGATCCCACAACGGTTAAACACCTGACGCGCGCCGGGCCCCCCAACCTGGACAGGTCCTTTGCACAACTCACCAACAAACTATTCTACCCAAAAAAATTTAAAAAATATTATTTGTCCAGTGTATTATTAAATTCTTCCCAAATTCTGTTAATTATAAATGGATCAAATTTTATATAACCAAAGGAAATATTTATATTATTGTCAAAATGCTTTTTATGAAACAAGATTCGTTATATTCCTGTCGACCATGGACTTGCTTGATACTACTTTCTCAACTTTTTGAAAATCAATCAAGATTTTAACCATCCAATTGATTTTCAAAAAGTTGAGAAAGCAGTATCAAGCAAGTCCATGTTCGACAGTTTCATGAAAAAGCAGTTTTGACAATAATATGAATATTTCCTTTGGTTTATATAAATTAGATCCATTTATAATTTTTAGAATTTGGGAAGAATTTAATAATACACTGGACAAATAATTTTTTAATTTTCTTGGGTAGAATAGTTTGTGGGTGAGTTGTGCAAAGGACCTATCCAAGTTGGGTAGGCGCGCGTCAGGTGTTTAACCGTTGTGGGATCTGATAGTGAGGTGTTGGCCAGACCCCTTATATAGCTTCCTTGGATGCTTTACTTTCATAGTTCCTTGATAATGTGAGTAGTCCCCGAATGCGCTTGGAATTTCTCTATTCTTTCAGAGTGGTTGTTTTGCATATTCGAAATCACCTGTTTACTGTGATCTTATTGCGCATAAAAATATAATATAATATATTATATAATATTATATATATTTTATATATATATATATATATATATATATATTATATATATATATATATATATATATATATATATGCAAAACAACCACTCTGAAAGAATAGAGAAATAAAAAGCGCTTTCGTGACTACTCACATTATCAAGGAACTATGAAAGTGAATCATCCAAAGGGAAGCTATATAAGGGTCCGGCCAGCACCTCACTATCAGATCCCAGAACGGTTAAACACGTGACGCGCGGCGAGCCAAGTTGGGCTCGCCGCTTAAACTTTCATAGTTCCTTGATAATGTGAGTAGTCACGAAAGCGCTTGGAATTTCTCTATTCTTTCAGAGTGGTTGTTTTGCATATTTTGAAATCACCTGTTTACTGTGACTTATGCATATATATATATAAAAATATATATATATATATATATATATATATATATAATTATAATATATATATATATATATATTATCGTATTTTTGTTAATGTTTTGTCAATGTTTTTTGTCTTTAAATAAAATTACATAAAATATAGGGGATGGTAGGGAAAAATTCTCAAACAGCGTCAGGGAGAACCTTGAGTTTTTCCCTGAAGCAAGTTTATTCTTTTCTCTGAGGATGAGGGTCCTATAACAGTTTAGAGTGGTACCGCCCTATATTTTATATATAATATATATTTTATATATTATATATATATATATAAAATAATATATATATATTAATATAAAAGCTTTACATCTTCTCATTTCCTTTTTCCCCTGAAGCTTTTTTCGTCCTTCATTTTCTTTCTTAATTCCGGTGCCTTTTTTGTGTGTCCTGGCATTATCTTTCGTATTGTTTAATCTTTCTTTGTATGGTTAACCTTCCTTTGTATACTTAACCTTCCCTCCTATGTATTGATAACCTTCCTTCCTTTGTATAGTTAACCTTCCTTCATATGTATAATTAACCTTTCTTCCTATGTATGGTTAACCTTCCTTTGTATAGTTAACCTTCCTTCATATGTATAATTAACCTTCCTTCCTTTGTATAGTTAACCTTAGTTCCTATGTACGGTTAACCTACCTTCCTCTGTATAGTTAACCTTCCTTCCTATGTATGGTTAACCTTCCTTTGTATAGTTAACCTTCCTTCCTATGTATGGTAAACCTTCCTTCCTATGTATAATTAACCTTCCTTCCTATGTACGGTTAACCTTCCTTCCTATGTATAGTTAACTTTCCTTCCTATGTATGGTTAACCTTCCTATGTATGGTTAACCTTCCTTACTATGTATGGTTAACCTTCCTTCCTTTGTATGGTTAACTTTCCTTTGTATAGTTAACCTTCCTTTCTATGTATGGTTAACCTTCCTATGTATGGTTAAGCTTTCATCCTGTGTATGGTTAAGCGTCCTTCCTATGTATGATTAAGCTTCCTTCCTATGTATGGTTAACCTTCTTTCCTGTGTATGGTTAACCTTCTTTCCTGTGTATGGTTAACCTTCCTTCCTGTGTATGGTTAACCTTCCTATGTATTGTTAACCTTCCTATGTATGATTAACCTTCCTTCCTATGTATTGTTAACCTTCCTATTTATGGTTAACCTTCCTGTGTATTGTTAACCTTCCTTCCTGTGTATGGTTAACCTTCCTTCCTGTGTATGGTTAACCTTCCTTCCTGTGTGTGGTTAACCTTCCTTCCTGTGTATGGTTAACCTTCCTTCCTTTGTGTGGTTAACCTTCCTTCCTGTGTATGGTTAACCTTCCTTCCTGTGTGTGGTTAACCTTCCTTCCTGTGTATGGTTAACCTTCCTTCCTATGTATTGTTAACCTTCCTATGTATGGTTATCCTTCCTTCCTATGTAATGTTAACCTTCCTATGTATGGTTAACCTTCTTTCCTATGTATGGTTAACCTTCCTTCCTATGTATGGTTAACCTTCCTTCCTGTGTATAGTTAACCTTCCTTCCTGTGTATGGTTAACCTTCCTTCCTGTGTGTGGTTAACCTTCCTTACTGTGTATGATTAACCTTCCTTCCTATGTATTGTTAACCTTCCTATGTATGGTTAACCTTTCTTCCTGTGTATGGTTATCCTTCCTTCCTATGTATTGTTAACCTTCCTATGTATGGTTAACCTTCCTTCCTATGTATGGTTAACCTTCCTTCCTATGTATGGTTAACCTTCCTTCCTGTGTATGGTTAACCTTCCTTCCTATGTATGGTTAACCTTCCTCCCTGTGTATTGTTAACCTTTCTTCCTGTGTATGGTTAACCTTTCTTCCTGTGTATGGTTAACCTTTCTTCCTGTGTATGGTTAACCTTTCTTCCTGTGTATGGTTAACCTTCCTATGTATGGCTAACCTTCCTTCCTGTGTATGGTTAATCTTCCTGTGTATGGTTAACCTTCCTTCCTATGTATGGTTAACCTTCCTTCCTATGTATGGTTAACCTTCCTTCCTATGTATGGTTAACCTTCCTTCCTATGTATGGTTAACCTTCCTTCCTATGTATGGTTAAGCTTCCTTCCTATGTATTGTTAAGCTTCCTTCCTATGTATTGTTAAGCTTCCTTCCTATGTATGGTTAAGCATCCTTCCTATGTATTGTTAAGCTTCCTTCCTATGTATGGTTAAGCTTCTTTCCTGTGTATGGTTAACCTTCCTTCCTGTGTATGGTTAACCTTCCTTCCTGTGTATGGTTAACCTTCCTTCCTGTGTATGGTTAACCTTCCTTCCTGTTTATGGTTAACCTTCCTTCCTGTGTATGGTTAACCTTCCTTCCTATGTATGGTTAACCTTCCTATGTATGATTAACCTTCCCTCCTATGTATTGTTAACCTTCCTATGTATGGTTAACCTTCCTTCCTGTGTATGGTTAACCTTCCTTCCTGTGTATGGTTAACCTTCCTTCCTGTGTATGGTTAACCTTCCTTCCTGTGTATGGTTAACATTCCTTCCTGTGTATGGTTAACCTTCCTTCCTGTGTATGGTTAACCTTCCTCCCTCAACTCAAATACGACCAAAGCTGCGGTAAGATGGGGATGAAGAATTATGGGGAAGGATGGAAATACTGGAAAAGGATGGGAGGGTGAAGGAGAGGAGGGTAAAAAAGGTAAGTGGCCCAACCACTTTGGCACAAGTGGTACCGAAGTACTGCAGGTGTCGGTGGCGGTGTTGAGAAGGTGGCCGAAGTCAGCGGTGAGCAACCGCCGGGGCGAGTGAGGTCATATAACAGGAGGCAGACAGGAGACGGCAGGAAGAGCAGAGAAGGTAGCTGCTGTTGGGCAGACTGGATCTCCAGGTAGGCAGTGAATACTCGCAAGCTAGTTATGGAACTGAGCTGTTGGTGAGATTGTTGATCTTCGTTCTTGTGAGATATCGCACTTTGAATGGGAGTTTTGGATTTGATCCCGGGTGGTGGAGTCTATAGATTATGTCGTCTAGCTCAATGGGTGGTTCTTCGTCACAGGTGAACTTGACAGTCCCATCCTGGAGCCGTTGGCTGAGTTCCTGGACAAACATTGTGTTATTGTGTGGTTTCGTGTAGAACGAGACACCAGGCGTGTTGAGGAAGGCTAGCTTGGTCGTAGAGGCAGGTGAGGTCGGTGATTGGTTGGTGGTGGAAGGTGGAGATGGTCTCTCATTGGTGGGAGTTGGTGGAGGCTCGACGGGCAGTGAGGCCTCTGATTGGTTCGTGGCAGTGGTGGTGACTTGAGGAGGAGGTGGTCTCTCATTGGTGGATTCCGAAGTAGAGCAGGTGGCGTCTGCAGATAACATATCTTGCAAGTCATCTGGTGCCTCGAAGCTGACGATTTTCGGAATTATTTTCAAAATATCAGCTGAAGGAGGACTAGCTGGGAAGTTGAATGATGGCATATTGTTGAGAGCAAGAATTTCATTCTTAGATGTATTGAAAGAACCCGGATGTGCAGCATTTTGCATGTGTGCATAATCATGCAGTAATAAAATTTTGTCAAGATATCGTCTAATAGAGGAGAGGCGGTGCGTGGTGGTGGAGGCTGCTGAGTGACTAGTAGAATCTTGGTGGTTGTAGACTGAAGCTTGGCTATTGCAGCATAAGTAGGAGAGTTTCCTGCTGTCTTCTTAAGGTCTTCCTTTAGCTTCTTTGAAAGAATCTCCTTACGAACAGGACATTTCACTGCCAGAATATGGTGGTCACTCTTACAATTAATGCAGGTGGGAGCAGCAGTAGAGATGCAGGAACGAAAGTCGTGACCGTCAGACCCATAGGTGGAACACATCTTGTTCTTCACATGACATTCGGTAGTTGAATGATTGTAGGAGTAGCACCTCCAACAAGGTGTTATATGGTTGAAGCGTTCTGGCTCAATTTGTCGAGGGTTGATGAAGTAGGAGATGGCCAGACCATCAGACAGTGCTCTGGCTGCCATGTTGACGTCAAGAAACGTGATTTTGAGCATCGAGGAAGCGTTAGGGATTTTCACAACAGAGGCAATCTTAACCCAGGTGTTTAGGTCTTCAAGTGATGACTTAATGTCCTCGGTAGACATTTTTGTGATGAGCCTATCAAGGCGTTTCATGAACACAGACAGTTTAGCTAGAATGTAACGTGAGGTGGAGATGGTAAAGCCACTGTCGTATAAGATCTTCATTGCAGTAGGTGTGAGTACCTTGTCAGCTTCTTCATCATCTAGAAAAGTGACGATAAAAGCTTCTTTCAGTGAAGTAATTTTCGAGAACCTGACTTGCAGACTGGTGTTGAGTGAGGACGCAAGTTCAATCTTCGTGTCGTCGTTGATGACAGCAGTCTTGGGTTTAATCCTCACACGATGAGACATCGTGCAGATGGTAAAGATTCCCTTCCCCAACGGAGATTGTAGGGAGAATGTTTGACAGGGGAAGGAGCGTCTGTGACCATTCAGGACCAAGTCTACAGAGCGAATCCTTGCATCTGTGTATCCCGTCCTTCCTGTGTATGGTTAACCTTCCTTCCTATATATGATTTCCCTTCCTTCCTATGTATGGTTAACCTTCCTTCCTATGTATGGTTAACCTTCTTTCCTATGTATGATTAACCTTCCTTCCTATGTATGATTAACCTTCCTTCCTATGTATGGTTAACCATACAAAGGGAGGAACCCTTTGTATGGATAACCTTCCTCCCTTTGTATGGTTAACCTTCCTCCCTGTGTATGGTTATCCTTTCTTCCTGTGTATGGTTAACCTTCCTTCCTATGTATGGTTAACCTTCCTTCCTATGTATGGTTAACCTTCCTTCCTATGTATGGTTAACCTTCCTTCCTATGTATGGTTAACCTTCCTCCCTGTGTATGGTTATCCTTTCTTCCTGTGTATGGTTAATCTTCCTATGTATGGTTAACCTTCCTTCCTATGTATGGTTAACCTTCCTTCCTATGTATGGTTAACCTTCCTTCCTATGTATGGTTAACCTTCCTTCCTATGTATGGTTAACCTTCCTTCCTGTGTATGGTTAATCTTCCTTCCTGTGTATGGTTAACCTTCCTTCCTATGTATGGTTAACCTTCCTTCCTATGTATGGTTAACCTTCCTTCCTATGTATGGTTAACCTTCCTTCCTATGTATAATTAATCTTCCTTCCTGTGTATGGTTAATCTTCCTTCCTGTGTATGGTTAACCTTCCTTCCTGTGTATGGTTAACCTTCCTTCCTGTGTATGGTTAACCTTCCTTCCTGTGTATGGTTAACCTTCCTATATATGGTTATCCTTCCTTCCTATGTATGGTTAACCTTCATTCCTATGTATGGTTAACCTTCCTATGTATGGTTAACCTTCCTTCCTATGTATGGTTATCCTTCCTCCCTTCCTATGTATGGTTAGCCTTCCTTCCTATGTATGGCTAACATTCCTTCCTATGTATGGTTAACCTTCCTATGTATGGTTAACCTTCCTTCCTATGTATGGTTAACATTCCTTCCTATGTATGGTTAACATTCCTTCCTATGTATGGTTAACATTCCTTCCTATGTATGGTTATCCTTCCTTCCTATGTATGGTTATCCTTCCTTCCTATGTATGGTTAACCTTCTTTCCTATGTATGGTTAGCCTTCCTTCCTATGTATATTTAACATTCCTTCCTATGGTTATCCTTCCTTCCTATGTATGGTTAACCTTCCTTCCTATGTATGGTTAACCTTCCTTACAAGACGTGTAAAAAAGACGCTTATGTACAGTTCGTTATTTATTAAAGGAGATGTTTCACCTGATGTCTTAAACTGCATATAAGTCCCTTCCTTTGTATGTTTAATTTTCCTTCGTATGTTTAACCTTTCTTCTTTCGCATGTTTAACCTATTTCGTATGTTTAACCTTTCTTCTTTCGTATATTTAACCTTCTTTCGTATGTCATAAGAAGCATGTAGTGAATTGGTTGTATAAGGTTGCAAGAAGACGAAAGGCTGTGGTGGGAGATAGACTTGCAAGATGGCAAGGTGCACAGAACTCTGCAGCTGTAAATGTTTAAATGACAAAGAAGAATAACGTATATGTACATGTAGGTTCCATAACTGAGAGCTCATTAACTAATGTAACATTGAGCAGTCATGTTAATGTTGGCGTCATGGCTGTGTTGTGGTGTTTACCTGTTACATCTATCATTCATAAAAGGTACGTATATGTATTAGGTACATTGTATTCGTGTAATATCTTGAGAACTACAAAAGACAAAGTGGTCTACTATATATAAAAACAGTGTTTTGTTAGTTTTAAACATGGGTTATTAACCTGTCTTTTATGTAGTGTATATGTATATGTAGTGTATATGTATATGTAGTGCACATGTATATGTAGTGCACATGTATATGTAGTGCACATATATATGTAGTGTATATGTATATGTAGTGTATTTCGCGTAATTAAATTTGATTGTGATTGGGTAGTTAAATTTAAACGTCGAATTATGGAACATATAGCTTCCTACATACAAAATTTCATGGTTAATAGAACATTATTTAATAGTATAAACAAAATGCTCCACAAAATTTGATGCTTCTTTCCAGAATGTCCTTGTGTTTTAAGCTGCCTCACTGTTAATGTTTATTGTACATGTAATAGTTTTCAGGTGGTCCGAGGACTCGTCCCAGACAAGACTCTGGGGCGATGATCTCGTCACCCATTGATATTATTCATAAAATTCTCTGCAACTGGCGAATAATTTAGTCTATGGCTTTTCAAAGTGGATTCCGCGAAATTGTTTGGGTTTCATGAGATGTTTTACAAAAAAACTGGAGAAGAAAGAGGGAGGGGATGAGGGAGAGAGAAACACTTTTTTATAATATTCTGTTTATTATTCTTGTATTAAATGAAAACGACTGACAACTTGAAGAAGTGTCGTAAAGAAGATACCTACTGTACGTGTCAGTTTGCTTAATATTTTTTGTGCTTAATTATAATACTGTATTACATATTTATAAAAAACAATGTTGAAAATTTATGCAAGGGTGAGTTATGCTTTTCGTTTCTTCAATAAAGTTCAAGTGATTTATATCAGAAAGTTCTCCGATTTAAAAAAAATTGAAAGCCCCTGATTCATTTCTTTCTTAAAGCAGTTCTTTCATTGCATTTCCAGTAGTGCTAATTTACGTGATGAAAGTCGCTGTTTCAGTAACATTTTGAAGCACGTGCTTAACCTGCATGTAATCTGCACTGTGATAGTTCCCTACAATTTTAAATGTTTAATGCAGGGTTGTAGTTTATTCTTAATGTTGAAAGGGTTTTCCATGTTGGTGTGAGCAGCGTGTGTGTGGTGACGCTCACTGACACAACCAACTGGCTGCAGTTACTTGAGTGTTGTGGGAAACATTAAGTCAATCACCTACTGATACGAAGGGAAGGCAGTATATTACAGAATCTATTTTTCTTACTCTCCTCATCTGTCTTCATACTTTCCCTCTATAAATCCAAAATCTTCGTCTCCATCCTCCTCTTTTGTCTTCCCCCTCCTGCTCTCCAACTTCCATCTTACATTTCCACCACACACTGTTCGCCCTCACACTGCTCATACTCAAATTAATTTTCTCATTGTTCGCCCTCACATAATTTATCCTCATTGTTCGCCGTCACACTGTTTATCCTCACAATTCGTTCTTACACAAACAGTTCGTCCCGTCACTGAACTGTTCATCCTTTCACTGTTGATTCCTTTCAGTACTAAGACAAAATTTCGTATGTAGGTGTATCGAGCAAATGCATCACAAGTGTACCTAAGCTGAGCACAACTGTTGCGTTATTGATACAAATTTGTAGGTGAATTAGCAAAAGGAATATTTTACATCTTCTAGTACTCCATGCAGAGTTTTTGAAGAAAAGTACCACTCCTACCCTCAGTTTTTCGTGTTGAGAGGCCAGGCCTTCCATGCCCAAATTTCTTTTAAAGATGGCCAGCCTTTTAATATTTTAATGCCTAACTTTTCTTACAAAGTTTCCTGTGTTAGTTTGTTAACGTTTTCTTTAACCTTATAAATGTTCTTTTTTATTATTTTCTAGATTTTCGTTCATTATAACCACAAAATGAACAGGAAGACTAGTAAACTTTTATCAGTAGAGAAATTTGAGTTTTGAAGGCTCGCTGACATGCATCTCGGGACTCTTGAGCACCTGTGATTACTTTGTTTTCCAAGAAACGCTAAATCTCGTGTTTCATTCGGCTCCCGGAGTGGTGAAGACTCGATTCTTCGTCTGCTAATTGCAGCCCTTCCTCTCAACAGTCAGGCTGTTGCACAACACTTAGTAAAATGTTCAGAGTTGAAGCAGTCATATATGTGACTGGTCTTCAGAGTTCTTAAACTGTGCTAGCGCAGCCTCCCGCTTCTGCTGCTCAAATCGTTAACAAATGAATTATTGATACAACTTCCACCTACAAATTACTCCTGCTATTCTTCCTACAACAGTTTTCTCATGTATCTCCTGTAAGACTTTTCTCCTGTTCATCCTTCAACAGCTTCCCCTTTACTGTTCCTCCTCCTGCTGGTGTGGTTGTAACCGTGGTCGCGGATGGTAGGGACGCCGTAAGGAGATAAACAGGGAGCAGTCACCCATCACATGAGGCAGACAGATCCGGATGCTGCGGGTCAGTTCACCACCAGAGATAACAGACATCCCAGCAGAGGGTGACGAGAGAGAGAGAGAGAGAGAGAGAGAGAGAGAATGATGGGGAGGAAGAAACAGGGTTTGGAAAGTGAGTGAGTAGAAGGTAGGGATGGGAGGGGGTTCAGAAGCATGAGTGGATTTGCAGCACATTACCATGTTGGATAGTCTCTGTATTTGAATATACACCAGGAAACCCAATATTCTGATGTTGAGTTGATTTTCTGGAGTTGAACATGAATGGAAATTTAATGTGGAATACACACCACGAAGCTAAATATTCACAGAGGGAAAGGCAGTGTTGATTGTGCGAAGTAAAACGTTTTATCTGATGTTACATGGGCGCTGTGAGAGAGAGATATTCATATGGGACTGTCTAGACTCACGAAATCGTAATGACACGATTGCAAACAAACCATACCACGGGCGGGGATAGAACCCGCGATCAGAGAATCGCAGAACTCCAGACCGTCGCGTTAGCCACTGGACCAGCTAGCCACAATAAGATTCGCCCAACTAGGTATATTTCTACACCATAGGAAGGTTAGCATAGGCACCACTGTGACCACAAATGCAAGTTTTTAAAGACGAATCTCCAGCTGGTGTGGCCGTGACGAACTCTAGCTCAAGTCCCCTCAAAGCCGTTAACATGACTCACGATTTCGTGAGTCATGTTAACGTGAGAGGCAAAAGGCGCTGAATTATACAGACCAGTATCTCTAACTTGCATACTGTCAAAAGTTCTGGACAAGTTTATAAGGAACAGAAGATAATTTACAGAAATTCATCGTGGATTTAGAGATGATAAATTCTGTCTTAAGAACTTGCTAGAGTTCTTTGACAGTCACAAAGATAAAGCAAAAAAGACTATGTTGCGTAGACTGCATAATCTTAAACTGTAGAAAAGCATTGACACAGGCCACATCAGAGATATCTAGAAACTGGGGAAAA
>NC_069459.1:14114014-14136860 GCF_026875155.1 Cherax quadricarinatus | reverse complement strand
ACACCCCCAAAACCCCACCCACCAAAACCACACACTCACACACACATCAACACACACTCACACCACCCCCTCACACACACACTCCACACACAAACCCACTACACACACACACACCACACACAACCCCACACACAAACCACCACACACACACACACAAAAACCACACACCCACTCAACACTCACACCACAACACACACACACAAAAACCACACACCACACCAACACCCCACAACACCCCCACACACACACCACACAAAAACAAAAACACTCCCACACACACCACCCCCCCCCTCACACCACACACACACCCACACACCACCACACCAACACACCCCTCCCCCACACCACAACACCCCACACACACCACACACACCAACACCACCACCCAACACACCACACCACCCACCAACCACCAAACACACAACACACAACACACTCCACAACAACACACACACACACACACACACACTACACACACACCACCACACACAACCACACACAACACTCACCCACTCACACCCCCCCCCCCCCCCCACACACACACACACAACACACCCCCCTCCACACACAACACAACTAACACCCACACACAACCAAAACACACACACACTCACAACACACAACCACAACACACCACACCACCCCACACCACACCACACACACACACACCACAACACTCACACACACACACACACTCACACACACACACACACACACACACACACACCACACACTCACACACACACACACACACACACACACACACCACACACACACACACACACACACACACTCACACAACACACACCACACACAACACACACACACAGTGGAAGTGAGATAATCAACTGTTGAACTTAAAACTGACCTGTGATGATGGGCAGAATGGTGCCCGGACGACTGTAGCCAGCTGCTGCTGGGGTAGCCAGCTGCTGATGGGGTAGAAGCTGGTTGCTGGGGTAACCAGCTGCTGCTGGGGTAGGCAGATGGTGCTGAGTGGTAGTTTGGTTGGGGTAGTATCACAGTTGGTGCTGGGGTAGCTAGCTGGTGCTTGGGTAATCAGCTGGTGCTGGAGTAGTAGTCTGTCCGGGTGCTGGGATAGTAAGCTGGTGCTGCGGTAGACAGCTGTTGCTGGGTAGCCAGCTGGTGCTTAGGTATCCAGTTGGCGCTGGAGTAGCCAGCTGGCGCAGGGGTAGCAGCTGTGCTGAAGGTAGCTAGCGGTGCTGCGTAGTCAGTGGTGCTTTTGGGTAATAATCTGGTGCTGGAGTTAGGTCAGCTGGGGTTTTCTGATGTAAGCGTTAGCCGGTGCTGCGGTAATCAGATGGTGTGGGTTTAGTCAGCTGGTGCTTGGGTATTCAGCGGTGCTGGGGTAGCTAGCTGGTGCTTGAGGTTTTAGCCAGCTGGTGCTAGGGGTTAGCCAGCTGGTGCTAGTTGTAGCCAACTGGTGCGGGGGTAGTCAGCTGGTTGCTTTGGGTAGCTTAGGTTGCTTGCTATTGCTGGAGGGTAGTCAGCTGGTAATGCGGTCGCAAGCTGGTGCTGGGGTTAGGCCTGTGCTAGTGCTGGGGTAGTGCTAGTGCTGGGGTAGCCTGCTAGTGCTGGGGTAGCAGCTGGTGCTGGGGTAGCCTGCTAGTGCTGGGGTTAGCCTGCTAGTGCTGGGGTTAGCCTGCTAGTGCTAGGGTAGCCAGCTGGATCTAGGGTATAGCCAACTGGTGCTGGGGTAGTCAGCTGGTGCTTGGGGTAGCTTGCTAAGCGCTGGGTAGTCAGCTGGATGATGCGGTAAGCAAGCTGGTGCTGGGGTAGCCTGCTAGTGCTGGGGTAGCCTGCTAGTGCTGTGGTAGCCTGCTAGTGCTGGGGTAGCCTGCTAGTGCTGGGGTAGCCTGCTAGTGCTGGGGTAGCCTGCTAGTGCTGGGGTAGCCTGCTAGTGCTGGGGTAGCCTGCTAGTGCTGGGGTAGCCTGCTAGTGCTGGGGTAGCCTGCTAGTGCTGTGGTAGCCTGCTAGTGCTGTGGTAGCCTGCTAGTGCTGGGGTAGCCTGCTAGTGCTGTGGTAGCCTGCTAGTGCTGTGGTAGCCTGCTAGTGCTGGGGTAGCCTGCTAGTGCTGGGGTAGCCTGCTAGTGCTGTGGTAGCCTGCTAGTGCTTTTGTATCCAGGTGGTGCTGGGGTATCCAGCTGGTGCTGGAGCCACCTGTTCTATCCTCAACAGTTTTGAGGCAATGTTAATTTGTTGTTTCCTGAGAACACTCCCGCGATAACACTCCCGCGATAACACTCCCGCGGTAACACTCCCGCGGTAACACTCCCGCGCAATAACACTCCCGCGCAATAACACTCCCGCGGTAACACTCCCGCGGTAACACTCCCGCGGTAACACTCCCGCGGTAACACTCCCGCGGTAACACTCCCGCGCAATAACACTCCCGCGATAACACTCCCGCGCAATAACACTCCCGCGCAATAACACTCCCGCGCAATAACACTCCCGCGCAATAACACTCCCCGCGCAATAACATCCCCGCGCAATAAACACTCCCGCGCAATAACACTCCCGCGCAATAACACTCCCGCGCAATAACACTCCCGCGCAATAACACTCCCGCGCAATAACACTCACGCGCAATAACACTCACGCGCAATAACACTCACGCGTAATAACACTCCCGCGTAATAACACTCCCGCGCAATAACACTCCCGCAATAACACTCCCGCAATAACACTATGAACTTACAATCACTTATAATAATTCACTATCTTACTACCATTAGTTATAATGATTACGATATAAACATCGATAATAATAGCGCATTCAGTACTGAATTTGAGAGCGCTAAACCCTTAGGGATCACACGGGGTCTGAGTATTTATAAACATTTATATACCGGATATAACCAGTATATACACAAATGTATGTCTTTTATATACACTGAGTGGGTGTACAAAATGTATATACTCTCATACCTGAAATATAAATTAAAGCATAACCCCTATTTACACACAGATGTGGTATCCCAAAAAATACAAAATTTTGGGGTGTATATAAACTGAAGGATATAAACATTTCATTTTTTTTTCCTGTAGGTAGGAGAGGATGAGGCGCCCCGTCCGTTGTAGCTGTACACCACGTAGGGACAAAAAACTTCTTCAAGCTCACTTTCGAAGCTGAGCCGCCCTTTAAATGAGTCTTTTCTTCACGGTGTTTTTAAAAACTTCTAACAGGGGATTCAAAACACCCAGCGCTGTAGTTTCCCCTTGTATACATCCAAAATTTAATTCCCAATCTAAAATTAAAGAAATCCTGACTGGTGTATACGGGTTGGAAATGGGGTTTGAAGCCTATCGACTCAAAAGTGTTTGTGCGGTAACCGTCCACCCCAGACAAAAATTTTTTTTAAGCCCAAAGAATTCAAACAAATTCTTAACATTTTACCCTGAGAGTATGCACTGTGGGGGTATATCCCCGGGTGGGTATACAGGTGACTTGCAGCCCTGATAACCCTCGTGTAGTAGAAAAGACTTTAAAAAACCCCATAACCAATAAATCACCCTTAATCTTTGCCTCATCGCTTTTTGCCGTGAGGTTGTGCTGCGCACACGCTCCTGGTTAAGGGCCTTTCCTGCGCAGTTTGATTTTCACAAGAGGGCGCAGACTGTCAAAGGCGCGTAACACTGTGTGCTTTGATTTAGTGGGGGGTGTAATTTACGCCTCAGTCCGCACAGGTGCTTCTCCCTTTGATTATTCGCGACACATAGGGCTTTTGCGATCAGATTTTGTATGGAGTATCGCTAAACGGGGCTTCCCCGAATATTCTTTTAAAGCCGTCGAGGCAGTGTAGAGCCCGGGTGGAGCAGAAACAAGATGGCTGTGGGGGCCGTAAACCGGCAAACATTTCTTTTTAATTGCGTCGCCCGACACTACACTTGGGGTGAAGGTACCCAACTCCCTTTCAAGCTGCGAGGCAGATATACGGAACGTTTTGAACGTTATGGTACTGTGATCGGGAAATGGCGGGTACCTGGGTGGATGGGGCGTACGCCGTGGCCGGAGGACGTTAACCTAAAGATGACGCTGAGGCATCCCATCCCGTCGTTTTCATCCTGGACACTTTAGGCGCAAGTGAGTGATTACGCGGGGCCGCAAGCCCTGCAGGCTTGGGGTGCTTATGACCATAGGGCAGCACAGTGGAGAGCAGCGCAACGACAGGTTGCGACAGAAGACGGAGCGAGGCCGCCCAAGGCGGGGCCTGCCACGGGACGCCTGAAAGGGCCAAGTTCGTTTTGGGAGTGAGGAGGGGGAGGAGATTTTTCCCGACGGTGGGGTCGAGCCCATCGATGCCTGTAGAATCACAGTCTCCGCTTTGGTGGAAGGGGAGACCAAGTTGAGTAGGAGAACGAGCGAGGATGGGCTCGGACAGTGAACGGAAAATTTTTGGAGACGAAAGAGCTGGAGATGTGTACAATCGGGGGGGGGCCTGAGGGAGAGTGAGGACAGGGGAGAGACAGCCGCTGACTGCAGTGCCTCTTCAAACGGGAATGGTGACCGTGGTCGAGGTGGCGGGGGGTGCTTGTGAGGCACCCCCACCAGCCCATGGATCAGAAGTTTTCGCGGAAGAGGGGGGAACGCACTCTGATTCCGATGATGTCTTGACCCCGGCGCAAGACCGGGGGAAAGAAACCGTGGGCTGAGGTGGTGAGTGGAGCGCCCCACGGTGTGTCTGGTCAGGTGTTGCCCGGGGGAGGGAATAGAGCTCACGTGGTGACATGGTGGGAAAAATAAAGGCTGGTGACGTGTCTATAAAGGATTTAAAAGGGGGCACCGTAAAACCCCCTTAAAAAGGGTTTTTCAGTGTATACCTTTAAATGAAAGGGGTTTTTGGTATGAATTTGAAGCGTTTGTGGTCCAGGGGTTTTCTGAGGCGTATCCCATAGATTTTTGTATTCATCGGGAGCTAACTTTAAGGCGGGTCGGATTTAAATTTGGGGAGGGATATCGGGTTTTGTGGCTATTGGGACCTTTTGAAAGGGGGGTTGGAATTCGATTGGGGAGCAAGCCCGTTTGTTGTAATTAGAGTGAGGGAGGGGAGGGGGGTAGGGACTCCGGGTAGATGGATGGGGAGGGGTGACGAGGGCGGGGTTTGTGGTATGCGCCGGGCGGGCGTGAGTAGGGTAAAGAATGAATTTGTGCTATTTTTTTGGTTTATATTTGAGATCTCTTCCCCGGGTAACAACATGGGCGGTGTTGGAATTGTATGTCGTAGAAAGGATGTGGAGCCCGGGGGGGCAGGGTTTTTTTTTGTTAGCCAAAGGGATCTTTTGCGGGGCGGGGGGTTAAGGGATGTTATTGGAGGGGGGACCTAATGGTTGAAACTTTCATAACAGGATACGCGGCCAGGCTCGATGGGTTATATGTGCGAAAAGTGTGCGAGTATGTGTGTGCGGTAGGGGGGAAAGTTTTAACGGATCATAGAGGTTTATACGGATTGACTTGGGCCAGCTTACCTAAGGGTTTTCCAGGGTATTGGAATTTTAAATGTAAAACTTTTTTGGGGTGGAGGAGGGGGGGTTAATTTTTGGGACAATGGGGGAGTTTTTTGGGGGAGGGGGTAGGGATGTGGGTGACTTGCGGGGGTGGGGGAGGGGGGTATGGAGAGGATCCCGGCAGTTTTATGTGCGAGGGGGAAAGTACCGGGGTTGGATAGTAGGGGTTTCAGCAGTTTTCGGGGTAGGTTGAAAAAAGTTGTTATGAGGGGGCGTGCAGGCAGGGCAGACCCCATGGAGGAAATCGAGTTTTTAAAAAAGGAAGGTTTTCGTGATTGCGAATGATATTTGATGGGGTGAGAGTGCAGGGTGGAATTGGAGGGGGGGTGTGGGGTGACCGACCCCATCGGCCTGTGTGTTAAGGGGACGAGCAGCGACGTATGGCATGGAAATTGATGGGCCCTGGGGTAATGAGGATTAGGGGGATATAGGGGGGACATGAGTTAAGAAACAACGGAGCAATGAGTGGGTTACGTTGAAGGTGGTTTTGGAAAAAATTTTCTGAGGTAGGGGGGATGGGGGGGCTTTCGGGGGTTGGGGGGGAATGTTTCTTGTGTGCAAATAGGGGTGATCGCATGGCGGGTTGGGGGGGGGGATTGAAGAAGGGGAGGTGTGGAGGGGTTTGGAGGGGTGGCACGGGTTTAAAGGGTCCAGGCCCGGATGGTGCCCTGCGAGTTTTATGGAGCCATTGGAATGTGTTGAAATCCTTCTTTTTAGAAAAAAATACATGAAAAGGGAGGGAGGATGGCAGGTTGCAAGGAACTGCGGTTTTTGGTTTTAGGCCAAAAGGGAAGAAACAGGACACGGTGCGGCTTTAGGATAATATCATTGCTGTGGCTGATTATAAGATTTTTGCAAAAATTTTAGGAAATAGGATGAAGTTTGGTGGTAGGTGGTTTTCGAGGGACAAAATTTGGGGTGTTGGGAGGACGATTATGACGGGCATATATTATAAAGAAATTTTTTGGAAAGGGCGGGAGGGGGGCGGGGGGGGTGTCTTAGCGTTAGATTGGCAGGCTGCGTATGATAGTGAGAACGTGAGGGGGGGGTTGTGGAATATTTAAAGGAGGGGGTTTTTGGGGAGGGGGGGTACGTTGGCAAGACATTGATACAGGTGGGAGTGTGTGACAAGTAAATGGGGAATTGGGAATGGGGGATCCATGGGTCGGGTATTTGGCAGGGTTGTCCCCTTCTCAATTTTTGTTTGCCTGTTTAACAAACCCTTTCATAGAAAGGTGGAAGCGGTATGGAGGGGGATTGGGGAGAGAAAGTGGAGTGCGGGAATAAAGGGTATGGGGGATACCGACAATACTCGTGCAACGCAGAGAGTTTACGTGCGGTTGGGATGTATTGATAAATTTTGCGGGGGGTTTCCGGGGTTAAAGTTAATGTGGAAAAAACAAAAATTTGGGGGTTAGGAGATTGGGTGGGAAGAGAGAGTTGGGGAAGGAATTTTAGTTGGAATAGGTGGAAGGAAAAAAAGTGGGGAATAGGTATATGCTAGTGCGAGAGAGGCGAAGGGGTGGTTTAAATTTTGGATTGTTGGGATAGAGTGTGGGGGGATTGGGTGGGTTTAGACCAACTCATTTGACAGTACTCACGTGCGATTGTTGTGAATTGTTGTTATACAGTAAAGTTGGCACGTGGTGCGGGATATCCCTTAGCAGGTCCGGGTGTTTTCGAGGCTGTTAAAAAGGGTTTTCCATTTTCTTTGGGTTCCCGGGTGTGAAAGGTTTAGTAGGAGTGGGTTACTTTAACCGGGAAAAGAGGAGGATTGGGGTTTATTGATTTACGGTTTCGAGTCAAGTGCATTTATTTTAAGTGGGGGTTACGCCGTGTGCGCGGGCAGCAGGGGGGGGCTGAATGGCTTGCATGAAAGGTCGAAATTTGGGGGGGAGGGTCGGAGATGAAAGTGTTGAAGATTTGCGGGGGTTGCTGCTGTACGGGACCCTAATAAAGTTCGAGTGGTGTTTTGGAGGGTTGTAAAAGGGGGAAGGTGTCGTGAAAGCTTTAGAGTACTACCCTATGTATGCGTGGAAGGAAATGGGGAAAAATTAGGTTTTTGCCGTGCTCCAAATGTGCGAGAGGTTTTTTGTTTTTCCCCCCTTATACTGCCGTCGGGTGCTGACTTTAAAGGGAAAGAGGGTTATGGTGGAGGGGGCGTGTCGGGTGTGCGGGGGTTTAGGAAAGCGTTTCATGTAGTGATTTTTGTGATAATTTGGGGAGTATCAGGGAATGGTGGTAAAGGGTTTTGGGACAGTGGGAGGAGCGGGGGTATTATTTTGAGGGGGGTTAAGTTTGGACGTGGGGGCCGACGCCTGTGCAACGTGCAACACGTATATAATTGCAGATTTTTTTTTTGTATCCCCGGGCAATGAGAAAGGGAAAGGGGTTGGGAGGTGGCAAAAGGTGTTTTTCGGGGGACCTTTATAGAACGTGTGTTATAAAACGGGAAATATATGGAAAAACGCTGGGGCCAGGGGTTTTTCACGGGACCCCAGTAAGAGTGTGGAGCATTGTTACGTTGTGAAAAGGGGGGGGGGGGGGGTAATTTCAGGGGGGAACGGGTTTGTTCCCGGGGTTGGGTATGACAACGGTGGTTTTACTGTGTGTATCTGTGTAAATGGTGGTTTTGGGGAAAAAGTGGTTGTTTTGGGGTGGGTTGGTTGTGAAAGTTTATGTGTTTTAATGTCTTAAGTCGAGTTCTGCCTTTTTTTTTTTTTGAAGTACTTGAGTACCCTTTTGGCTAGGCCTGGGGAAAAGGGGTTTTGTGGTTGTACCGAGCATTTTAATTTTCCCATTTAAAATGTGTATAGCCTGTAATGAGTGCGGAAAGTTTTTGGTTTTTTTTAGTTTTTTCTGACTCGTAAGACTTGTGGTAAGGCGAGTATTACTTTGTTTTATCATGAATTTGATGTAGGTTCTTTTTGGTTTTCGATTATTTGTGTTGTTTGAGTAACCGATTATTTTTATAATTTTCAAAAATTTCTTCTTATTTTATTGTATAGTGCATTGGCAATATGTCCCAGTATTTATGAAATAGGATCCCGAAGGATTATGGTTTTATTTAATATTGAACCTGCACAGGGGTCACCTACATGTTATGTTCTTGTTGTTGTTCTTGTGTACATAGGGTTAAGATTGCCCATCTTCTTAATGTTATGTTTTGTCACAAGCGATATTTTCTAGTATAATTGTGTAACCTCTTGTGTTTGTTAATATTGTGTTTGTTATTTGCTATTGCACGTTCTGAGAGATTGTGTTTCAAAATGTGTTTATATACAATGTGTATCAACCCTAGTTTAAGGGGTTTTTATGTTAAGCTATGTATTGTATTTTAAATAAAATAAAAAAAAAAAAAAAATCAGCCTTAATGACCCTCGTGTAGTAGACAGACTTGAAACCCCCAATTCAAAATATTAATTATAATAATCTATATTTATACATGTACAGAGCATAGCTGACATCAATGACATATTACTATATAGCTGACATCAATGACATACTACTATACAGCTGACATCAATGACATAATACAATATAGAAAGCCCCTTGTTATGAAAAACATTTCGGGAAAATTAGGTCAATTTTTCTCCCAGGATGCGACCCACACCGGTTGACTAACACCCAGGTACCCTTTTTAGTGCTAGGTGAACGTGGACAGCAGGTATCTTATGGAAACCCGTTCTAATGTTTCCACCCCGTTCCGGGAATCGAACCCCAGACCTCAGTGTGTGAGCTGAGTGCTCTACCAATCGAGCTTCGGGACACCAGCATTTTTATGTGTTGCTTAATGAAGATTCGACGTATAAGTGGAATATTCCCCTTTCTCTCATGTCTCCCACTCTCCCTCTCTCTCTCTCTCTCTCTCTCTCTCTCTCTCTCTCTCTCTCTCTCTCTCTCTCTCTCTCTCTCTCTCTCTCTCTCTCTCTCTCTCTCTCTTGATATATATGTCGTGCTGAATAGGTAAAATTGGGTCAATTAGCAAGAACTCATTTAAAATTAAGACTTTCTAAAATTTTCTCTTTAGGGTTTGGGAAAGTTTTTCATAAAAGGTTTTAATTTTAAAAAAAATTAATAATTATGTTTAAAAAAACCCTTTTAGAAAACTTAAACCTTATTATAAACCGCGCAATTTTTATCCGGCCCTGCACACTCTACAGGCTCTCAAAAACATGTAACAAATCCACTCCTTTGAGTGTAGTCCCCGGGGGTTTGGAAAAATTACTGAATGTTTTTCACCACACATTTTTTTTTTAAATTTTATTTTTTTTTTTTTAAAAGTCATCAAAAGCACAAAAAAAAACAAACAGGACTTTTTCCGTCAACAGTTTGAAAATTAAACTTTCTAGGGGCCTATAATACCACATAAAAATATAAAAAAATTATACATAAAGAAAAACCAAATAGTTTTTAAAAGGGAAAAAAACAAACAGAAACCCAAATTTTAAGGGGGGAGAAATTTGATGCATATTTCCCGTACAAATTTTCTAAACAGTAAAAACCACAAACATTTCCCCAAATTAAGGAGAGTATTGAGGGCATCCCTTCCGTACTAACTCCCATAAAACATTTAAAACCAGATATTCTTTACTTTTCACTTAACGAAATTAAGATTTTTTTTTTTTTTTTTTTTTTTTTTGGGCACCTGAATATAGTAAAAAAAAATCCCTACAAAACTTGCTTGAAAACCCCTGTATATGAACTGTAAACCATACATGAAAAAATTTTGTTTAAAAAAAAAACATGCCCATTTAAACCCAAAAACATTTACCGGGGTTTATTGACCAAAATTTAAATTTATATATTTTTAAATGTGCCCAAAACCAAACATATAAAAAAGTTTTAGTTAAAAAAAAGTGACATTAAAAAAATTTAAGGGTTGATACATGCCTCCTCTCCCCACCAAAGGTAACAGTAAGAACAGTTTGAAAAAAAAACCCCTGTAATCCGTATATGTGTTTAACCCTTTCTCATTAACCCTTTCAGAGATGAGCTTTTTTAAAAAGGGCCCAAACTTTCCCAATTACATGTCCCCTAAAACCAAAAACTTTCCTTTTACCCCCCCCCCTCTTCCCCCTCATTTAGGCAACCCCACTGTCTCTGGGGCCAGCTTTTTTTAAAAATTTCCCCCTTTCCCCCTCAGTCTCCCGCTGTACATGACATATAAGCCTGTCACATCGAACAGTATCTCAGTAAAACAAACCACACTCAAGAATTCGTACTGCATACACCCATAATTTAATATTTACCTCAACCCTCTGACAGAGGTGGATGGTAAGTGAGCAAGCATAGAAAGGTGTTATATACCAGGGGGTTTAATACATTTCTTCCATGACAGGGGTTTGTGAGGGTAAGTGGCAAGCATAGCAAGGTGTTTTTTACACGAGGTTAATTCAGTCCCCCCATGACAGAGGTGTGAGGGTTTTAAGTGCCCCAAGCATGGGAATTTTGTTATATCAAGAGGTTAATACGTCACCCCTTGACAGAGGGTGTGATGGTAATTGACCAAGATAGAAAAGGGGTTATTTCACGAGGGAAATTACGTCTTTCCCATGACAGGGTTTTTTGTGATGGTAAGTGACCAAGATAGCAAGGTGTTATATACAGGGTTTTAAATTTACAGTCTTTCCCATGACGGGGTGTGGGGTTTAAGTGACCAAAATAGAAAAGGTTTGGTTATATACACAGAGGGAAATTTACTTTTCACCCCAGGGGCCCACGCATGCAAAGATTAAACCCTAAATTGTCCACTGCAAACGGGATCACACATTTAAAAAACCAGTTGGTTCCACACGTCCCTCAACCCCTTTACTGACCATTTTGCACCCCACGTACCTCCAACACCTACGGCCCAGCTAGCACCCAAACGTACTTAACCCCTACTGACCAGTTTGAAATCCACGTACCCCCTTTAACACCTACTGCCCAGCTAGCATCACAGTCCCTCTAACACCTACTGCCCAGCTAGCATCCCCCTTTCCCCCCTAACACCAAATGACCAGCTACCCATCACAGTACTCCTAACCCCCCTATGACCAGTTTAGCATAAACAGGGTATTTCCTAACACCTACTGACCAGCTAGCATCCAAACTTTCCTCCTAAAAACCAAATGACCGCTAGCATCAAAAGAAACCTCCTAACACCTACGGGACCAGCTAGCATCACACGTACCCTCCTAAAACCCCTACTGCCCAGCTAGCATCACACTTTAACCTCCAAAAACACCTACAACAAAACTAAACCCTTTCCCCTTTCTTTTTCCAAATCTAAGAAAATTACACCCACCCACCCGACACACACACACGCACGCCACCCGAAACCAGAAAAAAGAGGCCAAAATTGGAAGTTAAAGGGACAAAAATTGAGTCAGAGAATAGTGGGAAGTTTTTTTTTTCAGTCATAGATTTGGGGAAAGGGCAGTGGAATAGCCTAGAAAATGACTTTAAGGTGGAGGCAAAAAAACCATACCGGGTTTAAGACGGGGTTTTTGAAAAAAGTCATGGAGCGGGGAGAGAGGGGGCCTATTAGAAAAACCGGTGAAGGGCGGGGCCAGGGTTTGGACTCGCCCCCAAAAAACCAAAAACCCAAATAGGTGGTACAAAAACACCACACACACCCCACACCACACCACAGCATATGGGAGCTTTATGCAGCATATGGGCGCCTAGCCAAACCTCAAAAAACGGGCTTTCCCGACTTTCTTAATAAGGAATCGTTCAGGCCCCGTACCCGTTTACGTTAGGCCCATATTGGAGTATGCGGCACCTTTTTTGGGAAACCCCACACCTACCCAAGCACGAAAAAGAAACTAGAGAAAGTGAAAAAGGTTTTGAAAAACAAGACTGGGCCCCAGAGCTAAGGGTATTTCCTCGAGGAGGGGTTTAAAGGGGGAACAAACCGGGACGACATGGAGGACAGGAGAAAATAGGGGGGACGGGATAACGACTCCCAAAAAATACTGAGAGGAATTGAAAGGGGTGGAAAAAGACGGGAAATTTTTCCAGAGATTGGGAAAACAGTAACAAGGGGACCCAGTTGGAAGCTAAAGGACACGGGATGAAATCACGGGGGAATTTAGGAAGTATTTCTTCAGCCACAAAAGTTAGTCAGTAAGGGGAATTGTTTGGGAAGCGATGTAGGGGAGGCGGGAAATCCATCCATAGTTTTAAGTGGGGTATGAAAAAGTCACGGCTCAGGGGGGAGTGCCCTAGTAGCGTTTCAGTAAAAGAGGGGGGGACAGGAGTTCGGACTCGACCCCCGAAAACCTTCAACTAGGGAGTACAATAGGTGAGTACCACACACCACACCCCGACGGGACCCCCCTGAAACCCCGGATGACTTCTCACCCTTCCCCCCACATGACAACCCCCCTCCCCCCCCACTACAAAGGGTAAGATCCCAATTAAACAACGATAACACGGAGAAGGCTCCCCCACCGCGACCCATATTTTTCCCCTTTTCCCTGCAATCCGTCCTATAAAAAGTAGTGCCAGTACCCGTTTCTCGCCCCCAATCCCCATTCCCAGCATACCCACGAAAAGTAACGAAATTCCTTTAAATTTCCCAATACGTTGTGTACTCTTGGCCCCCCCTCCCACATCCAAAAGGAGCGTTCTCAACCCCGGGTATCCCCCCCCCTTCCACTCCCTCACAACCCTTTGTCATCAACCCTTTTAACTTTCCCCCAAACTTCCTTACTTTTCCCTCCCCCGCAGGCCCGCTCTGAGGGAAAAATGCCATGCAGGAAACTGAACATAACCCCGCACCGAGGTCTGACTTCAATTACGAAAAACACAAATATTCCCCACCATGATGGGGTTTTTTTCCCTCACGGCACCACCACCGGCCCCCCAAAATTATCTCGCAAAAACCCCTTGCGAATCTTCCCAGGCTCCCGTAGGACCATGGGGTCGCAGCACCTCCCCTTCCTCAATTGCACCCACTACCACCTCGCACCCCCCTCATACAGAGCTTTAACCCCCCCCCACCCACCCCCGACGTAATTTTCCCCTTCGTAAGAAAAATTTTTACCCAACGCCGTAGATCCAAAACCCAAACCCCCCTGACGTACCGGCCCGATTACCCCCCTTCCTCAGCCAATCACACCAGAACCCCTTAAAACCTAAACCCCTGCTTTAAAATTCCGTATTCCTTCCCCCTTTAAAGGGGGTTTTAAAAACTCCCGCCAATCCCAAAACCCTTTACTGTATAGTAAAGTGTTTACCCGAATGTTTAAGCACCATTAGAAACCCTTTCGTTTCAGTATTGGGAAAGACCACCGTGTGTGTTATTTTTCATTAATTTCCAAAATGAGACTACGCAAAAGAGTGTTTTTTTCTCACTAAGTTTCAAAAAACCCTAAAGAGTGTACGCCCCGGTTCTTAGCGAAGAAAATTTGGGAAAAAATTGGACATTGGCGAGACACTGGTTTTCCCTAAGATTTTTGTGCATCTGAATTTTGGCAGCTAAAACCATTATTAAGAAAAAAGAAGCTTACGGGAAACGCCCTGGTAGGGAAAGGGGAAGGTGGTAGGCTCGGGTTTGGGGAAAGTGAAGGTGTGAGCTTGGTGAGGAAGTAAAGGTGACTGACGCTTGGTGAGGAAGGAAGGTGACTGACGCTCTGGTGAGGAAGTGAAGGTGCTGGTTTTGGTGAGGAAGTGAAGGTGAGACGTTTGGTGGGGAAAGTAAAGGTGGATGACGTTGGGGGAAGTGAAGGTGATGACGTTTGGGAGGAATGAGGTGCTGACGCTCGTGAGGAAGTAAGGTGATGACGCTCTGGTGAGGAAGTGAAGGTGATGCGTTGGTGAGGAAGGAAAGGTGACTGACGCTTGGTGGGGAAAGTGAGGTGACTGAGCTCTGGTGACAAAGTGAAGGTGAGAGGCTCTGGTGACGAAGTGAAGGTGTGGGGCTCTGGTGAGGAAGTAAAGGTGACTGGGTCTACGGGAAGTAAAGGTGATGAGCTTGTGAGAAGTAAAGGTGATGAGGTTTGGGTGAGGAAGGAGGTGCTGAGCTCTAGGGGGAAGTGAAGGTGACTGACGCTCTGGTGAGGAAGTGAAGGTGACGACGTTTTGGTGAGGAATAGGTGACGACGTTATGGGGGAATTGAAGGTGACTGACGTTGGTGAGGAAGTAAGGTGACTGACGCTCTGGTGAGGAAGTAAAAGGTGATGCGTTGGTGAGGAGTGAAGGTGACTGAGCTTGGTGACAAAAGTGAAGGTGACTAAGGCTTTTGTGACGAAGTGAAGGTGACTGGGTTTTGGGGGTGAGGAATGAAGGGATGAGGCTCTAGTGGGGAAAGGGAAAGGGTTTTGCGTCTAGTGAGGAAGTAAAGGGGGACTGAGGCTCGGGTGGGGAAGTAAAGGTGATTGACGCTCTAGGGGGAAAATTTGAAGGTGACTGACGCTTGGTGAGAAGTGGGGTGACTGACGTTTGGGTGGGGGAAGTGAAGGTGAAGACTCTTGGTGGGAAGTGAAGGTGACTGACGTCGGGTGGGAAGTGAAGGTTTGTGGACGCTTGGTGAGGAAGTAAAGGTGACTGACGCTCTGGTGGGAAGTGAAGGTGTGACGCTCTGGTGAGGAAGTAAAAGGTGATGGGGGGTTGGTGGGAAAGTGAAGGTGACTGCGCTCTGGTGAGGAGAGAAGGTGATGGGCTGTAGTGAGGAAGTAAAGGTGTGGGCTTGGTGAGGAAGTGAAGGGGGGGGGACACGTCTGGTGGGAAGTGAAGGGACGACGCTTGGTGAGGAAGTAAAGGTAAATGACGCTCTGGTGAGGAAGTAAAGGTGATGACGCTTGGTGGGGAAAGTAAGGTGACTGCGTTGGTGGGGGAAGTGAAGGGTGACGCTCTGTGGGGAAGAAGGTGACTGACGCTTGGTGGGGAAGTGAAGGTGATGAGCTTTGGTGGGGAAAAGTAGGTGACTGTGCTTGGTGAGGAAGTGAAGGTGATGACGCCGGTGCGAAGTGAAGGTGACTGAGGCTCTGGGACGAAGTGAAGGTTTTTGAGGTTTGGTGAGGAAGTGAAGGTGTGGGCTTATGGGGAAAGTAAAAGGGACTGACCTTATGGGGAAGTGAAGGTGACTGGGCTTGGGGGGAAAGTGAAGGTGATGCGCTCTAGTGGGAATAAAGGTGATGACGCCTGGTGAGGAAGTGAAGGTGATGACGCTCGGGTGAGGAAGTGAAGGTGCTGACGCTCTGGGGAGGAAGTAAAGGTGACTGACGCTTGGTGAGGAAGTAAAGGGTGATGACGCTCTGGTGAGGAAGTGAAGGTGATGACGCTTGGTGGAAGTGAAGGTGACAAGGTCGGGTGCAAAAGTAAAGGTGACTGAGGCTCTGGTGAGGAAGGAAGGTGACTGGGGCTTAGTGGGGAAAAGTGAAGGTGACTGACGCTCTAGTGAGGAAGTGAAGGTGACTGAGGCCTGGTGAGGAAGTAAAGGTATTGACGCTTAGTGGGGAAGTGAAGGGACTGACGCTCGGGTGAGGAAAGTAAAGGTGACGGGACGCTTGGTGGGGAAAGTGAAGGTGACTGACTCTCTGGTGGGGAAGTGAAGGTGACTGACGTTTCTGGTGGGGAAAGTGAAGGGTGACTGCGCTCTGGTGAGGAAGTGAAGGTGACTGACCTCTGGTGAGGAAGTGAAGGTGATGAGCTCTGGTGAGGAATGAAGGGGGATGGGGCTATGGTGAGGAAGTGAAGGTGCTCGTTTGGGTGAGAAGAGAAGGTGATGAGGCTTAGTGAGGAAGTGAAGGTAAATGAGGCTTGGTGGGGAAATGAAGGTGACTGCGTTTGGGGGGTGGGAAGTGAAGGTGACTGAGGCTCTGGTGAGGAAGTGAAGGTGACTGACGCTCTGGGAGGAAGTGAAGGTGACTGACGCTCTGGTGAGGAAGGAAGGTGACAAAAGTCTAGTGAGGAAGTAAAGGTGACTGGGGGCTCTGGTGAGGAAGTGAAGGTTTATGGACGCTTGGTGAGGAAGTGAAGGTGACTGAGGCTCTAATGAGGAAGTAAAGGTGACTGGGTTGGGAGGAAGTGAAGGTGACTGACGCTCTGTGAGGAAGGAAGGTGATGACGTTTGTTGGGGAAATTTAAAGGGACTGACGCTCTGGTGAGGAAGTGAAGGTGACTGACGTTGATGGGGAAGTGAAGGTGACTGGACTTGGTGAGGAAGTGAAGGTGACTGAGCTCTGGTGAGGAAGAGAAGGGATGAGGCTCTGTGAGGAAGTGAAGTGACGGGGGGCTTAGTGAGGAAGTGAAGGTGACTGACGCTCTGGTGAGGAGGAGGTGACTGACGCTTGGTGAGGAGTAAAGGTGACTGAGCTCAGTGGGGGAAGTGAAGGTGATGAGGCTTGGGAGGAAGTAAAGGTGATGGGCTTGGTGGGAAAGTAAAGGTGATGAGCTCTGGTGAGGAAGTGAAGGTGATGGGCTCTGGTGGGAAGTGAAGGTGATGCGCTTGGTGAGGAAGTAAAGGTGTGACGCTTGGTGGGAGTAAAGGTGACTGCGATTGGTGGGAAGTAAAGGGACTGGGTTGGTGAGAAAGTAAAGGTGCGGACTCTCGTGGGAAGTAAAGGTGACTGCGCTCTGGTGAGAAGGGGAAGGTGACGACGTCTGGTGAGGAAGTGAAGGTGACTGAGGCTTGGTGACGAGTGAAGGTGCTGAGACTTGGTGGGGAATTGAAGGTGACTGCGCTTAGTGAGAAAGTGAAGGTGACTGACGCTTGGTGAGAAAGTAAAGGTGATGATTCTGGTGGAAAGTAAAGGTGATGACGCTTGGTGAGAAGTGAAGGTGAAAGGCGGGGTCCGGGGGGGTTTACACATTTCCCGGGGGAGTTACAACTCTTTTGCCTGGGTTCTAACCTCACCCATACTGTTGATTTACACAAAGTTTTCAGATTCACCTGAATTATCCGGGTGTATTTTTAAAGTTATGCGGGATATGTTCCGGGTGTCATCTAAGTTATCGGGTGTCTTTTAAGTTATCCAGGTGTTACAAATTTTCCCGGGTGTCATTTTAAGTTACCCAGGTGTCATAAAAGTTATCCGGGGTTATTAAGTTATCAGGTGTATACTAATTATCCGGGTGTCATACAAGTTATCGGGACCTGCAAATTTTCCCAGGTGTCAAAATTAAAGTTATCCAGGTTTCATTTAAGTTACCGGGTGTATTTTAAAGTTTTCCAGGTGTCATATTAGTTACCCGGGTGCTACTAAGTTATCCGGGGAATCATATAAGTTATCCGGGTGTCATATTTTAGTTTTGGGTACCATACAATTATCCGGTTTTACTAAGTTTCCGGGTGTATATAATTTTTCCCGGGTGCATCAAAGTTACCCGGGGTGTCTTACTAAGTTATTTTGGGTGTCATACAAAGTTATCCGGGTGTCTACAATTTTCCGGGTGTTTACTAAGTTATAGGGTGCCATACAAATTTACCCGGATGTATATAAGTTATCCGGGTGCCTACTAATTTATCGGGTGTCTTAAAATTTTATGGGTGATACTAATTTTTGGGGGTACCATACTAACTTATCCGGGTGTATACTAAGTTATCCGGGTACCTTTCTAATTTATCCGGGTGTCAGCAAATTATCCGGGGGTGTCATACTTCATGTGGGGTTCAAAAACATGGTTTGGGGAAAAAATCTACGTAGGGGGGTTAGTGTATATAGTAACTAAAAGATGCAGTTTAATATAGACAAATGCAAAGTTCTAAATGTTGGACGGACAATAATCTGCCACATATAAACAAAAATAATGTAGTTTTAAATATTACGGATTGCGAAAAAGTTTTTAGGAGTTTGGTTAGCAGAAATTGAAAAAAAAGAAAACAGTG
Source organism: Cherax quadricarinatus (assembly GCF_026875155.1). Lineage (NCBI taxonomy): Eukaryota > Metazoa > Arthropoda > Malacostraca > Decapoda > Parastacidae > Cherax > Cherax quadricarinatus. The sequence continues at coordinate 14,118,510 of NC_069459.1, read as the reverse complement.
ATAAGTGTTCGCAATAAAGTAATAGAAACCTTGGCTTCATATCAAGAAACATAAAAAATAGGAGTTTTCAGGTTGTTTTCAACTTTACATCCTTGGTTAGGCCTCATTTAGTTATGTGCACGTTTTGGGACCCTTTTTACAGAAGGATAAAATTCTCTTTGGGAAAAAGACAAAGGAGGTGACAAAATTGATCCCTGTATCAGAAACCTTCCCTATGAGGATGACTAAGGGCCCCCGAATTGCCCCTCTAGAAAGACGTGAATTGGGGGGTATGATTTAGGTTATAATGGAGAAGGAATAATAAAGGGGGTGTAAAAAGTGTGCTGAAAATATCTAGCTAGACAGGACTGAGCAATGGTTTTAAAATTTTGGAAAAAATTTAGATTCAGGAAGGATATGGAAATAAGGGTTTTGGGAAAAAGAGTTGTGGATGGTGGAACAACTCCCCAAATTCCGTTTTAGAGGCCAGAACGTTGTGTGCTTTAAAAATTGGTTGGATAAATACATGGTGGATGTGGGTGGGTGTGAGTTTGATGATGCTTTTGCTCCAGGCGGGTTGGGCCCTGTTCCTCCCTTAAGTCAATTGACCTGATGATAGGGGTTGGGTTTCATTGGCTTAAGCCCGGGAGGGATTGGACTGCCCCCGCATGGGGCCCGTAGGCCCTTTTGAGTGTTCTTCGTTCTTATGTTCTTATGTTCATATAGGAAAGTATGGTTTGGTAATAGAGTTGTGGATGAGTGGAAAAAAAACTCCAAGTCCGGTTTTTAGAGGCCCGAACGTTGGTAGCTTTTTAAAAAAAGGTTTGGTAAATATGAGTAGATGTGGGTGGGTGTGAGTTAGACCTGAAGTTGTGCTAACTGGGCGGTTGCCGTGTCCCCCCTTAAATCAAGTGACCCGCCTGACTAGGTTGGGGGCTTGGCTTAAGCCGGTAGGGGGACTTGGACCCGCCTCGCATGGGCCAGTAGGCCTTCTGCAGTGTTCCCTTGTTTTTTGTTTTATGTAAGTATGTGGGGGGCGCCCAAAAGCGAACCTGCCCTTTCTGCCCTTGGCTAGACTGACGAGGAGTGCCATGGGCGAGGGGGGGTTGAAACCTGTGGTCGCAAAAAATATGAATACAAACAGTGACTCAGGCAGGGAAAAGGTTGGTAGTGAGTCATCTATGGTTTCACTGGTTATGGTAATGGTTATACTAGAGAACACAAAAAATTTCTTAATCTGAAAGTTGAACTGTAAATTTTTATTATACAGGTTATTTACATTTAACCCCCCTTGCAGGGTAAGATTTACATTGCGAAAGAGGTCTCTCTGGGAGGATCAAAATCGTTTCATTGGCTAATCTGTGATTTGAGGAATTGAATTGGAAGTTACAAATGATACTTTAGGATTTCTCAAAACCTGTCTGTAGTAGGGGAAAAACGACATTAGGTTGTGTTTGGAATGGTTAGAGGAAGAGGTTTCAGGATCGGAAAATTGTCAGGTTGTCACATTAGTTGGGTTGGAAAAATATTTAAAACACATACTAATTATAGATTTTAAATGCGTTTTTATATGACCGTATAATCTCCTAACCCTTTTATTATTACCCGTGTTTGTTCAACTACTCGATAAGGACCAACAAAAATTTTTACAAGCTTTGGCTTTTTAGACGTTTTGTTAAAGTTATCGCATAACTCTCGAACCTACTTTGTTTTGGTGGCTTTGCTCGAGTGTTTGCGGGCCCCTTGTGAATTCTGCTGTTGATTTATGAAGTGTTTCAGGATTTTTCTAAAAAAAATTTGGCTAAGCTGGTCGAGTTGCTATGAAATCATAGGGTTGTAATTTGGTTTGGATTACAATATAAGAATCATAAGGCAACGTTTATTACACCGTAAATGATATGTGGGTGTCACCATAGAAAATTTTTAAGCAATTTAGCACACTGACATCAGGTATAACTTCTCCCCAAATTTCATGTTGGGTTGATGTGGGTTCAAGACATCAAAGTATTTTTATTGGTTTGTTCCCCTAAGCCATTGCTGGCGGATGATGAGGAACAATGGGGGATTTAGGTTTTTACAAGGTGCACAAAATTTTTAAGAATCTATTTCGAAAATTTACCTCCATTTCTGTTATAGGGACTTAGGGGTGGTATGCCCGCAGATAATTTTCGTTCTTTAAAAGCTTTTGTACTGTCTCGGGATTTTCTGAATAGGAACTAACTCACAATATTTGGTGAAAAAGGTCTACCCTAACAAAAAGATGTTTGTTTGCCCCTTTGGAGGGAAAAATTGGAAATTAGTTAACAAATCTAGGCAATCTTTCCCAAGGTTCGCTATGGTTGGATTACTTGGTGGTTGGGGCCTTAGCATTACCCTTTTTGTTGCATGCAGACACTCATTCTTTAAATATCAGAAATATAGTTGCCATACGGGCCCAAAAATATTTAATCTGGCTTGTTTTTCTGAAAGATCCATACCCGGGTTGCAACACCTGGTACATCGTGAAATAGTGTAGGCTAAAATTTACTAGTGACTGTGGAATTTTAATGGTTATTTTGTAGGGGTACCCCAATCGGCTGTTGATTTCGTAATTTTGGTTCTTGACCCAAAATCATGTGGGGCTGGGGGCTTTACAGTCAGAATAAAATCTTTGGGCAGGTCGAATCCCCCGAAACAAGGGATCGGGTTTTTTCTTATGGAGGAATGAACAAACTCGGTGAGTGGATGATCCCCCCCGGGTTTAAAAAAATTTTAAAGTTATAACACGCAAAAATGAGAAGTAGAAAGAATTACTATCTCAAATGCAAACACAGAAGAAAAAAAATGAACCGGTGAAAAAATGATGATATTCAATCTGAGCGCACACAGTGAACGAGGTATCAGCTATAAACTTCACTTAAAAACGTTAACAACGTGGAAGTTACTCGAGAAAAAAACTTCTTACAAGCATGATTACTGTCAACTAGGATGGGATCACAATCTGAAACACAAGGGTGACGGCGTTCCTTCCAAGTTGGCTTACTGAGGTTAATTGCAAATCCGGGTAACCCTCGGAGATTTAAGCAATTAGCACACGAACTAAGCCCGGAAACTTGGAAAAAAAGGCTGAAAAGGCTTGCAGGCTGGAGGTGGTGAGTGGGGTAAAGCGGCTAGTGGAGGCACCTTTGACCCCGCGGTATAAAACAAATTTTTAAAGTCTTAAAATACCCGTTTTTTTACGCTCCAACACCGCTGGCACCTTTATATGTGGGGTTCGACACGTGGGTTGGGTAAAAATACTACGTAGGCTGGTAGACGTATATAGAACTGAAGTATGTGGAAGGGCCACACCCAACCTGCCTCTCTCTGCCCCTTGGCTAGAGACTGGGAGTGCCCGGGCGAGGGGGCGCTTTGAAATCTTGCTAGGTCGGGAACAATATGAATACAAAAGTACTAGGGCAGAGACGGTTGGTTTTGTGATTATCTATGAACTGGTTATGGTAACGAGAATACTAAGTTATCCGGGTGTTATGCTAAGTTTCCCGGGGGTCATACTAAGTATCCCGGGGGTCATACTAAATTATCGGGTGTCATACTAAGTTTTCCGTGTGTCAATTTTAAATTCTCCGGGTGTCATACTAATTATCCGTGTGTCAACTAGGTTTTTCGGGTGTCATACTAAGTTACGGTGTTTATAAGTTATCCGGGTTCATACTAAGTTATCCGGGGTTACTAATTATCCTGTGTCATACTAAGTTATCCCGGGGTATACTAAGTTATCCGGTGTCTTTTCTAAGTTATCGGGTGTCATATAAATTTTCGGGGGTCATACAAGTTTTCCCGGGGGTATATTAAATTATCCGGGTGTCATACTAAAGTTATCCCGGGGTCATCTAAGTTTCGGGGTATTTAGTTATGGGTGTCATACTAAGTTATCCGGGGGTCTACTAGTTATCCGGGTGTCATTAAGTTATCCGGGGTGTCTACTCTCAGTAGTAGTAACCGTTAACAGTACCCTCTGTTAACGGTCAACCGTCCCCTTGAGTCACGGGCTTTCTTTTGTGTGACCCCAGCAGTATTCAAAGACCTACTGGGTACTGGGGAGCCCGGGGAGCCGTTTTGTGTGGTAGAAAGGGGATAGGGCGGTGGCAAGAGCTTGTCCCCATAAAGCAATTACGTAAAACAGCCCAAGTGAGTATTTCTACCCTAATCCACGTATCGAACTCCCCCATGATAAATGGGTTTTGGGCCCGGGGGAGGGGTGGATTTACGTTTTTTAAAGGGGAATTTTTAAAGGGTTTGAAGGTGTTTGTGTGGTAGCGCCCGGGTTAAAGGTTTAATCTCCCGCCACAGCTTTCCCTCCGGCACCACCAGCCAAGCCCCGATCCCCTCCAGCTTTCATCCTGCAAGCTGTTGCAGCCGTTTTAAGCTTCCTGGCTTGTTCGTTGAATTGCTTCAATCTCCGAGGGGTTTACCCGGATTTTGCAATTAAGCCCGTCGAAGCCGACTGTGGAAGTGAAGCAGCAGCCCATTTTACC
>NC_069459.1:14104732-14113514 GCF_026875155.1 Cherax quadricarinatus | reverse complement strand
ACACCTGTACACCACACACCACACACACCACACACACCCATACACCCACACACACCCAACACACCCACACACACCACACACACCACACACACCCACACACACACACCACACCACACACACACACAACACACACACACACACACACACACACACACACACACACACACACACACACACACACACACACACACACACACCACACACACAACACACACATTGCCAGACTCACACATACACTCCCCCCCCCACCGACATCTCACTCCTTCACCTGATCCCTCCCCTCCTTCTTTCACCCTCCCCCTCCCCACCTCTCCCCTCCTTCCACCTCTCCCTCTCCCACTCACCCACTTGCTTCACTCTCCTTTCCACTCCCCCTCCCGTCTACTCTCCCACATAACCACAGTTCCTCCTCTACCTCCCCTCCCCCACACTCTGACATACACAATACTAACCTAACATACAGAATTACATAGGTTTCCCACTCTGAGGCAATCAGAATAAAACGAAAATGGGTTGCCAGAGAGCAACAAGAAAAACCAAGGGACAGGAGGAGGAAACTGCAAAGGAAGATTGGGCAGCAGAGCTCTTAAAAAGGGAACATGAATGGGAAAAGAAACTAGAAGAACTTAGCATGAGAATGGAAGAGAGGATAGACATGGAAAGCAGGAAGTGGGAGGTGCAAGTCAAAGAAGCAGAGGCCTGGATACAGAGTTTAGAAGAGGAACTGAAAAATCTGAAACAGCCTAAAGAACTAAAGAACATTTTGGGATTGACAACAGAGACTGCTACCTCAGTTACAAATAAGGGGACTGTAGGGAAAGAAGGAGGAAAACTGCACGTAGAGCTCAATCAGTGGAGACTGTAGTAAATGAAAGAGCTAAGCTATATGTGGAGGCCCTAACAGACCACAGCAGAGCCCAGGGAAAGCCGAGAAGGGAAAATGACAGGCCACTGAGCCCAAGTACATTAGCTAGTGAAACTGAAGAAAGGAAAGCTGCAATGGAGGAAATCAAATTGAATGAGGGGATACACAGGGATATGCAGTGGAAGAATGAAAGGGTGAGGTCAGTCTTTGTGTATGGGCTCCAGGAAGTTGAAGGGGAAACATATGAAGCAAGAAAACAAGGGAAAAAAAAGCAATTGAAAGCATCATGAAAGCAATAAGAGAAGACGACATGACCCAGCTTGAAAATTTTCGAAGAATAGGGGAGTTTGTAAAAAAAAGAACCCGGCCAGTGAAAGTGACCTTCAAGGCAGAATCGACTCGGAACAGGATCTTGCAGGAGAAAGCACGATTAAGGGACATGCCAGCATACAGGAAGGTGTATCTCGACCGCGACAGAACACAAGCAGAAAGGCAGAAACAGAGAGAGATGGTACAAAGGAGAAAGGAGGAAAGAGAGGGGATGGAGAAGACAGACAGGAGATCCCAGGCACAGGAGATCAAATTCAGCTTCCCTCACAACTTCCTATTGAAGCCTCCCAACCAGGTCAACCCCAGTGCAACCAAACACTCTAAAACCAACAGTGGTTCCCAAACTTTTTCAGCTTGTATACCCAATTAACATGCCACATAGAAAGCATGTTACCTGTTGTACAAATGATGTGTTAGTATTGATATAAATAGGCATAAATTAAAAACACTTGAGAATATTTCATTCATTTATTGGTATTTGAACATTGCTGCCATTACTCTTGAAAGAACTATTACCAAAGGGATGTAATGAAACAGTGGGTAGGTGGAGTGCAAACAAGAAGGCCAGTCAAAGGAATTCTGTGCTTCATACCAGCTAATGTCTACACATCGGGTGGATGACATGATAACAGGACAGTGTGAAATAGAGGCAGGGCCCAGGAAGTGAGTGACGCAAACTGGAAACAGGATCGATTGGGCTACTGATAAACTTTTGCTCCCTGAAGCATACTTGTCAAAATACTTTTGGGTTTCCACAACCCTAGCTATATATTTCTTCTTTTCGACTACTGTAATTAGTGATTTGAAGATTAGAATGGGTATGAACTATTACGGTACTCACTACTAGAATTACTTTACAACATTATGGATATAAGACAAAGTTAACAAGAAGATCCTATAACGCGGAGATGCTTTTCATTGAATTTCAGAATTCATAACTATATTTCTCTCACCCACTTCCTATTACCCCCAAATTACCCCGGGGGTAATTTACCCCAGTTTGGGAACCAAGCTCTAAACCAAAACACCCATGCCACATCCAATGCCCCCACCCACTGCATTACAAACTTCACCCCCACAGCAACCACCCATAGTTCCTTATCAGGTCTCCCACTTCCCCAACCCCAATACACTCCCAGACCACAATCTTAGAAAAGAAGTTGAAGGTGTGGTATACAAATGCAGATGGAATAACAAATAAGTATGAGGAGTGGCACGAAAGAATCAAGGAGACATCCCCAGACATAATAGCACTCACAGAAACAAAACTCACCAGAATAATAACAGATTCAATCTTTCCATCCGGATATCAAAATCCTCAGGAAAGACAGAGGAGGAGAGGGGAGGAGGAGTTGCAATGCTCATTAAAAACCAGTGGGGGTTTGAGAAAATGGAAGGAATGGATGGCACGGGCGAAAGGGACTACTTAGTAGGAACAATCTAGTCTGAGGGACATAAGGTGATAATTGCAGTAATGTACAACCCGCCACAGAACTGCAGGAGGCCAAGAGAAGAATACGATGAGAGCAACTGAGCAATGGTCGACACACTAGCCGAGGTGGCCAGGAGAGCACACATGGGGGGAGCAAAGTTACTAGTTATGGGTGATTTCAATCACAAGGAGATTGACTGGGAAAACCTGGAGCCCAATGGGGGTCCCGGAACATGGATAGCCAAGATGATGGATGTGGTACTGGAAAACCTCATGCATCAACATGTTAGAGACACTACCAGAGAGAGAGGAGAGGATGAACCAGCAAGACTGGACCTTGTATTCACCTTGAGTAGTTATGACATCGAGGATATCATGTATGAAAGGCCCCTGGGAGCTAGTGATCATGTGGTTCTGTGCTTCGACTACATAGTTGAGCTCCAAGTGGAGAGAGCAGCAGGAATAGGGTAGAAAAACCAAACAACAAAAGGGGGAATTACTCAGGCTTGAGGAACTTCTTTCAAGACATTCAGTGGGAGAGGGAACTGACAGGAAAACCAGCACAAGAAATGATGGACTATGTGGCAACAAAATGCAAGGAGGCAGAGGAGAGGTTTGTTCCCAAGGGAAACAGAAATAATGGGAAGAACAGAACGAGTCCTTGGTTCACCCAAAGGTGTAGGGAGGCAAAAACTAGGTGTACTAGAGAATGGAAAAGGTACAGAAGACAGAGAACTCAGGAAAATAAAGAGATTAGATGAAGAGCCAGAAACGAATTTGCACAGATAAGAAGGGAGGCTCAGCGGCAATACGAAAATGACATAGCATCGAAAGTCAAGACTGACCCGAAGCTGTTGTACAGCCACATCAGGAGGAAAACAACAGTCAAGGACCAGGTAATCAGACTGAGAAGGGTGATGGGGAATTCACAAGAAACGACGGGAGGTATGTCAGGAGCTCAAACAAGATTTAAAGAAGTATTTACAGTGGAAACCAGTAGGACTCCAGGAAATCAGAGCAGGGGGTGCACCAGCAAGTGCTGGATGAGGTAACATAAACCAAGGAGGAGGTGAAGAAGCTGCTATGCGAACTTGACACCTCAAAGGCGGGGGGACCAGACAACATCTCTCCGTGGTCCTTAAAGAGGGAGCAGAGACATTGTGTGTACCATTAACAAAGATCTTCAACACATCATTTGAAACTGGCAACTCCCGAGGTATGGAAGATGGCAAATGTAGTCCCAATTTTTAAAAAGGGAGACAGACATGAGGCACTAAACTACAAACCTGTATCACTAACGTGTATAGTATGCCAAGGTCATGGAGAAGATCATCAGGAGGAGAGTGGTGGAGCACCTGGAAAGAAACAAGGGTATAATTGACAACCAGCATGGTTTCAGGGAGGGAAAATCCTGTGTCACAAACACTATTAGAGTTTTATGACAAGGTGACAGAAGTAAGACAAAGAGAGAGGGTGGATCGACTGCAATTTTTTTTTGGGCGCAAACCCACACAGTCCCACAAGATTACTGGAATCCAAAACCTAGTCAAGCACCAAGTTTTTAGAGAAAGTGCAAAGGTTTGCAACAAGACAAGTCCCAGACTAGGGGGAAATTGTCCAAACGAAGAAAGGTTGGGGGAAAAATGGGCCCTGACGACACGGAGGCCAGGAGGGTCGGGGGAGACATGATAACGACATATAAAATACTCCCGGGGGAATAGACAGGGGAAACAAAAACGGGATTTTCCAGAGTTTGGCCACGAAAACAAGGGTCAAAATTTGGAAGTTAAGACTCAGATGAATAAAAGGGAATTTAGGAAGTTTTCTTCATTCATAGAGTAGTAAAAGGCCGGGAAAGCTTAAAAAGTGAAGTAAGGGGGCCCGGGAACCATACATAGTTTTAAGGCGAGAAAGATAAAGCCATGGGGGCAGGGAGAGAGAGGCCCTATAGAATTCCGTAAAAGAGGGGGGGCCCAGGAGCAAAGACTCGACCCCTCCAACCTAAAATGGGTGATACACATGGGTTTGAAAACACACACACAAAACACACACCGTACACACCCCACACACAAAACCACACCCACCCACCACACCCCTCACACACACACACACACCACACACACACACACACACAAACAAAAACAAAACCCCCGAACACACCACACACACACAACACACACACACACACACACACACAAAACACAAAAAACCCCAACATAAAACACACACACCCCACACCCACCACACACACACACACACACACACACAACACACACCCCCACACACACACACGCACACACACACACCACACACTCACATCACACACACCACACACACCACCCACACACACTCACACACCACACACGAAAACCACACACTCAAACCCACACACCCACACACACACACAAAAAAACCGCACACACACACACACACACCCCACACACACAAAACCACACACACACACACACACCACAAAACACACACAAAACACACAACACACACACACACACACACACAAAAGGGAGAACAGTCGTAAGCCAGAAACAAAAAACCCACGATAAAAGGGGGGCCCCAAAAGACAATAGGAAAATGCATAGCGGGCGAAACCCAAAAATTAAACCCAAAACTGTTGAAACACCCCAAAACCGGGAAGGAAAACAACATAAAGGACCGGGTAATCGGGCTAAAAAAGGAAGGAGGAGGACAACAGGAAATGCCCCGTGAAGTATTGAAGAACTCAACAAGAAAATCAAAGAAGTGTTCAAAAGAGGAACAGAAGGGACTCCAGAAAGACGGAGAGGTGGGCACACCCCCAAGTGCGGGCACAGGCACTCAACCGAGGAAAAAGTGGGAAAAGGCCCTTTTGAGTTTAGCTAGAAAAACCTCAAAGGCAAAAGGGGGCCCGATAACAATTTTCCCCATGGGTAATTTTTGAGGGGGGAGCAAGAGGCGCTATGTGTACCCTTAACAACAATATTCAATACATCTATCGAAACAGGGAGATTGTCTGAGGCATGGAAGACAGCAAATGTAGTCCCAGTCTTTAAAAAAGGAGACAGGCATGAAGCACAAAACTACAGACCAGTGTCACTGACATGTATAGTATGCAAAGTCATGGAGAAGATTGTCAGGAGAAGAGTGGTGAAACACCTAGAAAGGAATGATCTCATCAACAGCACCCAACATGGTTTCAGGAACGGGAAATTCTGTGTCACAAACCTACTGGAGTTCTATGACAAGGTAACAGCAGTAAGACAAGAGAGAGAGGGGTGGGTGGATTGCATTTTCTTGGACTGCAAGAAGGCGTTTGACAAAGTACCACACAAGAGATTAGTGCAGAAACTGGAGGACCAAGCAGGGATAACAGGGAAGGCACTACAATGGATCAGGGAATATTTGTCAGGAAGACAGCAGCGAGTAATGGTACGTGGCGAGGTGTCAGAGTGGGCACCTGTGACCAGCGGGGTCCCACAGGGGTCAGTCCTAGGACCAGTGCTGTTTCTGGTATTTGTGAACGACATGACAGAATGAATAAACTCTGAGGTGTTACTGTTTGCAGATGACGTGAAGTTAATGAGAAGAATTCATTCGATCGAAGACCAGGCAGAACTACAAAGGGATCTGGACAGGCTGCAGACCTCGTCCAGCAATTGGCTCCTGGAGTTCAATCCCACCAAGTGCAAAGTCATGAAGATTGGGGAAGGGCAAAGAAGACCGCAGACGGAGTACAGTCTAGGGGGTCAGAGACTACAAACCTCACTCAAGGAAAAAGATCTTGGGGTGAGTATAACACCAGGCACATCTCCTGAAGCGCACATCAACCAAATAACTGCTGCAGCATATGGGCGCCTGACAAACCTCAGAACAGCATTCCGACATCTTAATAAGGAATCGTTTAGGACCCTGTACACCGTGTACGTTAGGCCCATATTGGAGTATGCGGCACCAGTTTGGAACCCACACCTAGCCAAGCATGTAAAGAAACTAGAGAAAGTGCAAAGGTTTGCCACAAGACTAGTCCCAGAGCTAAGAGGTATGTCCTACGATAAGAGGTTAACCACGCTGTATCTGTACTTACACGTAGACATCAGCATACAACCCACACCTGGTCAAGTACAACAAGAAACTGGAGAAAGTGAAGAGATCTGCAAGAAGACCAGTCCCAGAGCTAAGGTCCTATGAGGGGAGGTTAATGGAAGTCGACGTGATGACGCTGGAGGACAGAAGGACTAGTGTTGATAACAACATATAAAATTTTTGGGGATAAATTTCAGTTACTCCCCTATAAAAAATTGAGGAAAAAAAAGCTGTCAGGTTAAAAAAATTCTAACCACACAAAAAAGAAGAAAACTAATGTGAAAGACCTGGGAGGAAAATGTCAGAGGACTCACTTGCAAAGTCAAAACAATGTCATTATCACACACTAGGAAATGATCGATGGTTTATGAGAACCATCAAAATAAGGGATGCAAAAATATGGATTTTTTTAAGCCTTGTACCTGTGGGATGAAATACTGCGAAAGAATACATAAAAAATTTACACCAGGAAAAATCCAGGGGACTAGTCCCAAATTGAAAATAAATTCATCACTATGAAAGCAAAGATTCGGCAGACGGTAAAAGATCCCCAAATGAAGAGAAAGGGGCGTACGGTACGTAAGAGATACAAAAAAATTCAGAGCCCAAACTGTTCAAGGGTCCCGATCTAAAGGAGATTCCCGTAGACCCGGTGTATTAAAGAAGGAGCCGGACAGATACCTAAATAGTCCCTGAGCAGCCGGGTGTGGTTCGTACGTTAGATGGCGTGCGTGGGGCACTAACAACCGTTGTGGCTCCTGATCCATTGCGAGGCGTGGTCAGGCGGGGAGGGGGGAACGTTGACCCCCGAACACCTCCACGTAGACCCCCCAGGTGGGAATTGACGGATGGACGGGACAATTAGGACGCGGAAACGGGACCTCCGAAAAGGGGACGTATTACGTATAATGTTTTTCTTCGGGTTTAGAGTAGTTAGAAGTCGGAGAATGCAGGGAAGACCCCAGGCCCCAAACATACTTTGGGAAAGAGGGACAATAAGATTTCCAAAACCAAAGAAAAAAACCCAGAGCGACCAACAAAAGAGGCGGAGCCAGGACAGGACTCCCCCTGCAACCAACATACGGGGGAGTACACCAGGAAAAGAGTGTTTTAGCGTCGGTTGATTTTCTAAGGGGGGGGTACTGATAAGGCAGCCAGAAGGGCCAGCGCAGCCAGCCGAGCCACGATCGATAGTCTAGCAAACTTCATCCTCTCCCCTTTTCCTTCCCTATACTTGCGTCATGATATGCCTCTCCCAACCTTCCCAGAGCATGGAAATTTATAATGAACAACATGCTTTTTCTGTTTTAGCGAGCAGTAAACAAACAAAAAAACCGCCCCCAGGGGGAATTTTCCCTGTAATTACACCAATAGGAAAATATGCATGTTTATATAGATATGCACTATTTTTTCAGTGTTATGAAAGGGTATTTATAGGGTATTTATTCTCATTTTATTTATGACCCATTTTGTTTTCAGAGAAAACCCAAAAAATTCTCAAGAATTAGGTGCAGAATTGCAAACACCCCTCACACAAAAGTGAATGCCAGACTGAATTTCCTCTACAGACAAACACGTGTCTACCTTGGGGACAGGTCTCCCTATGAGGAAAGTGTCTCCCTATGGGGGCCCCCCCCTTTGGGGCCAAGGCCCTATGTTTCCCCCCTTTTTGGGTGTCTTTGGGCCGCTTGCTCCGGTACTTTCCCTTGATAAAAAAAACTAAATTTTTCCCATCCTGGACCCCGGGATTTTCCAGGGATGGAAATCTTACCCCCGGGACCGAGTCCGGTTGAATCTTACCTCGGACCTGAGCCGGAATCTTACCATCCTGGCCCTGAGCCCGGGATGAATTTTTCCATTTTGTTGAAATTTCATCCTGTGGGCCAGGATGAATTCAACAACGGGATATCTAAGTTGAAGACAGAGTAAAAAAACTGAAGTTAAAATTTAAATTTATAAAACTGCTCACAAAAAAATTCCAGAATATTTTTTTTGCCCAAATTTTTCAAGGTTGGGAACCCAAAACATCATATAAAGGGGGGGAGAGCACAACTTTGTAGTAACAGTCGTGGCCCCGG
>NC_069459.1:13987232-14099732 GCF_026875155.1 Cherax quadricarinatus | reverse complement strand
ATGAAAAGTTGTTTACGCGGCGGTCCAGTGACGTCACACATACAAGCTGAATCTTGTCGACTTACCCCTATGTCAGTGACGTCACGTGATGACCCCGCGCACAGGCTGAATCTTGTCGACCCTTTTAGTTCATTAAAGTTAATAAGGGGACATAGTTTCCTACTACAGGGAAAACATTTTCAATCTTAACCCATTTTTCTCGTTTTAACCCTTTTGTCATAAAAGTTAATAAGATGGGACCACAGTACATCAGAAATCACCACATCGCTTACATCCCACTTTCGTTAATTTCACTACTCACAATTTTACATATTACGATGTTAAATAGCACTTTTACTTTGAACATCTTCAAAACACTCATAAACATTTGATACTCACAAAACAAAAAATACCTTTTTGCATTTCCATACAACACTGAAATATCCAAAAACATCATTCGAACACCCCCCAAATCACCTCTGAATACTCCCGAACCCCTTCATAAGTTACTCTTGCCACATTCATTTGAACACCTTCATAGTATCTCATAATCATTTTGTACACCTTCAAAACAACCCTTGAACACCTTCAAAACACCCTTGATCACCTTCATAAACACAACATTTGAAACGTCAAATCACCTTTGAACACCTTTGAACATCCCACCAAAAACACTCTCATAAATCATTTGAATACTCACATAAACACCCTTGAACCATTCATAAACTCTGACACCTTCAAAAAACACCTTTGAACATTTTCAATCAACACCGAAACACTTCCAAAAAACACAAATTTGAGTACTCCCAAGTACACCACTGAAATACTACTAAAGGACCGCTGAATTCAATCAAAACACCTTCCCACTTTCAAAACACCCTGACACTTCAAACACTCTTTGAACGCCTTCAGAAAACACCTTTTCGAACATTTCCAATCAACACTGAAAACATTCAAAAACACAATTTGAAGTACTCCCAATTACACACTGATTCTACTAAAACACGCTGAATTCAATCAATACACCATTCAAACACCTTCAAAATACCCTTTGAACACCTTCAAAAAACACCTTTGAACACCTTCAAAACACTTCAAAATCATTTGAACACACTCAAAACACCTTTGAATACCTCAAAACACCTTTGAGCACCTTCAAAAAACACCCCTTGATTACACTTCAACACACCCTTGATTCACCTTCAAAAAACAACAGTTGTTGGAAAACACACTAAAAACACCTTTTGAACACCTTTGAAAACATTTCCAAAACACTATTTGAGTTGAACTCCCAATTACACCACGAATACTACTAAAAACACCGCTGAATTAAATCAAAACACCCTTCACAACACTTCAAACACCCTTGAACACTTCAAAAACACCTTTTTGAACACTTCAAAAACACTCTTGAACACCTTCAAAAACACCTTTGAACATTTTCAATAACACCGAAAACACTCTCATAAACATTTGAATACCATCAAAACAACCCTTGAACACCTTCAAAACACCTTTGAATATCGTTTTATAAACTAATTTCATTCACAACCACTTATTTCAGCTTTTTTTCGGTAACTCTATTCGACTACACACCATCATCAATTACAACAAATTTTTATCGTTTTATTAATGTCATCACTGTAACCATGATTTTCACCAAAAAAACTTATGACCACCTAACACACACGCACACCACACACCCAACAACACCCACAACACCCACAACACCCACAACCACAATTTTTTCTCGTTTTAACCCTTTTACTTCATTAAAATTAATTAAGGGGGCACAGTACATCAGAAGTCACAACAACAACACCACAACCCACAATTTTTCTCGTTTTAGCTTAAATTTCTTCAGAAAGTCACAACCACCACACCGCACATTTTTTTCTCGTTTTAACTAATTTCATCAGAAAAAGTCTCATCAACAACCCACTTATACGTCTTTTCGGGATCTCTAGTTCGAACAACAACACCCACATCCCACAACACCCACAATCCCACATCACCCACACCCCACAACACTCACACCCCACATCACCACAATTTTTCTCGTTTTTCTAATTTTCATCAGAAAGTTGCAACACACACAAACCCCACCCACATCACCCACATTTTTTTTCTCGATTTTAACTAATTTCATCAGAAGTCACAAAACAACAACAACCCACAATTATAATCACATTTGAATAACTCAAAACCACCATTTGAGTACTCCCAATACACCACTGAATACTACTAAACACCGCTGTTTACGGTGGTATAAACCTGGTAATTAAATACCGACAAGTTGGTTTAGAAAGACACGTAAGCAAACACATAACATATTTATTAGAAAAACGTTTCGGTCCTGGACCTTGATCACTTCTACATACAGAGGTAGAAAGGAACATTATATATATATAGGCGGAGAGTGAGTGTGGACGCACGTGACCTGAGGAAATATCATAAGAACATAAGATGGAGGAAACTCTGTAGAAGGCCTACTGGCCCATGCGAGGCAGGTCCCTGTATCAAAACAACCTCTGCCTTATGATGAGGACCAGTTGACGATGAATTCATGTGCTCCTGTGTTGTGGGGTTGGTGCTGCTTAAGTATCATGCATGCATGTTTTTGAAATTTTGTAGTTTCCAGTGTGGGTTCTATAGTGTCGGGACGTTGGATGATTAGTGAGGCTTCTAGGCACCGTCGGCGGTCTGAGGTTCGGGTTCGGTGAGAAGAGTTGTGCCTCGTTCAGTTCATCAAATGCCCTGGAGTCTCTGTGGAGGCACAGGCGTACCTTACATCGTCTATGTAGAGGCATTCGTTGCTCATTCAGGCGGACTGCAAAGATCTCCTGCCTGTAGGCGAGACAGGCAGAGTCTTTGCAGTCGCCTGAATGAGCATCGAAATGCCCTCTAACAGAGGACGATGTAAGGTACGCCTGTTGTCCTCCACAGAGACTCCACGGTGGCATTTGATGAACTGGACGTAGGCACAACTCGTTCTCACCGAACCAGACCTCAGACGCGACGGTTAGTATGCTAGAAGCCTCACTAATCACGTCACCGGGACACTATAGAAACGCAACATGGAAACTACAAAATTTCAAAATAAACATTGGCATGCATGATACATAAGCTGCACCAACCCAACAACTCAGGAGTCTCTTGATTTCATCGTCTACTGTCCTCATCATTGGCAGAGGATGTTTTGATAAGGACTGCCTGCAGCATGGGCCAGTAGGCACTTTCTACAGTGTTCTCCTATATGTTTATTATGAATTCCTCAGGTCACGTGCGTCAACATCTCACTCTCCGCCTATTCTAGATAAGGTCTTTCTACCTCTGTATGTTAGAAGTGATCAAAGGTCCCAGGACCGGAAACGTTTTCTATAAATATGTTATAGAGTTTGCTTACGTGTCTTTTCTAAACCAACCCGCTGAATACATCAAAACACCACAAAATCACCATAAACTAAGATCAAACCCACACAACCCACAACACCCACATCCCACATCCACCAACAAGCCCACATCACCAACAACCCCCACAATTTTTTTCTCGTTTTAACTAATTTCATCAGAAAAGTTAACAAAACATCCCCTTATATCATCTTTTCGGCAACTCTAGTTCGACAACAACACCACACAACACCCAACATCCCACAACACCCACCAACCCACTTCACCTACACCCCCCCCACCCCACAACGCCCCCCCCAACACCCACAACCCACAATTTTTCTCGTCTTATCTAATTTCATCAGAACAGTCACAACAACCCCCTTCACCCACATCACCCACACTCCTCCCAATTTTTTCTCGTTTTAAACTAATTTCATCAGAAAAGTCCCAACAACAACCACTATAATCATCTTTTTCGGTATCTTAGGTTCGACACAACACCACAACCACAAACACCACAACCCACTTCACACAATTTTTTCTCGTGTAACTAATTTCATCAGAAAGGCAAACACCCACAACCACAAACACCCACAACACCACAACCCACAACCCAAAACCTCACAATTTCACTCATAACTCCCCAATTTTTTCTCGTTTTTACCCTTTTAGTTCATTACAGTTATTAAGGGGTCACAGTAATCAGAAAAAAGTCACAAAAACTAACTAAATACACGTTACTATGAACATACCCATTAAATTTTAACTCATCCCTCATTCTCCATGACGAGGCATTTTTCTCGTTTTTTACCCTTTTAGTCATGAAAGTTACTTAAGGGGGACACAATACATCAGAAAAAAGTCACAACAAAAAAACTAACTCAAACACTGTACTTTGAATCCCAAAACATATCATAATCATTTGAATACTCACATAAACACCCTTGAACACCTTCTAAACACCTGTGATATCGTTTATAAAACTAATTTCATCACAACCCACTTATTTTATTAACTTTTTTTTCGGTAACTCTAATTCGACTTACATTACCCTCATCAATTACCAACAATTTTACTCGTTTTTTAACTAATATCTCACTGTAACCAAGATTTCACAAAAAAACTCTTATGACACCTAACACAACTCGCACACACACGCACACACACCACACACACACACACACTCACCACACACACACACACACACACACACACACACACACACACACACACGCACACACCACACCACAACGCACACACACACACACCACCACACACCTCACACCACACACACACACACGCACACACACAACACACACACACACAGACACACACACACACACACACACACACACACAACACACACACACACGCCACACACACTCACACACACGCACACATAACACACACACACACACACACACACACACACACACACACATACACACACACACACACACACACAATGGTAGATAATTTTACTCGAATTTTCCGTAAAAGAAACACTTTCCTCGCTCTAGAGACTCATTGCGGGCCACCCATTCCCCCTCCGACGCCACAAGTAATGCTGGTTCCACACCCAGGGTTGAAAATCACACGGCCATCACCTTATTAACCTAACCTAACCTAACCTAACCTAAACCTAACCTAACTTAACCTTACCTAACCTATCTTACCTAACCTACCTTAACCTAACTACCTAACGTCAAAATACCAGAAAACTTAAGTTTTGCTCACCATCAACCATCCTTTTTATAGAATGAATATTCTTTACCGGCATTTTTATGTTGCATTATCGCATTCCTCTCCACATCATCCCTGATACATCCTTCCTTATTCATTCCGTATATCTCCTAGGGTTGTTTTTAACCCCCAACGGGGGCCCATCACGACGCAGGAGCCAGAGTGTAGTAGGTGGTGTTGGAGAGTGGTGATGATAAACTTAGTTCCCCCTGGGTGATTTTTTTGGACGGTTAGTTAGGTTAGCGTTAGGTTAGGTTTAGGTGAAGATAGGTTTAGGTTAGGTTTAAGCTAGGTTAGGTTTGGTGAGGTTAAGTAAGGAGCATGGCGTGTGATTTTCTAACTTTGGGTGTGAACCGCATACTTGGTGGCGTCGGTGGGGGAAGGGGTGGCCACAATGAGTCTCTCAGAGGAGGAAAGTGTTTCTTTCGGAAATCGAGGTAAATATTTCTACCAGTGGTGTGTGTTGTGTGTGTGTGTGTATGTGTGTGTGTGTGTGTGTGTGTGTGTGTGTGTGTGTGTGTATGTGTGTGTGTGTGCTGTGTGTGGTGTGTGTGATTGTGTGTGTGTGTGTGTGTGTGGTGTTGTGTGTGTGTGTTGTGTGTGTGCGTGATGTGTGCATGTGTGTTAGGTTGTCATAGAGTTTTTTGTGAAAATCTTGGTTACAGTGTTGATATTAGTTAAATCGAGTTAAAATTTGTTGGTTAATTGTGTGGTAATGTAGTCGGATCGAAGTAGAGTTACCGAAAAAAAGAGATTAAGTGGGTTGTGATGAATTAGTTTAAAAACGATATTCAAAGGTGTTGTTTTGAAGTGTTCAAGGGTGTTTATGTGAGATTCAATGATTATGATAGGTGTTTTTGGGGATGTTCAAAGTAAAGAAGTTTGAGTTAGTTTTTTTTGTGACTTTTTTCGGTGTATGTTTCCCCTTAATAACTTTAATGAAACTAAAAGGGTAAAAAAAAACGAGAAAAATGCCTAGTCTGGAGAATGAGGGATGAGTTTGTAATCATGTAATGGGGATGTTCAAAAGTAAAGTGTGTGAGTTAGTTTTTGTGACTGTTTTTCATGATGTATTGTGTCCCTTAATAACTTTAATTGAACTAAAGGGTAAAAACGAGAAAATATTGGGGAGTTTGACGTGAAATTGTGGGGGGGAGGTGTTGGGTTTTGGGTTGTGGGTGTTGTGGGGGTGTTGTGGGTTGTGGGTGTTGTGCCCTTTTCTGTGAACTATTTAGTTGAAACGAGAAAAAATTGTGGGTGAAGTGGGTTGTGGGTGTTGTGGGTGTTGTGGGTGTTGTGGGTGTTGTGGGTTGTGGGTGTTGTTGTCGATGGAACTGAGATACCGAAAAAAAGATTTTATAAGTGGGTGTTGTTGGGACTGTTTCTGATGAAATTAGTTAAAACGAGGAAAAAAATTGTGGAAGTGTGGGTGATGGGGGTGATTGTGGGTTGTTGTGTCTTCTGATGAAATTAGATAAAACGAGAAATAAATTGGGCGTTGTGGGTGTTGGGGGCGTGGTGGGTGTAGGGTGAAGTGGGTTGTGGGTGTTGTGGGTGTGGGTGTTGTGAAGGTGTTGTTGTCGAACTAGACGTTGCCGATAAGATGATATAAGTGGGTTGTTTTTGTGACTTTTTCTGATGAAATTGTTAAACGAAGAAAAAAAATTGTGGGTTGTTGGTGTTGGGGGTTGTGGCGTGATGTGGGATTGTGGGTGTTGAGGTTGTGGGGTTGTTGTGATCTTGTTTTTGGTGATTTTGGTGGTGTTTTGAGTGTTTTCAGCGGTTGTTTTGTAGTATTCAGTGGTGTATTTGGGAGTACTCAACATGGTTGTTGTGAGGGTTATTCAAGGTGTGATTATAAGTTGTGGGTTGTTGTTGTTGTGACTTTCTGATGAAATTAGTTAAAACGAGAAAAAAAATTGTGGGGGAGTTGTGGGTGGGTTGATGTGTGTTGCGAATTTCTGATGAAATTAGATAAAACGTGAAACATTGTGGTTGTGATGTTGGGTTGTGGGTGTTAGTGGGTGTTGTGGGTGTTGTGGGGTCGGCTGTGTGTGTGCGTGTGTGTTAGGTGTCATAGAGTTTTTTTTTTGTGAAAATCTTGGTTACAGTGATGGACATTAGGTTAAAACGAGTAAAAAATTTGGGGTGTTTATTGATGAGGGGTTAGTGTAGTCGAATTAAGAGTTACCGAAAAAAAGATGATATAAGTGGGTTGTGATGAAATTAGTTTTTTAAAACGATATTCAAAGGTGTTTTGGAAGGTGTTCAAGGTGTTTATGAAGTGTATTCAAATGTTTATGGAGAGTGTTGCGGGTTGATTGAAAATTTTCAAAGGTGTTTTGAAAGGTTGT
This sequence comes from Cherax quadricarinatus, assembly GCF_026875155.1. NCBI lineage: Eukaryota > Metazoa > Arthropoda > Malacostraca > Decapoda > Parastacidae > Cherax > Cherax quadricarinatus. Next base: position 14,092,263 of record NC_069459.1, on the reverse strand, counting down.
TCAAGAGTGTTTGAAGGTGTTCAAAGTGTTTTGAAGGTGTTCAAGGCTGTTTGAAGTGTTGAAGGGTGTTTTTGAAGGTGTTCAACGGTGCTTTGAGGTTGATTCAAAGGTGTTTTGAGTGTGTTCGTATGATTATGAGAGTGTTTTGAAGGTGTTTCAAAGGTGTTGTGAAGGTGTTCAAAGGTTGTTTTGAAGGTGTTGAAGGCGTTGATTTGATTGAATTCAGCGGTGTTTTTCTGTTTTGAAGAATTCAGTGGTGTAATTGGGAGATACTCAAATTGTGTTTTTGGAGGAGTGTTTAAGTGTTGATTGGAAATGTGTCGAAGGTGTTTTTGAAGGTGTTCAAGAAGTGTTTTGAAGGTGTTCAAGGGTGTTTGAAGGTGTATTGAAGGGTGTTTTGATTGAATTCAGCGGTGTTTTAGTAGTTTCTGTGGTGTACTTGGGGAGTACTCAAATTGTGGTTTTTGGAAAGGTTTCGATGTTGATTGAAAATGTTCAAAGGTGTTTTTTGAAGGTGTATTCAAGAGTGTTTTGAGGTGTTCAGAGGGTGTTTGAAGGTGTTGAAGGTGTTTTGATTTAGTGTATTCAGTGGTTGTAATTGGGAAGAGTACTCAAATTGTGTTTTTGGAAAAGTGTTTGATGTTGATTGAAAATGTTCAAAGGTGTGGTTTTTTTTGAAGGTGTTCAAGAAGTGTTGTGAAGGTGTTCAAGGGTGTTTATTTACCTGTGAGGTATTCAAATGATTTATGAGAGTGTTGGTGATGTTCAAAGGTGTTCAAAGGTGATTTGGTGTGTCTCAAAGTTGTTTTTTGAAGGTGATCAAGGGGTGTTTTGAAGGTGTTCAAGGGTGTTTTGAAAGGGTACAAATGATTATGAGAGTATTATGAAGTGTTCAAAGGATGTTGCAGATGTACGTATGACGGTGTTCTGGGCGTATTCAGAGGTGATTTGGGGTGCACGAATGGATGGTTTTTGGGAGTTAATTTCAGTGTGTTGGAAATGTATAAAGGTATTTTTTTGTGAGTATCAATGATTTATGAGTGGTTTGAAGATGTTAAAGTAAAAGTGCGTTTATTTAACATCGTATATGTAAATTGTGAGTAGGTGAATTTAACGAAAGTGGATGAAAGCGTTGTGGTGACTTTTGTGTACTGTGTTCCTTTTTAAAATTTAATAAACAAAAAGGGTTAAACGAGAAAAAAGGGGGTTGTGGTGAAAAATTGTGAGGTGTTGGTTGGAGGGGAGGGTTTGGGGGGGTGGGGGGAGGTTACTTCGGGGGGGGGAGTGACTGAGATGAAATATTTTAAAAAAAAATGTCTGATTGTGTTGTAAAAAAAATTGTGGGTATTAAAAAAAAAATGTAAAATTTTTTGGTTTAAACCTGGGTTAAGAGTGAAAATTTTTTCCCGTTGTAGGTACTTGCCCCCTTTTTTAAATTTTAAATAAAACTAAAAGGGTCGAAAGATTCGGCCTGTGGGCATGACGCAGGGACATGGGGGGCGACCTGATTCAACTGTGTGCGCGTGCCGTCACTGACATAGGGGCGCCCTGATTCACCTTTGGGTGGGGTGGTCCTTTTTATTCTTTTAAATTAATGAGAGGAATACTGCGTCCACTGTTTAGACCTTTTGAAAGAGGAAGGCCCCATCCCCCATGGGAGGAGTATTTGAAGTTCCCCCCAGAGGGGGGAATAAAAAAAAACCTTGATCCAAGGGATGGAGTTTGGTATTATGAGAAATTTTTGGGGGGGTGGAAGTGAGAGAGGTAATAAAAAATTTGATCAAGGGAGATGGAGATTTGTTTTCGAGAAAATTTTTGGGGTTTGGGGGGGTGAAGTGGGAGGGGGATCGAGGAGATCTAAAAATTTCCGAAAAACCCCCTAGGGGAGAACCCAAAAAACTTGGTAATTTTGAGAAATTTTTGGGATTGGGGGGGGGAAGGAGGGACAATCCAAAAAAACCTTGATCCGGAGATGGAGAATTTCAAAACCCCCTGGGGGTCCAAAAAATTTGATCGGGAGATGGAGTCTTGGTATTTCGAAAAAAAATTGAGGTGGGGGGGGGGGTTTTGAAAGGGGGGAGGGGTAACCCAAAAATTTGATCAGGTGTTAAGAAATTAAAAAACCCCCATGGGGGGGGAATCCAAAATTGATTATCGAGAAATTTTTGGGATTGGGGGGTGAAAAGTGGGAGGGGGAACCTTAAAAATTTGTCGAGGGATGGGACTTTGATTTGGAAAATTTTTGGGATGGGGGGGGAAAGGAGAGGGGGGGAAATTTTAAAAAACTTGACCCGGGAGTAAAATAGCACAAGAAAAAAAATTAAAAAAAAAATCGAAAAAAAATGGGAAAAAAAAATTCGAGGCGCGAGGGGGGCAAACCCGGAGACGTGGGGGCGCAAAACCCGGGGCGGGGGGGGGCGCAAAGGGCGCGGGCGGGGCGCGGCGGAGGGGGGTTGCGGGGGAGGGGTCGTGGGGGGGGGTATTGGTTGGGGGGTCAAGGGTGAGGTAGTCTCGGGGGAGGTCATGGAAAAACCGGAAGTAAAAACCCAGGTGTAAAAGGTGACCTCCAGCCCCGGCCCAGACCGGAAGGTGCGCCCCGTGGAAGGCCTAAAACCCGGGTAACCCCCCTCATTGGAAGGCCCTAAAAAGGAAGGAGCCCCCCGAGGAAAAATGACTACTTTATATAAATTTTTTATTTTTATATTTTTATTATATATAATTTTTTTTATTAAATTTTTATATATAAATATATATTTTATATATATTATATTATTTTTATATATTAATATATATATATATTTTATAAAGAGAGAGAGAGAGGGAGAGAGAAAAGGGGGGAGAGAGAGAGATGGTTTTCTTCCGTGAGAGGTGTGTGTATTATGTTGTGGAAAATGACCCTTTGGGAAAGATTTGTTCGTGGAAGACCTAGAGTCGTTTCAAAACCTACACACTACATAAAAAGTACTAGGGGTCGAAACGTGGAACATAAAAACGAAGGAACATGTAGCAGACTGTGGTCAGTTTTGGGAGGTTAAAATAACCCACTTATTCTCCAACCTCTTAAGTACGAATATTCTCTTCCCCAAAAAACGCTATCTAGAGTTGTTCCCCTCTTTGCAACTCTTTTTTTGCCAAACCCAAAAATTCCCTTTCATATTTCCTAAATCTAAAATTTTCAAATTGAACCCACTGCTGCGAGTCTTGCCTTGGTTAAAATTTTTCCCCTTTTTCTCCATTACGGAAAAATATGATCAATAAGGTGTTCTCTTTCTGTTGATTATCCTTAATGCCTTTGTTTCCCAAAGTTATCTTTCAGTTAACGCTCATTTTTATTTACTAATTTGTTTTTAAATATATAAAACTTGGTGGTTTGCAATGCTTTGAAAAATGCATATGATATCCATCGCCACCGTCTCTCTGGTCTCCCTCATGTAAAATATAGCCAGGTCAACAATGCTCAAATAATAAATTTAAAGGAAAATAATGGGGGCTTGACTTGTTACTTCTATGAAAACATGCAGTTCCACGGTATTGAATCTACTGATTTGTGCGCTTTCTCCGCATCATCATTAACCCCCAAGTATTTTTTAGATTCTTTGTTTTCAAATCCCGTCAAATAAGTTATTTCCCTTTGGTTGGTTTAGCAAAAAATTTTTTTTAAAAAGCAATCCCGGAATATTTCTAGAGAATAGCTAGGTCTGATTTCCCGTCAAAATGCTCAAATTATTTTATTCAGTTTTAAAAATTTCCCTTAAAATTCAGGTACTTAGAGGATGAAATCGCAAATATTAAATGCCACAAAAAATGGATATCCTGGGGGGATTTTGTGGAAAGGGATTTAAAGTCAGCAAAGAAAGACTTTTTAAAGGTGACCTAAGCAAGTGATTGCCCGGAAAAAAAGTACTAGTTTACCCTTTCAAAGAGAACCGGTTTGCCTGTGGACATGGCCGCCGTTGTATCAGTAAATGGTGGTAATTTGAGGACAGATTCCCAGAGATATGTTTAAGTGACTTTATAATTCTCAATGACTTCCATGGGCTCAGTTGCGTGCAAGATAGAAGGAATCTAGGGAAAATCCCATCTAGGGAGTCCCGGCATGGGGCATTGGTATGTGGGGTTTTACTGGCGAGATTTAGGATCCTATGTTTGAGAAGAGTCGTTTATCTGTTAGCTTGTCAGTGGGATGTAGTGGTGTTTCATTAGTTTTGTTAGGACAAATATTCTTGGTTTTTCTCATTTTGTGGGTCCCTGAATCTGAGAGTGTGTTTTAAGGTCTTTTTTATATCTCCTCTAGTGTCTGTGAATCTACTGGAGTAGTATAGTTTGTTGGCTTTCTTGATTACTTTGGTGAGAGCTGATGGATATAGTGTTTAAGAGTATCTTTGTGTATAAGCCCTGGTCTTTATTGCTTTTCATATTGGTGTTTCTTGTCAATGGATTTCAGGAATGGTGTGGTTAAGCCATGGGCAACCAAGCGTTTGTTTGTGATCTGTTTTGTTTTTTATAGGTCTATGTTTGTTGTATAGTCTAAGTTATTTGTTAAGAAAAATGTCTGTCCAGTACATCAATCCATACATGGGCCTTGGAAGTATTCTGTAGGCCAATCAACAGTCTCTAGGTCACCTGCTGTGAAACTTCCTTACTGAGGCCTCGTCATTGGAGTCTAAATGAGACTCTTGTTGTTTTCAAGTGGTGGATTACCTATGTTTGTCAGGAGGCAGGTAGGGTAGTGGTCTGATAGTGCTAATCTGTGATTATCCCTGATTTAAGGGGGGCTGTTTTATTGGTCCTTTAGGTGGTCTATTTTGGTTGGCCATTGTCTCAGTGAGCCTGGTTGGTTTTAGAATTATGTTGGTATGAGAAGTGTGTTGTTCATATGGTTGACGAAATCAATTACAGGCTGATCATTTTGTAAGCCAAGGTTGATGTTGAAGTCCCAGCCTAAGAGAGGTGGTGCTTATTCATTTGTCTGTTTTTTATTGTGATTTTAATTTCTCACTGTAATTTGGGATGTTTTTGTGTTTGTGTGAGGTATCCGGTAAATGGCACCGATTGTTATAGGCGTCTTAGGTTTTTTACAGTTATTAAAAATTTGCCCAAAAATGTATTCCCCATATTCATCACTAAAAGCAATGGTGCTAAGACAAGATAATTGGTTAGAGTAATAGATATGCATTTACCCTCCCCAACTTGGTTTGGTCTGCAGTTGTCAGTTGTGAATTGACTGTGTATCCGGGTAGAGGGTTGATATATATTGTTGTCTGTTTAAGCCAGTTCAGTAAGAATAATGCATGGAGAGAAGGGTGTCTTTAGTGATTCAGGAGTGCTAGGAGGTCTCTTAGTGTTTGCTTAAGGACCTGTTGTTGTAGTTAAGTTCTGTTAGATTTTAGCATTGTTTAGGGATAGTGAGTTGGCTTGTGAGCTGAGTAAATAAAGGCGTTACTTTCCAATAGGTTTTGATTGGGTGTCTGATTATGGAGGTTTAGATCAGGCGTTCAACGTGATCAATCATCTTCTAGGTTTATAATTATCGGTTTATTTATATCCTGTGTTCGTTTGTGTTGAGTTCTAGTACTGATATCTGTAGTGGTAGGAAGTTTGGACAAGTATATATGCTAGGAGTATTTTGGTCATTAAGGGGTATAGTCACTATACACATAATGATGTGGTGTTGTCTATGTGTTGTGCTGGAAATGAAACTAAAGTACAACTAGGTTTATAAACTAGTAATATAAAAATACAAATTAAAATTGGAACAAGACTCTCACTTGAATTGCCACTAAGGTCTAATAATGACTTTTGTGGAGTCTATGTTTTGAGATAGAATGAGCTAATGTACAAATAGGTTTAATCTAATAATATGAAAAATACAATTTATAGAATCTGCAATAGTCTCTCACTTGTAATTTGCACTTTGGTCTATATATAGTGAATTTGGTATTGACTATGTATGGGAGTTAGAATGAGCTATGGTACAACTGGAATTTAATATGATAATATAAAAATACAAAATTAAAAATAGCACAGGGCTCTCACTAGTAATGGACTATGGTCTATATAGTGAATTTGGTATTGATAGTATTGAGCTAGAAAGAGCTATAGTTACGATAGGGGACTTAGTATAATAATATAAAAATACAAATTACAAATAAGCACCAGTACTCTCACTAGTAATGCACTATGGTCTAGTATGTGCATTGGTATTGACTATGTATTGAGCTTAGAATGATGTTAGTTAGAGTAAAACTGTGATTAATCTAATATATAATAAAGGAAACAAAGGACTCTCAATTGTAATTGCACTAAGGGTCTTATATTAAGTTGTTAACAAGAATTAGAGTATAATTAGATTTAAATTGATGGATAAATTACACAAATTTAGGTATGCAAAATTATAATAATAAAAAATGGATAAAAAAAAATAAAATGGCAATGACTTGGTTATAATATGCTAGTAAGATGGTTAGACTGGATAATATAAAAGTTGTAGTTGAAAATTGAAAATACTAGGTTAAAAAAGTATGGATAAAATGGACAATAAAAGAAGATTTTCAATAAGTTTGATCAATTTATTGTTTAAAGTTAAAATTGGGCCAATAATAGGGATTTAGAATTAAAATTGGGCCAATTGTGTATTTTTTAAAGTGAGGTAGAATTACTGAAGACAAGTTTGGTTAGTTTATAATAAAAGAGTGGAACAGTGTTGTAGATAAGTTGTTTAAAAAAGGAGAATAGATTCTGGGGATATAAATACAATTAAGACTATGAGGTAGATTGTTGTTGATACAACAATGAATTTATAAGATAGTTGGGGGGTTATTAAATTTTAAGAGGGGCACAAATTTTCATGACTATATAACACTAACGGTGTGGATATGGGTTATTATCTGCACTTTACTCTTATTCTGTTTAGTCCAGCCTCACTTAGAATGTTTTAAGGATCTTGTTCTGTAGAGATTGAACGTACGCTTCCAGTGGGCTGTTTCCTAAGGTTATTTTCCATCCATCACAAAGCACTGGGGATTTTTTGGGCATTAGCGCAATTTTCTTAGCGAATAAAGAAGGCTTTTGTCTCGTTTTGATGTACGGCACCTCCATTGACGTAAACAGCAGTTTTCATATTATTATTATTATTATAATAAAAAAAGAAAGCGTAAAGCCAAAGGGCTCATACAGCGCTGCATCAGTTTTCATAGAAATGATGTTTTTAGTAGGTTGTTTCTTTGTAGGCTGTTTGGAATTTTTAACAGCACTGTTTTTTTTTTACCTGCTTGGTATAGCCCATCAGTTTGCAATCCTTTGTTCATCACTACGTATGTTAAGGCGGAAGGTGGTCCTTGATAAGCTTGGAGGGTGGTCTCCATTGCAGGTCTCTTGGGTTGACTGTGCTGGGAGTGTTTGCTGTTATCTAACAACAGCGTCAGTAGCTGATGTGGTCATTATGGCTTGGAAGTTGGTTATGACATTGGCATGTTGTTGGTCCACCTTTGGATCTTTCCTCTGTAATGTTGTTAGTAAGTAGGGTGACTTGATCTTTTAGAGAGAGTGTGATGGTGTTAGGGACCGGGGTGTGGGTGTTGCGTTGTTGTTCTAGAGTGTTAGTTTTTGTTCTAGGGAGCATTGATCTTGGTGAGGTAATCTGCATTGCTAGCCTTTAGTTCCTGCATTTCCTGAGTTGTTTGGGGTGATTCGTTTGGTTCTGAATCATAAGGAGTTTAGCTATTTCTGCGGTCGGTAATCTTCTTGACATCAAAACTGGGATGGAGTTATCTTGGACTGTAGCGTCCATGTTTGTTGTTGTCTGTCGTGTGTTGTGGTGGTGCCGGTGGGTGATGAGGGTTTGTGTCCGGTTGCATCCACAAGTTTTCCTCGTGGTAATACTGCTCTCGGCCTTTGATGTTAGGAGTCTTAGCTGGTTACTGGATTTTTTTATTGTTCTGAACCTTGTCCATTGGTTGTGGCCTCGGGTGAATAGTAGGCGATGGGTTATGGGTGATGTTGTGGAGTAAAATCACTTCAGTGGCAGCGGTGGGTAGGAAGTTGTAGGACGAGTACTATTAGTTGGTTAAATTTGTGAAAACTTTGGGTGCTTTCTGCAGTTGCTTTATATCCATTCTGGGTATCACACACATGTGTAGTGTCATGTGGGTCTTGATTAGGTCATACACTGGGTGTGGGGAACCTCAGGTCGGAAGTATATATTAGAGGACAAGGGTTCTGTTGCGCTGCGCTTGCCGGATAATCCAAAGGGAGAGAAAGAGGCAGTGAGCGAAGGAGGGAGGGAGGCAGAGAGAGCGAAGGAAGTGAGGGAGGCATGATGAGGGGATGGAGGGAGAGAGGCAGAGAGGGGAGGAGGGAAGGGAGGCAGAGAGGGAAGGAGGGGGGAGGAGAGGCAGAGAGGGGTGCGAGGAGGGAAGGCAGGAGAGGGAGGAGGGAGGGAGGCACAGAGAGTTGAAGTAGGGAGGGAGGCAAAGGAGGGAGGGAAGGAGGGAGGCAGGCCAAGGGAAGGAGGGAGGGAGGCAGAGAGGGAAGGAGGGACGGGAGGCAGCAGGAGAGTGAAGTAGGGAGGGAGGCCAAAGAGGGAAGGAAGGAGGGAGGCAGAGGAGGGAGGAGGGAGGGAGGATAATGATGAGAGGAAGGACGGAGGAAGGCAAGAGAGAGAGCCAGATGAGAGGGAAGGAGGGGAGGAAAGCAGAGAGGGAAGGAGGAAGGGAGGCAGAGAAAGAAGGGAGGGATAGCAGGCAGAGAGGGAAGGAAGGGGAGGAAAGGCAAGAGGGAAGGAAGGAGGGAGGGGAGGAAGAGATAGAAGGAAAGAGGGGAGGCAGAGGAGGGAAGGAGGGAAGGGACGGCAGAGAGCGAAGGAGAAGGCAGGAGGGAGGGAAGGCAGAGGAGGGAAGAAGGGATGGGGAGGCAGAGAGGGGAAGGAGAGAGGGAGGCAGAGAGGGAAGGAGGGAGGGAGGCAGAGAGAGAGGAGGAGGAGTGAGAGTAAGAGGCGAAGGAGGGAGGGCGGCAAGAGAGGGAGGGAGGGGAGCGGAAGGCAGAGAGAAGGAGGGAGGGAGGCAGAGAGGGAAGGAGCGGGAGGAAGGCAGAGAGGGTGGCAGCGGAGGGTGCAGAGAGCGGAAGGGAGGGAGGTGGGCAGAGAATGGAAGGAGGGTGGGACAAGGCCAGAGCGAGAAGGCGAGGGAGGCAGAGAAGGAAGGATGGGAGGGAGGCAGAGAGGGGAGGAGGGGAGGGAGGCAGAGAGGGAAGTAGGGAGGGAATGGATGGAGGGATGGGAGGGAGGAAGGGTGTCAGGTAGGGATGGCAGGAGAGGGATGGAGGGAGGGGAGGGAGTCAGGGAGGGAGGCAGGCAGAGATGGAAGGGTGGGAGGGAGGAGTTCAGGGTGGGAGGCAGGAGGGGATGGAGGGAGGGATGGAGGGAGGGATGGAGGGAGGGAGGCAGAGAGGGATGGAGGGAGGGATGGCGGGAGGAAGGGCGTAAGGTAGGGAGGCAGAGAGGGATGGAGGGAGGGAGGGAGGTCAGGCGAGGGAGGCAGAGAGGGATGGAGGGAGGGAGGGAAGTCAGGGGGAAGGCAGAGAGGGATGGAGGGAGGGATGGAGGGAGGGAGTCAGGGAGGGAGGCAGTGAGGATGGAGGGAGGGGGGGAAAGTCAGGGAGGGGAGGCAGAGAAAGATGGAGGGAGGGAGGGAGTCAGGGAGGGAGGCAGAGAGGGATGGAAGGAGGGAGTCAGGGAGGGGAGTCAGGAGAGGGAGGCCAGGAGAGGGATGGAAGGTGGGAGTCAGGGAGGGAGGCAGAGGGATGGAGGGAGGGAGGGAGTCAGGGAGGGATGGAGGGAGGGAGGGAGGCGGATAAGTCAGGGAGGAGCAGAGAAAGATTGGAGGGAGGGAGGGAAGTCAGGGAGGAGGCAGAGAGGGATGGAGGGGGCGGAGTCAGGGAGGGAGGCTGAGGGATGGAGGGAGGGAGGGAGAGTTAGGGAGGGAGGCAGAGAGTGAGATGGAGGAGGGAGGGACCCCCCCCCGGGGGTCAGTGAGGGACGGTAGAGAGGGATGGAGGGGAGGGAGGGAGTCAGGGACGGAGGCAGGAGGGATGAGGGAGGGAGGCAGTCAGGGAGGGAGGAAGAGAGGGATGGAAGGAAGGGAGGGAGTCAGGGAGGGAGGAGAGAGGGATGGTGGGGAGGGAGGAGTCAGGGAGGGAGTCAGGGAGAGAGGCAGAGAGTGGATGGAGGGAGGAAGGGAGTCAGGGAGGGAGGCAGAGAGGGATGGAGGGAGGGAGGGAAGTTCAGGGAGGAGGGAGGCAGAGAGGGATGGAGGGAGGGAGGGAGTCAGGAGGGAGGCAGAGAGGGATGGGAGGGAGGAGTGAGTCAGGGGGGAGGGAGCAGAGATGGATGGGTAGGGAGGGAGGGAAGTCAGGGAGGGAGGCAGAAATTGAATTCCAAGTTTTTATATTATTGATTTTTAGTTAATTTCGAGTTTAAACGTAATATATTATATGACAATATAAAGTAAGATGAAGGGATACAATCGTGAACAGCCATTTTTAAGTGAAGCATATAAGTGAACTGCATTTAAGTGAAGCATATAAGTGAACAGCTTTAGTGAAGCATATAAGTGAACAGCATTTAAGTGAAGATACAATGTGAACAGCATTTAAGTGAAAGCATATTAAGTGAAACAGCATTTAAGTGAAGATAATGTGAACTAGCATTAAGTGAAGCATATAAGTGAACAGCATTTAAGTGAAGCATTTAAGTGAAACTGCATTTAATGAAGCATATATAAGGAACAGCATTATGTGGAAGCATACAAGTGAACAGCATTTAAGTGAAGCATATAAGTGAAAAGCAATAAGGAGCATATAACGTGAACAGCATTTAAGTGAAGCATACATGTGACAGCAATTAAAAATGGTGGAAGCAGATAAGTGAACAGCATTTAGCGAACAGCATTTAAGTGATGCATATAAGTGAACAGAATTTAAGTGAAGCATACAATGTGAACAGCATTTAAGTGAAGCATATAAGTTGAAACAGCATTTAAGTGAAAGCAATATAAGTGAACAGCATTTAAGTGAAGCATAAAAGTGAACAGCATTTTAAGTGAAGCCATATAAGGTGAACTGCATTTTAAGTGAAGGCATATAAGTGAACAGCATTTTAAGTTGAAGCATACAAGGGTGTGAACAGCATTTTAAGTGAAGCATTATAATGTGAACAGCATTTAAGTGAAGCATATAAGTGAACAGCTATTTAAGTGAAGCATACAAGTGAACAGCATTTAAGTGAAGCATATAAGTGAACAGCATTTAAGTGAAGCATATAAAGTGAACAGCATTTAAGTGAAGCATATAAGTGGAACAGCTTTAAGTGAAGCATACAAGTGAACGCATTTAGTTTAAGCATATAAGTGAACAGCTTTTAAGTGAAGCATATGAGTGAACAGCATTTAAGTGAAGCATACAAGGTGGAACAGCAATTTAAGTGAAGCATATAATGTGAACAGCATTTTAGTGAAGCAATATAAGTGAACAGCATTTAAGGTGAAGCTTACAATGTGAACAGTATTTAAGTGAAGCATTATAAGTGAACAGCATTTTAAGTGGAAGCTTATGAAGTGAACCAGCATTTAAGTGAAGCATACAAGTGAACAGCATTTAAGTGAAGCATATAAGTGAACAGCATTTAAGTGAAGCATATAAGTGAACAGCATTTAAGTGAAGCATATAAGTGAACAGCATTTAAGTGAACATACAAGTGACAGCATTTAAGTGAAGAATTTACGTGAACAGCATTTAAGTGAAGAATATAAGTGACAGCATATTTAAGTGAAGCATAAAGTGAACAGCATTTAAGTGAAGATATAATGTGAACAGCATTTAAGTGAAGCATATAAGTGAACAGCATTAAGTGGCATACAATGGTGAACAGCTTATAAGTTTGAAGCATATAAGTGAACAGCATTTAAGTGAAGCATATAAGTGAACAGCATTTAAGTGAAGCATATAAGTGAACAGCATTTAAGTGAAGCATACAAGTGAACAGCATTTAAGTGAAGCATATAAGTGAACAGCATTTAAGTGAAGCATATAAGTGAACAGCATTTAAGTGAAGCAATACAATGTGAACAGCATTTAAGTGAAGCCATATAAAGTGAACTGCATTTAGTGAAGCATATAATGTGAACAGGCTTTAAGTGAAGCATACAAAGTGAACAGCTTTTAAGTGAAGCATATAAGTGAACTGCATTTAGTGAAAGCATAAAGTGAAACTGCTTTTTTAAAGTGAAAGGCATATAATGGTGAAAGCATTTAAGTGAAGCATACAAGTGAACAGCATTTAAGTGATGTACAAGTTGTGATCAGCATTTAAGTGAAGGCAAACAAGTGAACAGCATTTAACGTGAGCAAAAACAAGGTGAACAGCATTTAATGTCGAAGACATATAGTGAACAGCCATTTAAGTGAAGCATATAAGTGAACTGCATTTAATGAAGCCATATAAGTGAAACAGCATTTAAGTGAAACATACCAAGTGAACTGCATTTAAGTGATGCATATAAAAGTGAACAGCATTTTAAGTGAAGCATTCTAAGTGAACAGCATTTAAGTGAAGCATATAAGTGAACAGCATTTAAGTGAAGCATACAAGTGAACAGCATTTAAGTGAAGCATATAAGTGAACAGCATTTAAGTGAAGATTAAGTGACGCTTTTTAGAAAAAAGGTTAAAGAGGGTTATCGTTAAATTTATGGATTTGGAAAAAGGCGTATGATAGGATGGATATGGGAAGAATTTAGCAGATGTTGCAACATCTTGCTCACCTGTGGCTCACTATCTAAAACGAGGATAGTGACCAACAGGAGAGAGGAAAACTATTTCCCAGTAAAAGTAAGCCTTAGACAAGGATGTGTGTCGTCACCATCGTTGTTCAGTATATTTATAGATGAGGTTGTGAAGGAAGTGAATACTCGGGTGTTGGCAAGAGGTGTGGGGTTAAGAGATGAAGAATCTAACATAAAGTGAGTTGTCACAGTTACTTTTTGCTGATGACACTGTGCTTTTGCGGAGCATTCTGACGAGAAATTGCAGAGGTAGATGACGAGTTTGGAAGGGTATGTAAAAAAGGAAATTAAAAGTGAAATAAGAATAGCAAGGTTTGAGAATAACAAAAAAATTTAGGTAATGAAAGACTGGATATCAGATTGAAGGGAAGGGAGCATGGAGGAAAAGTGAGTGTATTCAGATATCTGGGAGGATAGACATCAGTAAATGGGTCAATAAAAGGACAACAACTGAATCAATAGAACTGGATGAGGGGGAAAAAAGGTAATTGGTGCAGAGGAGTCTGTGGAGACAGAACATTATCCATGGAAAGCAAAGAGGGGAATGTAATGAGCGTTATATGGTGATGGAGGGAAGGAGGCAGGGAGGGGAGGCAGGGAGGGAGGCAGGGACGCAGGGAGGCAGGGATATGGGAGGGCGGAAGGGTGGGAGGCAGGGAGGGAGGGAGGGACGCAGGGAGGGAGGGGCAGGGAGGGAGGCAGGGAGGGTAGGGACGGCGGGAGGAGGCAGGGGAGGGAGGGACGCAGGGAGGGAGGCCAGGGTGGGAGGGCGGGCAGGGAGGGGACGCAGGGAGGACGCAGGGAGGCAGGAAGGGGGCAGGGAGGGAGGAAGGGAGGGAGGCAGGGAGGGCGCAGCGGAGGGAGGCAGGGAGGGGAGGGCCGGGCAGGGAGGGACGCAGGGAGGGAGGGCAGCAGGGAGGGAGGCAGGGAGGGAGGCAGGGGAGGGAGGGCGCAGGGGAGGGAGGCAGGGGAGGGAGCAGGGACGGGAGGGCGGCAGGGAGGGAGGGCGGCAGGGAGGGTGAGGGCGGCGGGAGGGAGGGCGGCAGGGTGGGAAGGCAGGGAGGGTGGGGAAGGCAGAGCGAGAGAGAGAGGAGAGAGAGGAGAGAGAGGACGATGAGAAATAAAAAAAGACGAGTGAGAGAGAGAGAGAGAGTGGAGAGGAGAGAGAGACGAGAGAGGTGAGGAGAGAGAGAGGTGAGGAGAGAGTGACGAGAGATGGAGAGGAGGGCGGGGAGGAGAGAGAGAGAGAGAGGAGAGAGCGAGGAGAGATAGGAGCAGAGCCTTCAACTCAGGGGGCATGTGGTGGTGCCTTACTGTTATGTACAAGGGCCAATATTGTAAAGTACCACCTTGGATCACCTTGAGGACAGCGTTTTGAAACAAGCTTTTAGCCCACAGCTTTTGGAACATAAGGAATATCGCTAGGAATTTTTATTGACCTAGAAAAAGCAGTTTGGCCACAGTTGACCACGGCATCCTATCCACAAACTTGAACCACTATGGTATAAGAGGCTCATGCGTTGCATATTTCAAAATTCCTACCTTTCTAATAGGTATCAGAATGTCACCATTAAAGGACACAGCTCATCAATACGGCCACTTGAAGCTGGAGTTCCGCAGGGAAGTGTCCTTGGACCCCTGCTCTTCCTCATTTACATCAATGATCTTCCAAACATATCCCAACCCTGAAACCCATTCTCTTTGCTGACAGACACGACTTATGTCTTCTCTACCCTAAATCTTGCTACCTCAATATCTACTTTGTTAAGTGGAGCTGCCCTCAAATATCGACTTGATGACAGCCAATAAACTTACACTTAAACACTGACAAAACCTACAATATTATGTTTGGTAGCAGAGCAAGTGTTGCGCAATTTAACATTAAGATCGACAACACTCTAATTGCCAGACATAATGAGGGCAAATTCCTAGGCCTATACCTCGACAACAACCTAAATTTCAGCACCCATATCCAACACATAACAAAAAAAGTATCCAATACGGTTGGGATCCTCTCCAAGATACGATAGTACGTGCCACAAACTGCCCTTCTCACACTATACCAATCACTTATATATCCATACCTCACCTATGCTATCTGTGCTTGGGGATCAACTAAATCCCATCCCTGGCAACACCCCCCCCCCTACTCTTCATAGATCTAAACTTACTCCCTGTTCAGACATCCACACTTATACTGTGCAATCGATATCTACATGACCTTAAATTCCAATAGTAACCTTGACCTAAAACGCTTTCTTGATAGCTGTGACAGGATCCACAGGCATAACACCAGACACAAACATCTCTATGACATTCCCCGTGTCCGACTAAACCTTTACAAAAATTCAATGTATTTCAAAGGACATAAAATCTGGAACAACCTACTGAAAACTCTGAAACTGCAGACACATCATCGCTTTCAAAACTACAGTTAGAAAACATCTTATCTCCCTGGATACACCCGACAAATAATCATGATAAACCACCTGGTGGTTCACAATTACCCCCCCCACTCACTCACCTATGACTATAAACACAGAAATTCTAATCTTAATACTAAAATAATGAATTCACTAACTAGTCATTTAGTTTGCCTTTTTACTCCTATATAGACACTATGTATTGTGCTAAAACAAAAGCATTCACACTGCTAAACTCACAAATTATAATGTAGTCACTTAGCCTTAATACCATAATCTGTAAGGATTTAATGTTAAGAATTAATCTAAGTCTGCCCGAAATGCCTAGCCATGCTAGGTGTCCTAGTGGCCCCCTCTGTAATTAATATTTTAAAACATGGAAACCACACAATATCCAAATCCTGTAAACCCCACATTGTAACCCTTATAGAGAATAAACTTGATTTGATTTGATTTGAATTGAAGACGGGCAGAAAGCAGCAACTTCACTCTGGCTGTACCCTCTCCAGAACATCACTCCATCTGAGAACATATATACCCAGGATGACTCGAGTATGGAACACATTCGTACAGCATAACATGTCAACGAGATAAAGTCAGTTGATCAAATGAAAATGCTGGCCCACAGATGGCTCCAACTTCATCCTGTTCCCTACTTGTATGTTTCATAACAATAAAAATGCTTTCAGATTAGCTGATGTAGGTAACAGCTCTTAGCTTGCCAATAAAGTTAGGAATCCTTAGCCTGTAAATAGCTTGTCATTAAAGCTAGGGATCCTTAACCTTGTCAAACCCTGTGTAAAAAAAAAAAAAAAAGAGGCAGAAAGGGAAGAAGGCACAGAGGTAAATAAACAGAAAGGGAGGCAGACAGCGAAGGAGGGAGGGAAGTAGAGAGCAAAGGAGGGAGGGAGGCAGAGAGGGAAGGAGGGAGGCAGAGAGCGAAGGAGGAAGGCAGGAGAGCGAAGGAGGGATGGCAGAGAGGGAAAGAGGGAGAGAGCAGGAGAGGGAAAGAGGGAGAGAGAGGCAGAGAGGGAAGGAGGGAGGCAGAGAGGGAAGGAAAGAGGGAGGCCAGACACGAGAGCGAAAGAGGGAGGGAGGCAGAGAGCGAAGGAGGGAGGGAGGCAGAGAGGGAAGGAGGGAGGGAGGCAGAGAGGGAAGGAGGGAGGGAGGCAGAGAGGGAAGGAGGGAGGACGGCAGAGACGGGAAGGAGGAGGAATGGAAAGCAGATGAGAGGGAAGGAGGAGGGGAGGGAGGCAGTGAAGGAAGGAGGGATGGAAGGGCAGAGGGGGAAGGAGGGGAAGGCAAGGAGAGGGATGGAGCGGAGGGAGGCAGCGATAGAAGGAAAGAGGGAGGCAGAGGATGGAAGGAGGGAGGGAGGCAGAGAGCGAAGGGAGGGGAGGGAGGCAGAGAGGGAAGAGGGGAGGGAGAGGCAGAGAGGGAAGGGGGAGGGAGGCAGAGATGGGAAGGAGGGAGAGAGGCAGGAGAGGGAAGGAGGGGGACGGCCGAGAGGGAAGGAGGGACGGAGGCAGAAGGTGAAGGAGGGAGGGAGGCAGAGAGGGAAGGAGGGAGGGAGAGGCAGAGAGGGAAGGAGGGAGGGATGCAGCAGAGAGGGAAGGAGAGGCGGAAGGTTTATTAGAGAAGGAAGGAGGGAGGGGAGCCAGAGCAGAGAGCGAAGGAGGGAGGGAGCGCAGACGAGGAGAAGGGGAAGGGAGGGAGCAGCTGAGCGAAGGAGGGGGGTGGGAGGCAGAGAAGGAAAGAGGGATTGAGGCAGAGAGGGAACGGTACGGGAGGGAGGCAGAGAGGGAAAGGTGGGAGGAGGCAGAGATGGAAGGAAAGAGGGAGGCAGAGAGGGAAGGATGGAGGGAGGCAGAGAGGGAAGAGAAAGAGGGAGGAGAGTGGGAAGGAGGGTGGAAGGTAGAGAGGAAAGGAGGGAGGGAGGCCCAGCGGCGAAATGGGGGAGGGATGCAGGAAGAGGGAAGGAGGGGAGGGACGGCAGTGAAGGGAAAGAGGGATGGAGGCAGAGAGGGAGGAGGAGGGGAGGCAGAGAGGGAAAGAGGGATGGAGGCAGGAGGGAAGGAGGGAGGTGGCAGGAGGAAGGAGGAGGGAGGCAGGATGGAAGGAAAGGGGAGGAGAGAGGGAAGGAGGGAGGGAGCAGAGGAGGGAGAAGGAGGGAGGCAGAGAGGAAGGAGGCGAGTGAGGCAGAGGAGGGAAGGAGGGTGGGAAGGCAGAGAGGGAAAGGAGGGACGGAGCAGAGAGTGGAAGAGGGGAGGGAGGCTGAGAGGGAAGGAGGGAGGGAGGCAGAGAGGGATTGGAGGGAGGGAGGCTGAGAGGGAAGGAGGGAGGGAGGCTGAGAGGGGGAATGAGGGAGGGAGGCAGAGATGGAAGGAAGGAATGAGGGAGGCGAGAGGAAAGGAGGGAGGGTGGCAGAGTGGGGATATAGAAAGGAGGGAGGCAGAGAGAGTGAGGGAAGGTGGAAGGTGGGAGAGAGGGCAGAGAGGGAAGGATAGGGAGGGAGGCAGAGAGAGGGAAGGAGGACGGAGGCAGAGTGTGAAGGAGGGAGGGGAGGCAGAGAGGGATGGAGGGAGGAGGCAGAGAGGGAATGGAGGGGGGGAGGGCCAGTGAGGGAAGGAGGAGAGGGAGGCAGAGAGCGAAAGGAGGGAGGGAGGAGAGAGGGGAAGGAGGGAGGAGGCATGAGAGCGAAGGAGGGAGGGTCCAGGGCAGAGAAGGAAAGGAGGGTGGGAGGCAGAGAGAGGAGGAGGGAGGGGAGCTGAGAGGAAGGAAAGAGGGAGGAGGAGAGTGAAGGAAGGCGGAGGGAGGCAGAGAGGGAAGAGGAGGGGGAAGAAGGAGGAGAAGGATGGAGGGAGGCAGAGAGGGAAGGATGGAGCGGGGGACCAGAGAGGGAAGGAGGGAGGCAGAGAGGGGGTGGGAGGGAGTCAGAGTGGGAGGAAGGAGGGAGGGAGAAGGGAAGGGAGGGAGAAGGCAGAAGTGGGAAGGATGGGAGGGAGGCAAAGAGGGAAGGAGGGAGGGAGGCAGAGAGCGAAGGAGGGTGGAGGCAGAAGAGGGAAGGTAGGGAGGGAGGCAGAGAGGGAACGGATGTGGAGGGAGGCAGAGAAATGGAGGAGGGAGGAGGGAGGGCAAGAGAGCGAAAGGAGGCAGAGAGGGAATTTCAATTCAATTCAATTCAAGTTTATTCTCTATATGGTTTACAAT
This sequence comes from Cherax quadricarinatus, assembly GCF_026875155.1. Classification (NCBI taxonomy): domain Eukaryota; kingdom Metazoa; phylum Arthropoda; class Malacostraca; order Decapoda; family Parastacidae; genus Cherax; species Cherax quadricarinatus. Next base: position 14,073,794 of record NC_069459.1, on the reverse strand, counting down.
GCTGAGTTTACAGTAAATTTTGGTTTTGTGTGGTTTACATTGTAGTAAAATTTTGTGATTACCAGAGTTGTACCCTAGAACGTTAGCATTGGCTAGGCATTTCGGGCATACTTAGATTTTTATTATTAAATTGGTAAAATAATTACAAATTATGAGGGGGGGAAGTGCGGTATTATGGCAAGTTGACTAATTACTAGTTTGTTTGTTTAGCATGTGATTGCTTTTGTTTTGGCACAGTACATAGTTTCAGTATTGGAGTATCACGGATTCATTATTTTATGATTGTGATTTTATTTCTGTTATGGTCAAATGAGTGCGTGGTGGAAAGTGTGAACCACCAGGGTGGTTTTCGTTGTAGTTAGTTGACGGGGTGTATCAGGGGAGATAAGATGTTTTCTAATTGTAGTTTTGAAGGTGATGAATATGTTGCAGTTCTAGAGTTCTCAGGTAGGGTATTCCAGATTTTAGGGCCTATTGACATACATGGAATTTTTGTAAAGGTTGTGTAGCGGACACGGGGAGGAGGAATTGTAGCTAGAAGATGTTTGTGTCTGGTGTTATGCCTGTGAGTTCTTGTCACAATATCAAGAAAGCGTTTTAGGTTAAAGGTTGATATTAGAGTTTAAGGCCCTGTAAATGTAGATTGACAGTAGTAAGTGTGGATGTACTGAACAGGGAGAGTAAGTTTAGGTCTATGAAGAGTGTGGGGGTGTGTTGCCAGGGATGGGATTTAGTGATTATTCTTACTGCCTGCTTTTTGTTGGGTTATTATTGGCTTTAGGTGTTGTTGTTGCTGCCCCAGTTGATACCCCAAGCACAATAATCTTAGGTGAGGTATGGATAAATAAGATGAGGTGGTTTTTATTGTGTGAGAAGGGCATTTGCGGGAACGTAGTATCGTATCTTGAGAGTGGATCCCAACCGTTTTGGATACTTTTTTGGTTATATGCTGGATATGGGTGTCTGAAATTCAGGTTGTTGTCAAAGGTATAAGCCTAGGAATTTTCCCATTATTTTGCGTTAATTTAGATGTTGTCAATCTTAATGTTAATTTGTGACATCTCCTGCTCTGCTACCCAAACATAATATAGTAGGTGTTGTCAGTGTTAAGCGTAAGTTTATTGGATGTCATCCAGTCAAGTCGATATTTTATCAGTCCTCATTTACAATGGTGTTGAGGGTGGCAATGATTAGGGTGAGAGGATGACATAAGTGTTGTCATCAGCAAAGAGAAATGGGTTTCCAGGTGTTGGGATACGTGTGGAAAGGACATTGATGTATATGAGGAAGAGCAGGGGACCAAGGACACTTCCATGCGGAACTACAGTATCAAGTGGCCGTGTGCTGATGCTGTGTCTTTAATGGTGAGTTACTGATACCTATTAGTAATGTAAGATTTGAAATAAGCAAGCGCATGGACTCTTATTACTGTAATGATCAAGTTTGTGGAGTAGGATGTCGTGGTCTACATGTTGTTCAAAAGCTTTTTTAGGTCAATAAAAATTCCTAGTGGATATTCCTTATTTCCAACGCTGTGTAATTAAAGCAGAGATCTAGCATTTTTATGATTGGCATTCATTAGTGCTTTTATTTTTCCTGAATCCATATTGGCAGGGGTTAGTATGTTTTGTAGCCGGTTATAAATGATACAGTCTCCTGTGCACGAGATTCTCAAGATTTTGGATAGCAATGGTAAGTTTAGATATTGGCCCTATAGTTGTTTTTAAGTCTGTAGGGTCAGACCACCCTTATGTATTGGTGTAACCCTTGCAATCTTGAGTAGTTTCCGGGAAGGTGCTAGTCTCTAGTGACTTGTAAAAAGTAATGAAATTGCATGAGAAAGGACATGGCCGCCGTTGTATCAGTAAATGGTGGTAATTTGAGGACAGATTCCCAGAGATATGTTTAAGTGACTTTATAATTCTCAATGACTTCCATGGGCTCAGTTGCGTGCAAGATAGAAGGAATCTAGGGAAAATCCCATCTAGGGAGTCCCGGCATGGGGCATTGGTATGTGGGGTTTTACTGGCGAGATTTAGGATCCTATGTTTGAGAAGAGTCGTTTATCTGTTAGCTTGTCAGTGGGATGTAGTGGTGTTTCATTAGTTTTGTTAGGACAAATATTCTTGGTTTTTCTCATTTTGTGGGTCCCTGAATCTGAGAGTGTGTTTTAAGGTCTTTTTTATATCTCCTCTAGTGTCTGTGAATCTACTGGAGTAGTATAGTTTGTTGGCTTTCTTGATTACTTTGGTGAGAGCTGATGGATATAGTGTTTAAGAGTATCTTTGTGTATAAGCCCTGGTCTTTATTGCTTTTCATATTGGTGTTTCTTGTCAATGGATTTCAGGAATGGTGTGGTTAAGCCATGGGCAACCAAGCGTTTGTTTGTGATCTGTTTTGTTTTTTATAGGTCTATGTTTGTTGTATAGTCTAAGTTATTTGTTAAGAAAAATGTCTGTCCAGTACATCAATCCATACATGGGCCTTGGAAGTATTCTGTAGGCCAATCAACAGTCTCTAGGTCACCTGCTGTGAAACTTCCTTACTGAGGCCTCGTCATTGGAGTCTAAATGAGACTCTTGTTGTTTTCAAGTGGTGGATTACCTATGTTTGTCAGGAGGCAGGTAGGGTAGTGGTCTGATAGTGCTAATCTGTGATTATCCCTGATTTAAGGGGGGCTGTTTTATTGGTCCTTTAGGTGGTCTATTTTGGTTGGCCATTGTCTCAGTGAGCCTGGTTGGTTTTAGAATTATGTTGGTATGAGAAGTGTGTTGTTCATATGGTTGACGAAATCAATTACAGGCTGATCATTTTGTAAGCCAAGGTTGATGTTGAAGTCCCAGCCTAAGAGAGGTGGTGCTTATTCATTTGTCTGTTTTTTATTGTGATTTTAATTTCTCACTGTAATTTGGGATGTTTTTGTGTTTGTGTGAGGTATCCGGTAAATGGCACCGATTGTTATAGGCGTCTTAGGTTTTTTACAGTTATTAAAAATTTGCCCAAAAATGTATTCCCCATATTCATCACTAAAAGCAATGGTGCTAAGACAAGATAATTGGTTAGAGTAATAGATATGCATTTACCCTCCCCAACTTGGTTTGGTCTGCAGTTGTCAGTTGTGAATTGACTGTGTATCCGGGTAGAGGGTTGATATATATTGTTGTCTGTTTAAGCCAGTTCAGTAAGAATAATGCATGGAGAGAAGGGTGTCTTTAGTGATTCAGGAGTGCTAGGAGGTCTCTTAGTGTTTGCTTAAGGACCTGTTGTTGTAGTTAAGTTCTGTTAGATTTTAGCATTGTTTAGGGATAGTGAGTTGGCTTGTGAGCTGAGTAAATAAAGGCGTTACTTTCCAATAGGTTTTGATTGGGTGTCTGATTATGGAGGTTTAGATCAGGCGTTCAACGTGATCAATCATCTTCTAGGTTTATAATTATCGGTTTATTTATATCCTGTGTTCGTTTGTGTTGAGTTCTAGTACTGATATCTGTAGTGGTAGGAAGTTTGGACAAGTATATATGCTAGGAGTATTTTGGTCATTAAGGGGTATAGTCACTATACACATAATGATGTGGTGTTGTCTATGTGTTGTGCTGGAAATGAAACTAAAGTACAACTAGGTTTATAAACTAGTAATATAAAAATACAAATTAAAATTGGAACAAGACTCTCACTTGAATTGCCACTAAGGTCTAATAATGACTTTTGTGGAGTCTATGTTTTGAGATAGAATGAGCTAATGTACAAATAGGTTTAATCTAATAATATGAAAAATACAATTTATAGAATCTGCAATAGTCTCTCACTTGTAATTTGCACTTTGGTCTATATATAGTGAATTTGGTATTGACTATGTATGGGAGTTAGAATGAGCTATGGTACAACTGGAATTTAATATGATAATATAAAAATACAAAATTAAAAATAGCACAGGGCTCTCACTAGTAATGGACTATGGTCTATATAGTGAATTTGGTATTGATAGTATTGAGCTAGAAAGAGCTATAGTTACGATAGGGGACTTAGTATAATAATATAAAAATACAAATTACAAATAAGCACCAGTACTCTCACTAGTAATGCACTATGGTCTAGTATGTGCATTGGTATTGACTATGTATTGAGCTTAGAATGATGTTAGTTAGAGTAAAACTGTGATTAATCTAATATATAATAAAGGAAACAAAGGACTCTCAATTGTAATTGCACTAAGGGTCTTATATTAAGTTGTTAACAAGAATTAGAGTATAATTAGATTTAAATTGATGGATAAATTACACAAATTTAGGTATGCAAAATTATAATAATAAAAAATGGATAAAAAAAAATAAAATGGCAATGACTTGGTTATAATATGCTAGTAAGATGGTTAGACTGGATAATATAAAAGTTGTAGTTGAAAATTGAAAATACTAGGTTAAAAAAGTATGGATAAAATGGACAATAAAAGAAGATTTTCAATAAGTTTGATCAATTTATTGTTTAAAGTTAAAATTGGGCCAATAATAGGGATTTAGAATTAAAATTGGGCCAATTGTGTATTTTTTAAAGTGAGGTAGAATTACTGAAGACAAGTTTGGTTAGTTTATAATAAAAGAGTGGAACAGTGTTGTAGATAAGTTGTTTAAAAAAGGAGAATAGATTCTGGGGATATAAATACAATTAAGACTATGAGGTAGATTGTTGTTGATACAACAATGAATTTATAAGATAGTTGGGGGGTTATTAAATTTTAAGAGGGGCACAAATTTTCATGACTATATAACACTAACGGTGTGGATATGGGTTATTATCTGCACTTTACTCTTATTCTGTTTAGTCCAGCCTCACTTAGAATGTTTTAAGGATCTTGTTCTGTAGAGATTGAACGTACGCTTCCAGTGGGCTGTTTCCTAAGGTTATTTTCCATCCATCACAAAGCACTGGGGATTTTTTGGGCATTAGCGCAATTTTCTTAGCGAATAAAGAAGGCTTTTGTCTCGTTTTGATGTACGGCACCTCCATTGACGTAAACAGCAGTTTTCATATTATTATTATTATTATAATAAAAAAAGAAAGCGTAAAGCCAAAGGGCTCATACAGCGCTGCATCAGTTTTCATAGAAATGATGTTTTTAGTAGGTTGTTTCTTTGTAGGCTGTTTGGAATTTTTAACAGCACTGTTTTTTTTTTACCTGCTTGGTATAGCCCATCAGTTTGCAATCCTTTGTTCATCACTACGTATGTTAAGGCGGAAGGTGGTCCTTGATAAGCTTGGAGGGTGGTCTCCATTGCAGGTCTCTTGGGTTGACTGTGCTGGGAGTGTTTGCTGTTATCTAACAACAGCGTCAGTAGCTGATGTGGTCATTATGGCTTGGAAGTTGGTTATGACATTGGCATGTTGTTGGTCCACCTTTGGATCTTTCCTCTGTAATGTTGTTAGTAAGTAGGGTGACTTGATCTTTTAGAGAGAGTGTGATGGTGTTAGGGACCGGGGTGTGGGTGTTGCGTTGTTGTTCTAGAGTGTTAGTTTTTGTTCTAGGGAGCATTGATCTTGGTGAGGTAATCTGCATTGCTAGCCTTTAGTTCCTGCATTTCCTGAGTTGTTTGGGGTGATTCGTTTGGTTCTGAATCATAAGGAGTTTAGCTATTTCTGCGGTCGGTAATCTTCTTGACATCAAAACTGGGATGGAGTTATCTTGGACTGTAGCGTCCATGTTTGTTGTTGTCTGTCGTGTGTTGTGGTGGTGCCGGTGGGTGATGAGGGTTTGTGTCCGGTTGCATCCACAAGTTTTCCTCGTGGTAATACTGCTCTCGGCCTTTGATGTTAGGAGTCTTAGCTGGTTACTGGATTTTTTTATTGTTCTGAACCTTGTCCATTGGTTGTGGCCTCGGGTGAATAGTAGGCGATGGGTTATGGGTGATGTTGTGGAGTAAAATCACTTCAGTGGCAGCGGTGGGTAGGAAGTTGTAGGACGAGTACTATTAGTTGGTTAAATTTGTGAAAACTTTGGGTGCTTTCTGCAGTTGCTTTATATCCATTCTGGGTATCACACACATGTGTAGTGTCATGTGGGTCTTGATTAGGTCATACACTGGGTGTGGGGAACCTCAGGTCGGAAGTATATATTAGAGGACAAGGGTTCTGTTGCGCTGCGCTTGCCGGATAATCCAAAGGGAGAGAAAGAGGCAGTGAGCGAAGGAGGGAGGGAGGCAGAGAGAGCGAAGGAAGTGAGGGAGGCATGATGAGGGGATGGAGGGAGAGAGGCAGAGAGGGGAGGAGGGAAGGGAGGCAGAGAGGGAAGGAGGGGGGAGGAGAGGCAGAGAGGGGTGCGAGGAGGGAAGGCAGGAGAGGGAGGAGGGAGGGAGGCACAGAGAGTTGAAGTAGGGAGGGAGGCAAAGGAGGGAGGGAAGGAGGGAGGCAGGCCAAGGGAAGGAGGGAGGGAGGCAGAGAGGGAAGGAGGGACGGGAGGCAGCAGGAGAGTGAAGTAGGGAGGGAGGCCAAAGAGGGAAGGAAGGAGGGAGGCAGAGGAGGGAGGAGGGAGGGAGGATAATGATGAGAGGAAGGACGGAGGAAGGCAAGAGAGAGAGCCAGATGAGAGGGAAGGAGGGGAGGAAAGCAGAGAGGGAAGGAGGAAGGGAGGCAGAGAAAGAAGGGAGGGATAGCAGGCAGAGAGGGAAGGAAGGGGAGGAAAGGCAAGAGGGAAGGAAGGAGGGAGGGGAGGAAGAGATAGAAGGAAAGAGGGGAGGCAGAGGAGGGAAGGAGGGAAGGGACGGCAGAGAGCGAAGGAGAAGGCAGGAGGGAGGGAAGGCAGAGGAGGGAAGAAGGGATGGGGAGGCAGAGAGGGGAAGGAGAGAGGGAGGCAGAGAGGGAAGGAGGGAGGGAGGCAGAGAGAGAGGAGGAGGAGTGAGAGTAAGAGGCGAAGGAGGGAGGGCGGCAAGAGAGGGAGGGAGGGGAGCGGAAGGCAGAGAGAAGGAGGGAGGGAGGCAGAGAGGGAAGGAGCGGGAGGAAGGCAGAGAGGGTGGCAGCGGAGGGTGCAGAGAGCGGAAGGGAGGGAGGTGGGCAGAGAATGGAAGGAGGGTGGGACAAGGCCAGAGCGAGAAGGCGAGGGAGGCAGAGAAGGAAGGATGGGAGGGAGGCAGAGAGGGGAGGAGGGGAGGGAGGCAGAGAGGGAAGTAGGGAGGGAATGGATGGAGGGATGGGAGGGAGGAAGGGTGTCAGGTAGGGATGGCAGGAGAGGGATGGAGGGAGGGGAGGGAGTCAGGGAGGGAGGCAGGCAGAGATGGAAGGGTGGGAGGGAGGAGTTCAGGGTGGGAGGCAGGAGGGGATGGAGGGAGGGATGGAGGGAGGGATGGAGGGAGGGAGGCAGAGAGGGATGGAGGGAGGGATGGCGGGAGGAAGGGCGTAAGGTAGGGAGGCAGAGAGGGATGGAGGGAGGGAGGGAGGTCAGGCGAGGGAGGCAGAGAGGGATGGAGGGAGGGAGGGAAGTCAGGGGGAAGGCAGAGAGGGATGGAGGGAGGGATGGAGGGAGGGAGTCAGGGAGGGAGGCAGTGAGGATGGAGGGAGGGGGGGAAAGTCAGGGAGGGGAGGCAGAGAAAGATGGAGGGAGGGAGGGAGTCAGGGAGGGAGGCAGAGAGGGATGGAAGGAGGGAGTCAGGGAGGGGAGTCAGGAGAGGGAGGCCAGGAGAGGGATGGAAGGTGGGAGTCAGGGAGGGAGGCAGAGGGATGGAGGGAGGGAGGGAGTCAGGGAGGGATGGAGGGAGGGAGGGAGGCGGATAAGTCAGGGAGGAGCAGAGAAAGATTGGAGGGAGGGAGGGAAGTCAGGGAGGAGGCAGAGAGGGATGGAGGGGGCGGAGTCAGGGAGGGAGGCTGAGGGATGGAGGGAGGGAGGGAGAGTTAGGGAGGGAGGCAGAGAGTGAGATGGAGGAGGGAGGGACCCCCCCCCGGGGGTCAGTGAGGGACGGTAGAGAGGGATGGAGGGGAGGGAGGGAGTCAGGGACGGAGGCAGGAGGGATGAGGGAGGGAGGCAGTCAGGGAGGGAGGAAGAGAGGGATGGAAGGAAGGGAGGGAGTCAGGGAGGGAGGAGAGAGGGATGGTGGGGAGGGAGGAGTCAGGGAGGGAGTCAGGGAGAGAGGCAGAGAGTGGATGGAGGGAGGAAGGGAGTCAGGGAGGGAGGCAGAGAGGGATGGAGGGAGGGAGGGAAGTTCAGGGAGGAGGGAGGCAGAGAGGGATGGAGGGAGGGAGGGAGTCAGGAGGGAGGCAGAGAGGGATGGGAGGGAGGAGTGAGTCAGGGGGGAGGGAGCAGAGATGGATGGGTAGGGAGGGAGGGAAGTCAGGGAGGGAGGCAGAAATTGAATTCCAAGTTTTTATATTATTGATTTTTAGTTAATTTCGAGTTTAAACGTAATATATTATATGACAATATAAAGTAAGATGAAGGGATACAATCGTGAACAGCCATTTTTAAGTGAAGCATATAAGTGAACTGCATTTAAGTGAAGCATATAAGTGAACAGCTTTAGTGAAGCATATAAGTGAACAGCATTTAAGTGAAGATACAATGTGAACAGCATTTAAGTGAAAGCATATTAAGTGAAACAGCATTTAAGTGAAGATAATGTGAACTAGCATTAAGTGAAGCATATAAGTGAACAGCATTTAAGTGAAGCATTTAAGTGAAACTGCATTTAATGAAGCATATATAAGGAACAGCATTATGTGGAAGCATACAAGTGAACAGCATTTAAGTGAAGCATATAAGTGAAAAGCAATAAGGAGCATATAACGTGAACAGCATTTAAGTGAAGCATACATGTGACAGCAATTAAAAATGGTGGAAGCAGATAAGTGAACAGCATTTAGCGAACAGCATTTAAGTGATGCATATAAGTGAACAGAATTTAAGTGAAGCATACAATGTGAACAGCATTTAAGTGAAGCATATAAGTTGAAACAGCATTTAAGTGAAAGCAATATAAGTGAACAGCATTTAAGTGAAGCATAAAAGTGAACAGCATTTTAAGTGAAGCCATATAAGGTGAACTGCATTTTAAGTGAAGGCATATAAGTGAACAGCATTTTAAGTTGAAGCATACAAGGGTGTGAACAGCATTTTAAGTGAAGCATTATAATGTGAACAGCATTTAAGTGAAGCATATAAGTGAACAGCTATTTAAGTGAAGCATACAAGTGAACAGATTTAAGTGAAGCATATAAAGTGACAGCATTTAAGTGAAGCATATAAAGTGAACAGCATTTAAGTGAAGCATATAAGTGGAACAGCTTTAAGTGAAGCATACAAGTGAACGCATTTAGTTTAAGCATATAAGTGAACAGCTTTTAAGTGAAGCATATGAGTGAACAGCATTTAAGTGAAGCATACAAGGTGGAACAGCAATTTAAGTGAAGCATATAATGTGAACAGCATTTTAGTGAAGCAATATAAGTGAACAGCATTTAAGGTGAAGCTTACAATGTGAACAGTATTTAAGTGAAGCATTATAAGTGAACAGCATTTTAAGTGGAAGCTTATGAAGTGAACCAGCATTTAAGTGAAGCATACAAGTGAACAGCATTTAAGTGAAGCATATAAGTGAACAGCATTTAAGTGAAGCATATAAGTGAACAGCATTTAAGTGAAGCATATAAGTGAACAGCATTTAAGTGAACATACAAGTGACAGCATTTAAGTGAAGAATTTACGTGAACAGCATTTAAGTGAAGAATATAAGTGACAGCATATTTAAGTGAAGCATAAAGTGAACAGCATTTAAGTGAAGATATAATGTGAACAGCATTTAAGTGAAGCATATAAGTGAACAGCATTAAGTGGCATACAATGGTGAACAGCTTATAAGTTTGAAGCATATAAGTGAACAGCATTTAAGTGAAGCATATAAGTGAACAGCATTTAAGTGAAGCATATAAGTGAACAGCATTTAAGTGAAGCATACAAGTGAACAGCATTTAAGTGAAGCATATAAGTGAACAGCATTTAAGTGAAGCATATAAGTGAACAGCATTTAAGTGAAGCAATACAATGTGAACAGCATTTAAGTGAAGCCATATAAAGTGAACTGCATTTAGTGAAGCATATAATGTGAACAGGCTTTAAGTGAAGCATACAAAGTGAACAGCTTTTAAGTGAAGCATATAAGTGAACTGCATTTAGTGAAAGCATAAAGTGAAACTGCTTTTTTAAAGTGAAAGGCATATAATGGTGAAAGCATTTAAGTGAAGCATACAAGTGAACAGCATTTAAGTGATGTACAAGTTGTGATCAGCATTTAAGTGAAGGCAAACAAGTGAACAGCATTTAACGTGAGCAAAAACAAGGTGAACAGCATTTAATGTCGAAGACATATAGTGAACAGCCATTTAAGTGAAGCATATAAGTGAACTGCATTTAATGAAGCCATATAAGTGAAACAGCATTTAAGTGAAACATACCAAGTGAACTGCATTTAAGTGATGCATATAAAAGTGAACAGCATTTTAAGTGAAGCATTCTAAGTGAACAGCATTTAAGTGAAGCATATAAGTGAACAGCATTTAAGTGAAGCATACAAGTGAACAGCATTTAAGTGAAGCATATAAGTGAACAGCATTTAAGTGAAGATTAAGTGACGCTTTTTAGAAAAAGGTAAAGAGGTTTATCGTTACATTTATGGATTTGGAAAAAGGCGTATGATAGGATGGATATGGGAAGAATTTAGCAGATGTTGCAACATCTTGCTCACCTGTGGCTCACTATCTAAAACGAGGATAGTGACCAACAGGAGAGAGGAAAACTATTTCCCAGTAAAAGTAAGCCTTAGACAAGGATGTGTGACGTCACCATCGTTGTTCAGTATATTTATAGATGAGGTTGTGAAGGAAGTGAATACTCGGGTGTTGGCAAGAGGTGTGGGGTTAAGAGATGAAGAATCTAACATAAAGTGAGTTGTCACAGTTACTTTTTGCTGATGACACTGTGCTTTTGGGAGATTCTGAAGAGAAATTGCAGAGGTTGATTGACGAGTTTGGAAGGGTATGTAAAACAAGGAAATTAAAAGTGAACATAAGAAATAACAAGGTTATGAGAATAACAAAAAATTTAGGTAATGAAAGACTGGATATCAGATTGAAGGGAAGGAGCATGGAGGAAGTGAGTGTATTCAGATATCTGGGAGTAGCCATCAGTAAATGGGTCAATAAAAGGACAACAACTGAATCAATAGAACTGGATGAGGGGGAAAAAAGGTAATTGGTGCAGAGGAGTCTGTGGAGACAGAACATTATCCATGGAAAGCAAAGAGGGGAATGTAATGAGCGTTATATGGTGATAACGTTTAAAGGGACAGGGTGGAAGCTCAGACCCAAGGTTTACTGAAGCAGCGATTCAGTGGGACACCCTTACAGTTTCCTCCAGTAGACCAGCTCCTCCCAAAGAACACAAAGTCACACTGGGACAAACCGATCATGGAAAAAATCGCCAACACAATGCTCTCCAACGCCTCAGGAAAGGACAAAGCTCGTCTCCTGGCAGTGAAGGCACCACACTCAGATTTCCTGTTAGCTGTTCCCAATTCCTCCTTGGGCACTCGACTAGACCCACAAGCCATTCGGATTGGTGTTGCTCTTCGCCTAGCCGCCCCCATTCTCACCGAACATAGGTGTATTTGCGGCAGGTCGACAGCTGATCAGTTCGGACTTCATGGTCTCGTGTGTCACACAGCAGAAGGGAAGTATGCCAGGCATGAGGAGGTCAATGACATCATAAAGAGAAGCCTCGCCACAGCCCGTTGCCCAGCTCAATGGGAACCCCAAGTGCCGAGGTCTGACGGAAGTCAAAAGCGTCCTGATGGAGCCAATATGCTACCTTGGAAGGATGAAAAGCAGATTGCCTGGGACTACACCTGTGCCGCCACATTGGCAGACACCTACTTGCCATACTCCGTAGTGGAAGGGGGTGGAGCTGCCAGCCACAGGGAGACCCAGAAGATCCGCAAATATGAAGACCCTCCCCCTTGCTATAACTTCATCCCAATAGGGTCGGAGACCCTTGGAGCATGAGGCAAGTGTGCTCTAAAGTTCTTAATAGAGGTGGGTGAAAAGCTCATCATAGAAACCAAGGATCACAGGGCGACCAGCTTCCTCTTTTAGAGACTCAGTGTTGCAATCCAGAGAGGAAATGCCTGCAGCATTCTGGGCATGCAGCCCACCGCAGGGGAGCTGGACGAAGTATTCGAGATGTAGCTCTGAGTTACCTACGTTGTTTTACTTTCTATTGTATCTTTGTGAATGTTTTCTCAATGTATTTTTATATATAATATTTTATATATATATATATATATATATATATATAATATATATATATATATATATATATATATATATATATAATGTAGTGCTGAATTGGTAAAACTGGTCAATTAGCAAGAACTCATTTGAAATTACGTACTTTCTAAAATTTTCTCTTATACGTTATAAATATATATATAAAATATATATATATATATATATATATATATATATTATATATATATATATATATTAAAATATATATATATATCATTTACGTTAATGTAAAAAATAAGAATTTTGTACCAAAAGAACCTTAGAAAACTTACCTAACCTTACTATAACAAGTGCAATTTAATTTAGCCTAATCGAACTGAATATATTTTGGATAAGTTTACAGTAATTTAATAATAAGTAAACACAATGAAATATATTTTTTTTCGTAAGGTTCAGAAAAATTTATGCGAAATTATTGAATACGCAAATTTTCGTTTGCCTTAATAGGCAAGAAGAGCGTTGTTAATTAAGCCAAAATCACAAGTTTTACTTACTCGCCACGACACACACACACACACACATTATTATTTTTTTATTTTTTTTTATTATCACACTGGCCGATTCCCACCAAGGCAGGGTGGCCCGAAAAAGAAAAACTTTCACCATCATTCACTCCATCACTGTCTTGCCAGAAGGGTGCTTTACACTACAGTTTTTAAACTGTAACATTAACACCCCTCCTTCAGAGTGCAGGCACTGTACTTCCCATCTCCAGGACTCAAGTCCGGCCTGCCGGTTTCCCTGAACCCCTTCATAAATGTTACTTTGCTCACACTCCAACAGCACGTCAAGTATTAAAAACCAATTGTCTCCATTCACTCCTATCAGACACGCTCACGTATGCCTGCTGGAAGTCCAAGCCCCTCGCACACAAAACCTCCTTTAACCCCTCCCTCCAACCTTTCCTAGGCCGACCCCTACCCCGCCTTCCTTCCACTACAGACTGATACACTCTTGAAGTCACTCTGTTTCGCTCCATTCTCTCTACATGTCCGAACCACCTCAACAACCCTTCCTCAGCCCTCTGGACAACAGTTTTGGTAATCCCGCACCTCCTCCTAACTTCCAAACTACGAATTCTCTGCATTATATTCACACCACACATTGCCCTCAGACATGACATCTCCACTGCCTCCAGCCTTCTCCTCGCTGCAACATTCATCACCCATGCTTCATACATTCTCTCTCTCATATATTTCCCTCTTTGCCTCCAAGGACAAATTTCTTTGTCTCCACAGACTCCTAAGTGCACCACTCACCCTTTTCCCCTCATCAATTCTATGATTCACCTCATCTTTCATAGACCCATCCGCTGACACGTCCACTCCCAAATATCTGAATACATTCACCTCCTCCATACTCTCTCCCTCCAATCTGATATCCAATCTTTCATCACCTAATCTTTATGTTATCCTCATAACCTTACTCTTCTCTGTATTCACTTTTAATTTTCTTCTTTGCACACCCTACCAAATTCATCCACCAATCTCTGCAACTTCTCTTCAGAATCTCCCAAGAGCACAGTGTCATCAGCAAAGAGCAACTGTGACAACTCCCACTTTATGTGTATTCTTTATCTTTTAACTTCACGCCTCTTGCCAAGACCCTCGCATTTACTTCTCTTACAACCCCATCTATAAATATATTAAACAACCACGGTGACATCACACATCCTTGTCTAAGGCTACTTTTTACTGGGAAATAATTTCCCTCTTTCCTGCATACTCTAACTGAGCCTCACTATCCTCGTAAAAACTCTTCACGCTTTCAGTAACCTACCTCCTACACCATACACCTGCAACATCTGCCACATTGCCTCCCTATCCCCCTGTCATACGCCTTTTCCAAATCCATAAATGCCACAAAGACCTCTTTAGCCTTATCTAAATACTGTTCACTTATATGTTTCACTGTAAACACCTGGTCCACACACCCCCTACCTTTCCTAAAGCCTCCTTGTTCATCTGCTATCCTATTCTCCGTCTTACTCTTAATTCTTTCAATAATAACTCTACCATACACTTTACCAGTATACTCAACAGACTTATCCCCCTATAATTTTTGCACTCTCTTTTGTCCCCTTTGCCTTTATACAAAGGAACTATGCATATATATATATATATATATATTATATATATATATATATATATATATATATAATATATATATATATATATATATATATATATATATATATATGTGTGTGTGTGTAGTGTGTGTGAGTTGTGAGTGTGTGTGAGTGTGTGTGAGTGTGTGTGTGTGTAGTGTGTGTGTGTGTGTGTGTGTGTGTGTGTGTTGTGTGTGTGTGTGTGTGTGTGTGTGTTGGTAAAACAACCCCGGGAAGAGTTAGCTAGAAGTAACGTTGTTTTGCATTTTTTATCGCTTGTTTGCGATTATTAAATATATGTTAATGTTTGTTGTGTTGCAGGAGTGTACCCAGCCAGAGGGTCGCTGTGTCAGCTACAAGGATTTCTTCTTAATCTGCTGTGCCTCCTCTCTGTGTGGTACACCATGTTGCTGGCTGTGGAGAGGTAAGTCTCACTCTTGCTCGCTGCTGAAATGTAAGTCAGGAAGTTTTACATACCAGTCACTAAGTTTTAAGTCCCAGCCATTAAGTGTTAAGTATCAGTCATTAAGTGTTAAGTACCAGTCATTAAGTTTAAGTACCAGTCATTAACTGTTAAGTACCAGTCATTAAGTTTAAGTACCAGTCATTAAGTTTAAGTACCAGTCATTAAGTTTAAGTACCAGTCATTAAGTGTTAAGTACCAGTCATTAAGTTTAAGTACCAGTCATTAAGTTTAAGTAACAGTCATTAAGTTTAAGTACCAGTCATTAAGTTTAAGTACCAGTCATTAAGTGTTAAGTACCAGTCATTAAGTTTAAGTACCAGTCATTAAGTTTAAGTACCAGTCATTAAGTTTAAGTACCAGTCATTAAGTTTAAGTACCAGTCATTAAGTTTAAGTAACAGTCATTAAGTTTAAGTACCAGTCATTAAGTTTAAGTACCAGTCATTAAGTTTAAGTACCAGTCATTAAGTTTAAGTACCAGTCATTAAGTTTTAAGTACCATTATTAAGTTTAAGTACCAGTCATTAAGTTTAAGTACCAGTCATTAAGTTTAAGTACCTGTCATTAAGTTTAAGTACCAGTCATTAAGTTTAAGTACCAGTCATTAAGTTTAAGTACCAGTCATTAAGTTTAAGTACCAGTCATTAAGTTTAAGTACCTGCCCATTAAGTTTAAGTACCAGTCATTAAGTTTAAGTACCAGTCATTAAGTTTAAGTACCTGTCATTAAGTTTAAGTACCTGTCATTAAGTTTAAGTACCTGTCATTAAGTTTAAGTACCAGTCATTAAGTTTAAGTACCTGTCATTAAGTTTAAGTACCTGTCATTAAGTTTAAGTACCTGTCATTAAGTTTAAGTACCAGTCATTAAGTTTTAAAGAATTGCAATATACCAATGAGCAAAACTTCCTCAATTTGACCTATCATTGGATGGACATTTTATTACGCGAGTCTTTTATCTTGTCAATAAAGTTATCTGATGCTTTACTGGCTGCAAGTAACGTCAATTTGTTTCGCATATGCCACTGTTAACGTTATTTGTTCGTGTCAGTCGCTGACCTGCGACTGACACGAACGTCAGCTGATGCTTTACGTCAGCTGATTCTTTATCAGATGATTTTCTAGGTCAGCTGATTCTTTACTTCAGCTGATTCTTTATGTCAGCTGACGTTTTATATCAGCTGATTCTTTGTCGGCTGATTGTCTACGTCAGGTGATTGTTTGTCAGCTGATTGTCTAGGTCAGCTGATTCTTTGTCAACTGATTATTTAGGTCAGCTGATTGTTTGTCAGCTGATTGTCTAGGTCAGCTGATTCTATGTCAGCCGATTGTTTACGTCAGCTGATTGTTTGTCAGCTGATTGTCTAGGTCAGCTGATTCTATGTCAGCCGATTGTCTACGTCAGGTGATTGTTTGTCAGCTGATTGTCTAGGTCAGCTGATTCTATGTCAGCCGATTGTCTACGTCAGGTGATTTTTTTGTCAGCTGATTGTCTACGTCAGTTGATTTTTTTGTCAGCTGATTTCTCTTGGTAGTTGGTTCTTCATTTCACGTGGTTGCCTACGTCAGGTGATTACTGATGTCAGCTAATTAGTGATGTCAGCTGATTACTGATGTGAGCTGACTGCTGATTATTGATGTTAGCTGATTACTAATGTCAGAAGATTCCTTATGTCAATTTAATAATACTAATAACGTCAGCTATAGATTACTCTCAGTCAGTCGTCTTGTATCTTGTTTCATGTGTAATATATTCTGAAATATATTCTGAAATATATTCTGAAAACTATTCCGACACATTCTGATATTGAAATATAAACGATTGCCTTTATGTATATATTTTTAGTGTCTTTGCTGTTGCTAGAGAGAGAGAGAGAGAGAGAGAGAGAGAGAATGCAATTTCTTCTTAATTTCCTCTTCTTGTTATCTTGATTCCGGATTCTTAAAGGTGTGATAAAATTAATTTAGTTGTGTTGGTGGTTGTACCCACCTAGTTGATGGTTGCAGTGGTTGTACCCACCTAGTTGATGGTTGTAGTGGTTGTACCCACTCTAGTGATGGTTGTAGTGGTTGTACCCACCTAGTTGATGGTTGTAGTGGTTGTACCCACCTAGTTGATGGTTGCAGTGGTGTACCCACCTAGTTGATGGTTGTAGTGGTTGTACCCACCTAGTTGATGGTTTGTAGTGGTTGTACCCACCTAGTTGATGGTTGTAGTGGTTGTACCCACCTAGTTGATGGTTGTAGTGGTTGTACCCACCTAGTTGATGGTTGCAGTGGTTGTACCCACCTAGTTGATGGTTGTAGTGGTTGTACCCACCTAGTTGATGGTTGTAGTGGTTGTACCCACCTAGTTGATGGTTGTAGTGGTTGTACCCACCTAGTTGATGGTTGCAGTGGTTGTACCCACCTAGTTGATGGTTGCAGTGGTTGTACCCACCTAGTTGATGGTTGCAGTGGTTGTACCCCCTAGTTGATGGTTGTAGTGGTTGTACCCACCTAGTTGATGGTTGCAGTGGTTGTACCCACCTAGTTGATGGTTGCAGTGTGTTGTACCCACCTAGTTGATGGTTGCAGTGGTTGTACCCACCTAGTTGATGGTTGTAGTGGTTGTACCCACCTAGTTGATGGTTGCAGTGGTTGTACCCACCTAGTTGATGGTTGCAGTGGTTGTACCCACCTAGTTGATGGTTGCAGTGGTTTACCCACCTAGTTGATGGTTGCAGTGGTTGTACCCACCTAGTTGATGGTTGCAGTGGTTGTACCCACCTAGTTGATGGTTGTAGTGGTTGTACCCACCTAGTTGATGGTTGCAGTGGTTGTACCCACCTAGTTGATGGTTGCAGTGGTTTGTACCCACCTAGTTGATGGTTGCAGTGGTTGTACCCACCTAGTTGATGGTTGCAGTGGTTGTACCCACCTAGTTGATGGTTGCAGGGGTTGTACCCACCTAGTTGATGGTTGCAGTGGTTGTACCCACCTAGTTGATGGTTGCAGTGGTTGTACCCACCTAGTTGATGGTTGCAGTGGTTGTACCCACCTAGTCGATGGTTGCAGTGGTTGTACCCACCTAGTTGATGGTTGCAGTGGTTGTACCCACCTAGTTGATGGTTGGCGTGGTTGTACCCACCTAGTTGAGGCTGCAGCAGTTGTACCCACCTAGTTGAGGCTGCAGGGGTTGTACCCACCTAGTTGAGGTTGCAGGGGTTGTACCCACCTAGTTGAGGCGGCAGGGGTTGTACCCACCTAGCTGAGGCTGCAGGGGTTGTACCCACCTAGTTCAGGCTGCAGGGGTTGTACCCACCTAGTTGAGGCTGCAGCGGTTGTACCCACCTAGTTGAGGCTGCAGCGGTTGTACCCACCTAGTTGATGCTGCAGCGGTCGTACCCACCTAGTTGAGTCTGCAGCGGTTCTACCCACCTAGTTGAGGCTGCAGCGGTTGTACCCACCTAGTTGAGGCTGCAGGGGTTGTACCCGCCTAGTTGAGGCTGCAGCGGTTGTACCCACCTAGTTGAGGCTGCAGGGGTTGTACCCACCTAGTTGAGGCTGCAGCGGTTGTACCCACCTAGTTGAGGCTGCAGCGGTTGTACCCACCTAGTTGAGGCTGCAGGGGTTGTACCCACCTAGTTGAGGGTGCAGCGGGTGTACCCACCTAGTTGAGGCTGCAGCGGTTGTACCCACCTAGTTGAGGCTGCAGCGGTTGTACCCACCTAGTAGAGGCTGCAGCGGTTGTACCCACTAGTTGAGGCTGCAGGGGTTGTACCCACCTAGTTGAAGGCTGCAGGGGTTTGTACCCACCTAGTTGAGGCTGCAGCGGTTTGTACCCACCTAGTTGAGGCTGCAGGGATGTACCCACCTAGTTGAGGCTGCAGGGGTTGTACCCACCTAGTTGAGGCTGCAGCGGTTGTACCCACCTAGTTGAGGCTGCAGCGGTTGTACCCACCTAGTTGAGGCTGCAGGGGTTGTACCCACCTAGTTGAGGTTGCAGATGTTGTACCCACCTAGTTGAGGTTGCCGGGGTTGAGTCACCGCTCATGAATACAAGGGAACATACTTGTACGATTCAATCTGCAAAGTATGAAAATAAAGCATGTCTATGTGGAGTCAGTCAGGGTGGTACAGTCAGGGTGGTACAGTCAGGGTGGTACAGTCAGGGTGGTACAGTCAGGTGGTACAGTCAGGTGGTACAGTCAGGTGGTACAGTCAGGGTGGTACAGTCAGGGTGGTACAGTCAGGGTGGTACAGTCAGGTGGTACAGTCAGGTGGTACAGTCAGGGTGGTACAGTCAGGGTGGTACAGTCAGGGTGGTACAGTCAGGGTGGTACAGTCAGGGTGGTACAGTCAGGGTGGTACAGTCAGGGTGGTACAGTCAGGGTGGTACAGTCAGTTGGTACAGTCAGGGTGGTACAGTCAGGGTGGTACAGTCAGTTGGTACAGTCAGGGTGGTACAGTCAGGGTGGTACAGTCAGGGTGGTACAGTCAGGGTGGTACAGTCAGTTGGTAACAGTCAGGGTGGTACAGTCAGGGTGGTACAGTCAGGTGTACAGTCAGGGTGGTACAGTCAGGGTGGTACAGTCAGGGTGGTACAGTCAGGGTGGTACAGTCAGGAGGTACAGTCAGGGAGGTACAGTCAGGGTGGTACAGTCAGGGTGGTACAGTCAGTTGGTACAGTCAGGGTGGTACAGTCAGGGTGGTACAGTCAGGGTGGTACAGTCAGGGTGGTACAGTCAGGGTGGTACAGTCAGGGTGGTACAGTCAGGTGGTACAGTCAGGGTGGTACAGTCAGGGTGGTACAGTCAGGGTGGTACAGACAGGGTGGTACAGTCAGGGTGGTACAGTCAGGTGGTACAGTCAGGGTGGTACAGTCAGGTGGTACAGTCAGGTGTGTACAGTCAGGGTGGTACAGTCAGGGTGGTACAGTCAGGTGGTACAGTCAGGGTGGTACAGTCAGGGTGGTACAGTCAGGGTGGTACAGTCAGGGTGGTACAGTCAGGGTGGTACAGTCAGGGTGGTACAGTCAGGTGGTACAGTCAGGGTGGTACAGTCAGGGTGGTACAGTCAGGGTGGTACAGTCAGGGTGCTACAGTCAGGTGGTACAGTCAGGGTGGTACAGTCAGGGTGGTACAGTCAGGTGGTACAGTCAGGTGGTACAGTCAGGGAGGTACAGTCAGGGTGGTACAGTCAGGGTGGTACAGTCAGGGTGGTACAGTCAGGTGGTACAGTCAGGTGGTACAGTCAGGGTGGTACAGTCAGGGTGGTACAGTCAGGGTGGTACAGTCAGGTGGTACAGTCAGGTGGTACAGTCAGGGTGGTACAGTCAGGTGGTACAGTCAGGGTGGTACAGTCAGGTGGTACAGTCAGGGTGGTACAGTCATGGAGGTACAGTCAGGGTGGTACAGTCAGGGTGGTACAGTCAGGGTGGTACAGTCAGGTGGTACAGTCAGGTGGTAGTCAGGGTGGTACAGTCAGGTGGTACAGTCAGGGTGGTACAGTCAGGGTGGTACAGTCAGGGTGGTACAGTCAGGTGGTACAGTCAGGTGGTACAGTCAGGGTGGTACAGTCAGGTGGTACAGTCAGGGTGGTACAGTCAGGTGGTACAGTCAGGGTGGTACAGTCAGGTGGTACAGTCAGGTGGTACAGTCAGGGAGGTACAGTCAGGGTGGTACAGTCAGGGTGGTACAGTCAGGGTGGTACAGTCAGGTGGTACAGTCAGGTGGTACAGTCAGGGTGGTACAGTCAGGGAGGTACAGTCAGGGTGGTACAGTCAGGGTGGTACAGTCAGGGTGGTACAGTCAGTTGGTACAGTCAGGTGGTACAGTCAGGGTGGTACAGTCAGGTGGTACAGTCAGGGTGGTACAGTCAGGTGGTACAGTCAGGGTGGTACAGTCAGGTGGTACAGTCAGGTGGTACAGTCAGGGTGGTACAGTCAGGGTGGTACAGTCAGGGTGGTACAGTCAGGGTGGTACAGTCAGGGTGGTACAGTCAGGTGGTACAGTCAGGTGGTACAGTCAGGGTGGTACAGTCAGGGTGGTACAGTCAGGGTGGTACAATCAGGGTGGTACAGTCAGGGTGGTACAGTCAGGGAGGTACAGTCAGGGTGGTACAGTCAGAGTGGTACAGTCAGGGAGGTACAGTCAGGGTGGTACAGTCAGGGTGGTACAGTCAGGGTGGTACAGTCAGGGTGGTACAGTCAGGGAGGTACAGTCAGGGAGGTACAGTCAGGGTGGTACAGTCAGGGTGGTACAGTCAGGGTGGTACAGTTAGGGTGGTAAAGTCAGGGTGGTACAGTCAGGGAGGTACAGTCAGGGTGGTACAGTCAGAGTGGTACAGTCAGGGTGGTACAGTCAGGGAGGTACAGTCAGGGAGGTACAGTCAAGGAGGTACAGTCAGGGTGGTACAGGTAGGGTGGTACAGTCAAGGAGGTACAGTCAGGGAGGTACAGTCAGGGAGGTACAGTCAGGGAGGTACAGTCAGGGAGGTACAGTCAGGGAGGTACAGTCAGGGTGGTACAGTCAGGGTGGTACAGTCAGGGAGGTACAGTCAGGGAGGTACAGTCAAGGAGGTACAGTCAGGGTGGTACAGGTAGGGTGGTACAGTCAGGGAGGTACAGTCAGGGTGGTACAGTCAGGGAGGTACAGTCAGGGTGGTACAGTCAGGGAGGTACAGTCAGGGTGGTACAGTCAGGGTGGTACAGTCAGGGAGGTACAGTCAGGGAGGTACAGTCAGGGTGGTACAGTCAGGGAGGTACAGTCAGGGAGGTACAGTCAGGGAGGTACAGTCAGGGAGGTACAGTCAGGGTGGTACAGTCAGGGTGGTACAGTCAGGGAGGTACAGTCAGGGAGGTACAGTCAGGGAGGTACAGTCAAGGAGGTACAGTCAGGGTGGTACAGGTAGGGTGGTACAGTCAAGGAGGTACAGTCAGGGAGGTACAGTCAGGGTACGAACTGAGGTCACTCTTGACCTTAGTTCGTACACTCCTAGTCAGTTCCCATCATCCTGTGACTCCACATCTCGTGCAACACTGTGTTATATATTTTCTTGCAACACTGTTTTATATCTCCCTGCAACACTGTGTTATATATCTTCTTACACTTGAAGAATATAGAGGCCACCTTATAATTTAGTGTTGTTTTGTTTCAGTTATTACATAAGAGAACACCAGCGGTAGTTCGTGAGAATATTCACGTTGTGTGAACTACCTTTGTTGTTCTTCACGAAACTATTTCTCTCCTGTTAGTTTACTACTGTCCCAATTATTTTATCCATTACTTTAAAGAGTATGCATGAACATGTAATTTTCTATGGATAGAAGAGAACCTAACCTAACCTAACCTAACCTAACCTAACCTAACCTAACCTAACCTAACCTAACCTAACCTACACCTAACCTAACCTAACCTAACCTAACCTAACCTAACCTAACCTTACCTAACCTAACCTAACCTAACCTAACCTAACCTAACCTAACCTTACCTAACCTAACCTAACCTAACCTAACCTAACCTAACCTAACCTAACCTAACCTAACCTCACCTAACCTAACCTAACCTAACCTAACCTAACCTAACCTCACCTAACCTAACCTAACCTAACCTAACCTAACCTAACCTAACCTCACCTAACCTAACCTACCTAACCTAACCTAACCTAACCTAACCTAACCTAACCCCTAACCTAACCTAACCTAAACCTAACCTAACTAACCTAACCAAACCTAACCTAACCTAACCTAACTAACCTAACCTAACCTCAACCTAACCTAACCAACTAACCTAACCTAACCAACTAACCTAACCTAACCTCACCTAACCTAACCTAACCTAACCTAACCTAACCTAACAATAATAATAATAATAATAATAATAATAATAATAATAATAATAATAATAATAATAATAATAATAACAATAATAATATCTTGATTTACTACAGGTACATATACAAGGTATACAGACCATAGCTGACAACAATGACATACTACTATATACAAAGCCGATTGTTATGCTGAGCATTTCGGGTAAATTCGGTCAGTTCTGTCCCAGGATGCGACCCACACCAGTCCACTAACAACCAGGTACCCATTTCACTGATGGTGAACACAGATAACCGGTGTAAAGAAACGCGCCCAATATTTCTACCCTCGCTGGGAATCCAACCCAGACCTTCGCCGTGTGAAGGGAGAGCTTTAGCCACCAGGCCACCTAACCGAACTTAAACTAAGCTAACCTAACCTAACCAAACCTAACCTAACTTAAACTAAGCTAACCTAACCTAACCAAACCTAACCTAACTTAAACTGAGCTAACCTAACCTAACCAAACCTAACCTAACTTAACCTACACTAACCTAACCTAACTTTAAACTAAGCTAACCTAACCTAACCAAACCTAACTAACTTAACCTACACTAACCTAACCTAACTTAAAAACTAAGCTAACCTAACCTAACCTAACCTAACCTAATTAACCTAACCAAACATAACCTAAACTAATCTAGAATAAACTAAACTAACTTAACTTAAACTAAGCTAAGCTAACCTAACGAAACCTAACCTAAACTAACCTAACCAAACCTAACCTAACCTAACCTAAATTAACCTAATCTAACTCTAAACTAACTTAACCTAATCAAACCCAACCTAATCTAACCTAACCTAACAAACCTAACCTAACATAACCTAATCTGACTTAACCAAACTTAACCTAACCAAATCTAACCTAACCTAACCTAACCAAACCTAAGCAAACTTAACCTAACCTAACCTAACCAAACCTAACCTAACCAAAACCTAACCTAACATAACCTAATCTGACTTAACCAAACTTAACCTAACCAAATCTAACCTAACCTAACCTAACCTAACCTAACCAAACCTAAGCAAACTTAACCTAACCTAACCTAACCAAACCTAACCTAACCAAACCTTCTTCTTTCTTTCAACACACCGGCCGTATCCCACCGAGGCGGGGTGGCCCAAAAGGAAAAACGAAAGTTTCTCCTTTTACATTTAGTAATATATACAGGAGAAGAGGTTACTAGCCCCTTGCTCCTGGCATTTTAGTCGCCTCTTACAACACGCATGGCTTACGGAGGAAGAATTCTGTTCCACTTCCCCATGGAGATAAGAAGAAATAAACAAGAATAAGAACTAGAAAGAAAATAGAAGAAAACCCAGAGGGGTGTGTATATATATGCTTGTACATGTATGTGTAGTGTGACCTAAGTGTAAGTAGAAGTAGCAAGACGTACCTGAAATCTGGCATGTTTATGAGACAGAAAAATGGACACCAGCAATCCTACCATCATGTAAAACAATTACAGGCTTTCGTTTTACATTCACTTGGCAGGACGGTAGTACCTCCCTGGGCGGTTGCTGTCTACCAACCTACTACCTATAACCTAACCAAACCTAACCAAGACTAACCAAACCTAACCAAACCTAACCTAACCTAACCAAACCTAACTTTACCTTAGTTAACCAAACCTAATTTAACCTAACCTAACCAAACCTAACAAAGTCTAACCAAACCTAACCTAGCCTAGCCTAACCAAACCTGAACTAACCAAATAGAAATTTGCAGCAAACCTTAAGTGAAAAATCTACATAGATACTTATGGTTGCTCTTTCTTCATGTTGACCCCTTGTTGACCTGTTGTGTCCCCAGTTGACCCCTTATGACCTGGTCTCAATTGAAATTGACCCTCGTCATTACCTACTACTGTATGCTCCTCGGCAGGTATGTGAAGTTCGCGTCGCCGCACGAACACACACTGACCTTCTCTCTGCTGAACCTCAACGTGGTGCTCTCTGGGGTTCTGGTGCTCCTCCTCATAGAGGTCTCAGGACCCATCTATGGCTGGGCTGAGTATGCTTTCGTTCAAGGTACGTTCAAAAACAATGTTTTATTTAAAAAGGCTCTTGAGCAAATACCACGACATACTTAACAAACAAAATTTACTTATTTCTGCAGTATAAAATAATGTGGTTTTACATGTAATAATATACTGTTAAGCACAACAAAAGCCACCAGGATGCACATCATATCGGGGATTAGAAAACACTTCGGTCTTGGGACCTTGATCACTTCTAACACGTTAATTTTTAAACCAATCTGTTGGTATCAGTTACCAAGGTTTATAAGAACATAAGAATGGAAGAACACTGCAGCAGGTCTACTGGCCCATACAAGGTAAGTTCTTCTCTAAACCAACCATTCCCATCCACCTACTTGTTCAGTCTTTTCCAAAAGCTATATAATTTTTTTTTAAATACCTCAGTTAGTAATCAGAATCAGTCCCTGTCACACATACAGCAGCAGGTGCCGATGCTTTGCTCTGTATGACCGAGGAAGGTACAGTAGTTATGTCAGCTGCAGAACCTCCCTTCCAGCAGTGTTATTACAAGTTCTCAGGACGACCACTCAGTCTAACACTCCCACTGCACAATCTGACGTACTCACCACCCCGTCTGACACCGAACCGTAACATATCACATCCCACAACAATATATAAGACGTCCAACACTTCATTTAACTCTCAATTACACCATCTAACATGCACACCACCCCATCTAAGACCCTCTCCACTTTCTGTAACACGCCCACTACACCATCTATGACTCTCACCACTCCGTGTATTTGCAGACTGCGGCGTGTGTGTGCTGGACCCCGTGTCGACGCACATCCTGACGTACACGGTAATACAGACGTCGTGTTACATCAGCCTGCCAGCCCTCATCACCGTGTGTGCCACTCTCTGTGTCCTACACCGCTGCTACACCCACCCCGCCCCCCTCACTCACGGCTCTCAGGTACTTCATATACTGTACACACACACACACACACACACACACACACACACACACACACACACAAAACCCCACCACAAAACACACACACACCCCACACACACACAACACACACACAGCACACACAAACACACACACACACACACACACACACACATACACACACACACACACACACACACCACACACACTGGAGGACAGGAGGGTCAGGGGAGACATGATAACGACATATAAAATACTGCGTGGAATAGACAAGGGGGGACAAAGACAGGATTTTTCCCAGGGAGGGGACACAAAAACAAGGGGGCCACAATTGGAAGTTTGAAGACACAAATGAGTCAGAGAGATATTAAGAAGTATTTCTTCAGTCATAGAGTTGTAAGGCAGTGGAATAGCCTAGAAAATGACGTAGTGGAGGCAGGAACCATACACAGTTTTAAGACGAGGTTTGATAAAGCTCATGGAGCGGGGAGAGAGAGGGCCCAGTAGCAACCGGTGAAGAGGCGTTGCCAGGAGCTAAGAGAAAGTGCAAAGGTTTGCAACAAGACTAGTCCCAGAGCTACGGGGATTGTCCTACGAAGAAAGGTTGAGGGAAATCGGCCTGACGACACTGGAGGACAGGAGGGTCAGGGGAGACATGATAACGACATATAAAATACTGCGCGGAATAGACAAGATGGACAAAGACGGGATGTTCCAGAGATGGGACACAGACACAAGAGGTCACAATTGGAAGTTGAAGACTCAGATGAATCAAAGGGATGTTAGGAAGTATTTCTTCAGTCATAGAGTAGTCAGGCCATGGAATAGCCTAGAAAGGGATGTAGTGGAGGCAGGAACCATACATAGTTTTAAGGCGAGGTATGATAGAGCTCATGGGGCAGGGAGAGAGAGGACCTAGTAGCAATCAGCGAAGAGGCGGGGCCAGGAGCTGTGACTCGACCCCTGCAACCACAAATAGGTGAGTACAAATAGGTGAGTACACACACAATAGCCTAGCAAGTGAAGTAGTGGAGGCAGGAACCATACATAGTTTTAAGAAGAGGTATGATACAGCTCAGGAAGCAGAGAGAGAGGACCTAGTAGCGATCAGTGAAGAGGCGGGGCCAGGAGCTGAGTCTCCCACCCTGCAACCACAATTAGGTGAGTTACAATTAGGTGAGTACACACACAAAACACACACACACACACACACACACACACACATATATATATATATATATATAATATTTATATATATATAAATATATATATATATATATATATATATATATATATAATATAAAATATATATAAAATTCTAACAAGTCGGACGTCTCCCACTGAGGCAGGGTGACCCAAAAAAGAAAGAAAATCCCCCAAAAGAAAATACTTTCATTATCATTCAACACTTTCACCTCACTCACACATAATCACTGTTTTTGCAGAGTTGCTCAGAACACAACAGCTTAGAAGCATATACATATAAAGATACACAACATATCCCTCCAAACTGCTAATATCCCGAACCCCTCCTTTAGAGTGCAGGCATTGTATATCCCATTTCCAGGACTCGAGTCCGGCCATATAAAAATAACCTGTTTCCCTGAATCCCTTCACTAAATATTACCCTGCTCACACTGCAACAGATCGTCAGGTCCCAAATACCATTCGTCTCCATTCACTCCTATCTAACACGCTCACACACGCTTGCTGGAAGTCCAAGCCCCTCGCCCACAAAACCTCCTTTACCCACTCTCTCCAACCTTTTCGAGGACGACCCCACTCTCTCCAACCTTTTCGAGGACGACCCCTACCCCGCCTTCCTTCCCTTACAGATTTATACGCTCTCTATGTCATTCTACTTTGATCCATTCTCTCTAAATGACCAAACCAAATCAACAACCCCTCTCAGCCCTCTGACTAATACTTTTATTAACTCCACACCTTCTCCTAATTTCCACACTTCGAATTTTCTGCATAATATTTACACCACACATTGCCCTTAGACAGGACATCTCCACTGCCTCCAACCGCCTCCTCGCTGCTGCATTCACAACCCAAGCTTCACAGCCATATAAGAGTGTTGGTACTACTATACTTTCA
Source organism: Cherax quadricarinatus (assembly GCF_026875155.1). Lineage (NCBI taxonomy): Eukaryota > Metazoa > Arthropoda > Malacostraca > Decapoda > Parastacidae > Cherax > Cherax quadricarinatus. The sequence continues at coordinate 14,046,017 of NC_069459.1, read as the reverse complement.
TACATTCCCTTCTTTGCCTCCATAGATAACGTTTTTGTCTCCACATATACTTCAACGCACCCCCTCACCTTTTTTCCCTCATCAATTCTATGATTAACCTCATATTTCATAAATCCATCCGCTGACGCGTCAACTCCCAAGTATCTGAAAACATTCACTTCTTCCATACTCCTCCTCCCAAATTTGATATCCAATTTTTCTTTATCTAAATTATTTGATACCCTCATCACCTTACTCTTTTCTATGTTCATTTTCAACTTTCTACCTTTACACACACTCCCAAACTCATCCACTAACCTTTGCAATTTTTTCTTCAGAATTTCCCATGAGCTCAGTATCATCAGCAAAAAGCAACTGTGTCAATTCCCATTTTGTATTTAATTCCCCATAATTTAATCCCATCCCTCTCCCGAACACCCTAGCATTTACTTCTTTTACAACCCCATCATAAATATATATTAAACAACCATGATGACATTATACATCCCTGTCTAAGACCTACTTTTACCGGGAAGTAGTCTCCCTCTCTTCTACACACCCTAACCTGAGCCTCACTATCCTCATAAAAACTCTTTACAGCATTTAGTAACTTACCACCTATTCCATATACTTGCAACATCTGCCACATTGCTCCCCTATCCACTCTATCATATGCCTTTTCTAAATCCATAAATGCAATAAAAACTTCCCTACCTTTATCTACATACTGTTCACATATATGCCTCAATGTAAACACTTGATCTACACATCCCCTACCCACTCTAAAACCTCCTTGCTCATCCGCAATCCTACATTCTGTCTTACCTCTAATTCTTTCAGTTATAACCCTACCGTACACTTTTCCTGGTATACCCAGTAAACGTATTCCTCTATAATTTTTACAATCTCTTTTGTCCCCCTTCCCTTTATATAAAGGGACTATACATGCTCTCTGTCAATCCCTAGGTACCTTCTCCTTTTCATACATTTGTTAAACAAAAATACCAACCACTCCAACACCATATCCCTCCCTGCTTTTAACATTTCTGTCATGATCCTGTCAGTTCCAGCTGCTTTACCCTTTTTCATTCTACGTAATGCCTCATGCACCTCCCCCACACTCACATCCTGTTCTTCTTCACTCCTAAAAGATGGTATACCTCCCTGGCCAGTGCATGAAATTACCACCTCCCTTTCTTCATCTACATTTAAAAGTTCCTCAAAATACTCTCGCCATCTACCCAAAACCTCCATCTCCCCATCTACTAACTCCCCTACTCTGTTTTTAACTGACAAGTCCATTCGTTCCCTAGGCTTTCTTAACTTGTTTAACTCCAAATTTTTTTCTTATTTTCATTAAAATTTCTTTACAGTGCCTCTCCCACTCTCATCCGCTCTCCTTTTGCACTCTCTCACCACTCTCTTCACCTTTCTTTTACTCTCCATTTACTCTTCTTATAACACTTCTGCTTTGTAAAAACCTCCCATAAGCTACCTTTTTCTCTTTTATCACACCCTTTACTTCATCATTCCACCAATCACTCCTCTTTCCTCCTGCCCCCACCCTCCTATAACCTTAAACTTCTCCCCCACATTTTAATACTTCATTTTTAAAACTTATTCTAACCCTCTTCACCCCCCCCACTACTCATACTTGCACTAGCCCACCTTTCTGCCAATAGTTGCTTATATCTCACCCGAACTTCCTCCTCCCTTAGTTTATACACTTTCACCTCCCTCTTGCTTGTTGTTGCCATTTTCCTCTTTTCCCATCTACCTCTTACTGTAACTGTAGCTACAACTAGATAATGATCCGATATATCAGTTGCCCCTCTATAAACGTGTACATCCTGGAGCCTACCCATCAACATTTTATCCACCAATACATAATCTAACAAACTACTTTCATCACGTGCTATATCATACCTTGTATATTTATTTATCCTCTTCTTCATAAAATATGTATTACTTATTACCAAACCTCTTTCTACACACAGCTCAATTAAAGGCTTCCCTGGCACCCCAAATTTACCTACTGCTCCCTCCACAACATCTTTACCCACTTTAACATTGAAATCCCCAACCACCATTACTCTCACACTTGGTTCAAAACTCCCCACGCATTCACTCAACATTTCCCAAAATCTCTCTCTTCTCTCCTCTACACTTCTCTCTTCCCCAGGTGCATATACTCTTACTATAACCCACTTTCACATCCAACCTTTATTTTACTCCACATAATCCTTGAATTAATACATTTATAGCCCCTGACATAGATGAGGGAATAAATTGTGACATAAGCAAATTTGCTGATGACACCAAAATAGGCCATCCAATTCATTCTAATGAGGACACTAGAGCACTCCAGGATGATTTGAATACTGATGCAATGGTTGGAGAAGTGGCAGATGCAGTTTAATATTGACAAATGCAAAGTTCAAAATGTTGGACAGGAAAATAACCATGCCACATATAAACTAATTAATATAGATCTTAATACTACTGATTGTGAAAAGGATTTAGGAGTTCTGGTTAGCAGTAATCTAAAACCAAGACAACAGTGCATTAGTGTTCGCAATAAAGCTAACAGAATTCTTGGCTTCATATCTAGAAGTATAAATAATAGATGTCCTCTGGATATTCTTCAACTCTATATATTCTTGGTTAGGCCTCATTTAGACTATGCTGCTCAGTTTTGGTCATCGTATTACAGAATGGATATAAATGCTCTGGAAAAACCATACCCCCGGCCGGGATTGAACCCGCGGTCATAGAGTCTCAAAACTCCAGCCCGTCGCTCTGGAAAACGTACAGAGGAGGATGACAAAGATGATCCCATGTATCAGAAATCTTCCCTATGAGGATAGACTGAGGGCCCTGAATCTGCACTCTCGAAAGGCGTTGAATTAGGGAGGATATGATCGAGGTGTATAAATAGAAAACAAGAATAAATAAAAGGGATGTAAACAGCGTGCTGAAAATTTCCGGCCAAGACAGAACTCGCAGCAATGGTTTCAAGCTGGAAAAATTCAGATTCAGGAAGGATATAGGAAAGCACTGGTTTGGTAATAGAGTTGTGGATGAGTGGAACAAACTCCCGAGTACAGTTATTCAGGCTAAAACGTTGTGATGTTTTAAAAATAGGTTAGATAAATACATGAGTGGGTGTGGGTGGGTGTGAGTTGGACCTGACTAGCTTGTGCTGCTGGGTCTGGTGTCGTGCTCCTTCCTTGAGTGGAGGTGGCCAGACTCGGTGGGTTATTGGGCTAATCCGGGGGCGGGGTCATTGGGCTTATCCGGAGGGGGGACATGGACCTGCTCTGCATGGGTCAGTAGGCCTGTTGCAGTGTTCCTTCTTTCTTATGTTCTTTTCCTGTCATAACTTATCCTTCAACATTATTGCTACTCCTTTAGCTCTAACTCTATTTGAAACCCTTGACCGAATCCCATTTATTCCTCTCCACTGAAACTCTCCCACCCCCTTCAGCTTCGCCAGGACATCCAGCTTCTTCTCATTCATAACATCCACAATCATCTCTTTCTTATCATTTGCACAACATCCACGCACATTCGGACTTCCCACTTTTACAGTTTTCTTCTTCTTTTTCTTTGAGTAATTTTTACAGGAAACGGGTTACAGCCCATTTTTCCCCGGATTTTAGTTGACTTTTACAACAGCATGGCTTTCGGAGGAAAAATTCTTTTTCCACTTCCCCATGGTATAAAAGGAAAAGTAATAAGACCAGACTATTAAGAAAAAAAAAGAAACCAGATGAGGTGTGTAAAAAACATGAAAGTATTTAGTGTGACCTAAGTGTAAGTAAAGTAGCAAACAAAACCCGTGGAAATATAAACACAAATTCAGAAAATGTGATCCCCTTTATTGACAACGTTTCACCCAACAGTGGGGTTTTTTAATCACACCGGGTCTACCTGGGGGGGGAAGGTACGGGGAGATCCGTTGTGACTTGAAAAAACCCACTGCGTGGGTGAAACGTTGCAATTTAAAAGGATCAATTATACTGCTTTGTGTTTTTATTTCCATTTTTCGGTATTTTATACCATTTATTTCCCAAAACATACCCGTAATCTCTATTTATGAGACGACAAAAGGACACCAGCAATCCTACCATCATGTAAAACAATTACAGGCTTTCATTTTACACTCACTTGGCAGGACGATAGTACCTCCCTGGGTGGTTGCTGTCTACCAACCTTCTATATATCGTGTCGAATAGGTAAAATTGGTCAATTAGCAAGAACTCATGTGTATTCTGTAAAGCGCTGGAATAATAATTAGAGAGAGAGAGAGAGGTAATGCATCTGAAGGAATCTCAGTGCAGCATAACAGAAAATGAATGAGCTTAACGAGGAGGTGGTGGAGGCAAACGTCATACACAGCTTTAATGACAGGTATAATAGGGCCCAAATAGCTAGGATCAAGTATATGTCGGTCAGTTTTTGAAGTTAAGAAGCTGGACCAGGAGATAAGTCTCGACCTTCTCTCAAACAACTCAGTGGTTATGCATTTGTCTGATGAACACGTAAGATGATAGGTGAATTTTTCAATCTCGTGAACACGTAAGATGACACGTAAATCTTTCTGTCTCATAAACACGCAACACAACAGGTAGATCTAGATCTTACAATGATCTTATATTCATTCCTTCGTATTTCTTAACTGTTCTTATTCCTGGAGTACTTCCTAGTCAATTTAGAAAGTCTTCTCATAAAACAGACCCCCCTTGAGCCTGTCATTTTAGCCGCCTCCTACGTCACGCATGGCTTACGGACGAAGAATTCTGTTTTTACGTCCCCATCTTATATATATATTATATATATTTATATATATATATATTATATATTTATATTTATATATATATATATATATATTTTATTTTATAAAATGTATATATATATATTTTATATTGTATATATATATAAAATATTTATATAATATATATATTATATATATATATATATATATATAAAATATAATATATATATATATATATATAATATAAAATATATATAATATATAATAGCGTGCCGAATATGTAAAACTGGTCAAATAGCAAGAACTCATTTAAAATTAAGTCCTTTCTAAAATTTTCATTTTTACTTTAAAGATATAATTTTTTTCATTAACGTTATTGTAAAAAATTTATAATTTTTGCATCCAAAAGAATCTAGAAAACTACCAAACCATATAACAAAGAACAATTTATTTTAGCCTAATCAAACTAAAATATATTTTATGATTTGTTTAAATAATTTAATACAAACAAAACAGTGAAATATATTTTTTTCGTTAGGTTCAGAATGATTTTGGCGAAATTATTGCATAACAAATTTTCACTTTCATATATGGCAAATGACGTTGCTATTTAAGCCAAGATCGCAAAATTGCCTATTCGGCACGACACACACACACACACCACCACACCACACACACACCACACACCACACCACACACACACCACACACACACACACACCCCACACACACTATATTAATATTTTATATATATATATATATTATATAATATATATTAATAATATATATTAATACCCATACATCATACGGGAAGGGGAACAGAATTCTCCTCCGTAAGCCTGCGTGACGTAAGAGGCGGCTAAAATGCCAACCAAGGGGCTAGCTAGTAATCCCTCTGTTACATAATAAAGGGTAGAGGAGCCTTTTGTTTTTCCTTTGGCACACCCCGTCGGGGGGCACCCGCGCGGTGCGCCACCCGCCTCGGTGGGCACCCGCTCGGTGGGCCACCCGCCTTCGGTGGCCCAAACCCCACCTCGGTGGCACCCCCCTCGGTGGGCTACGAACGGTGTGTTAAAAGTATGAGGAAAAATTATATAGTCACTTCTTCCTTACACCCCTAATCTACTGTCCCCACCACCAGTAAGTTTCCCTGCTTCCCCACACCCACGTAAGCTACCTGCTTTCCCCACACCCACAGTAAGCTACCTGCTTTCCCCACACCCACAGTAATCTACCTGCTTTCCCCACACCCACAGTAATCTACCTGCTTTCCCCACACCCACAGTAATCTACCTGCTTTCCCCCACACCACAAAGTTAATCTACCTGGCTTCCCCACACCCACAGTAAGCTAACCTGCTTTCCCACACACCCCCAGTAATCTACCTGTTTTTCCCCACACCCACAGTAAAATTACTGTTTCCCACACCCACGTAATTCCCTGCTTTCCCCAACCCACATTTATCTACCTGCTTTCCCCCCACCCACAGTAACTACCTGCTTTCCCCCCCCACACCCTATATCTACCTGCTTTCCCCAACCCCCAGTAAGTACTGCTTTCCCAACCACAGTAAGCTACCTGCTTTCCCCCCACCCAAAAAGTATCGATGCTTTCCTCACATCCACAGTAATCTACCTGCTTTCCCCACACCCACAGTAAGCTACCTTCTTTCCCCACATCCACAGTAATCTACCTGCTTTCCCCACACCCACAGTAAGGTACCTACTTTCCCCACACCCACAGTAACCTACCTGCTTTCCCACACCCACAGTAATCTACCTGCTTTCCCCACACCCACAGTAATCTACCTGCTTTCCCCACACCAACAGTAATCTACCTGCTTTCCCCACACCCACAGAAAGCTACCTGGTTTCCCCACACCCACAGTAAGCTACCTGCTTTCCCCACACCCACAGTAATCTACCTGCTTTCCCCACACAGACAGTAATTACCTGCTTTCCCCACACCAAGTAAGCTACCTGTTTTCCCCCATACCACAGTAAGCTACCTGCTTTCCCCACACCCACAGTAATCGACCTGCTTTCCCCACACACACAGTAATCTACCTGATTTCCCCACACCCACAGTAATCGACCTGCTTTCCCCACACCCACAGTAATCTACCTGCTTTCCCCACATCCACAGTAATCTACCTGCTTTCCCCCACACCCACAGTAATCGACCTGCTTTTCCCACACCCACAGTAATCTACCTGCTTTCCCCACACCCATAATAATCTACATGCTTTCCCCACACCCACAGTAAGCTACCTGCTTTCCCCACACCCAGAGTAAGCTACCTGCTTTCCCCACACCCACAGTAATCTACCTGCTTTCCCCACATCCACAGTAATCTACCTGCTATCCCCACACCCACAGTAAGCTACCTGCTTTCCCCACATCCACAGTAATCTACCTGCTTTCCCCACACCCACAGTAAGGTATCTACTTTCCCCACAACCACAGTAAGCTACCTGCTTTCCCCACACCCACAGAAAGCTACCTGCTTTCCCCACACCCACAGTAAGCTACCTGCTTTCCCCACACCCACAGTAATCTACCTGCTTTCCCCACACCCACATTTAATCTCCCTGCTTTCCCCACACCAACAGAAAATCTACCTGCTTTCCCACCCACAGTAAGCTACCTGTTTTCCCCCACCCCACAGTAAGCTAAATGCTTTCCCACACCCACAGTAATCTATCTGCTTTCCCCCCCAACCCACAGTAAGTACCTGCTTTCCCCACCCCAAAAGTAATCTCCCTGTTTTTCCCATCCCCACGTAAGCTACCTGCCTCTCCCCACACCACGTAATCGACCTGCTTTCCCCACACCCACAGTAATCTACCTGCTTTCCCCACACCCACAGTAATCTACCTGCTTTCCCCACACCCACAGTAATCTACCTGCTTTCCCCACACCCACAGTAATCTACCTGCTTTCCCCACACCCATAATAATCTACCTGCTTTCCCCACACCCACAGTAAGCTACCTGCTTTCCCCACGCCCTGAGTAAGCTACCTGCTTTCCCCACACCCACAGTAATCTACCTGCTTTCCCCACACCCACAGTAAGCTACCTGCTTTCCCCACACCCACAGTAAGCTACCTGCTTTCCCCACAACCACAGTAAGCTACCTGCTTCCCCCACACCCACAGTAAGCTACCTGCTTCCCCCACACCCACAGTAAGCTACCTCCTTTCCCCACACCCACAGTTAGCTACCTGCTTCCCCCATACCCACAGTAAGCTACCTGCTTCACCCACACACAGTAAGCTACCTGCTTCCCGTACACCCACAGTAAGCTACCTGCTTCCCCTCACACCCACAGTCAGCCATCTGCTTCCCACACACGCACAGTTTGATACCTGCTTCACCCACACACACAGTAAGCTACCTGCTTTCCCCACACCCACAGTAAGCTACCTGCTTCCCCCACACCCACAGTAGCTACCTGCTTTCCCCACACCCACAGTAAGCTACCTGCTTCCCCGCACCCACATTAAGCTACCTGCTTCCCCCACACCCACAGTAAGCCACCTGCTTTCCCACACCCAGCTACCAGCTTCCCCCACACCCATAGTAAGCTACCTGCTTTCCCCACACCCACAGTAAGCTACCTGCTTCCCCACACCCACAGTAAGCTCCCTGCTTTCCCACACCCCACAGTAAGTTACCTGCTTTCCCCACACCCACAGTAAGCTACCTGCTTTCCCCACACCCACAGTAAGCTACCTGCTTCCCTCACACCCACAGTAAGCTACCTGCTTTCCCCACATCCACAGTAATCTACCTGCTTTCTCCACACCCACTGTAAGCTACCTGCTTTTCCCACACCCACAGTAAGCTGCCTGTTTTCCCCACACCCACAGTAAGCTACCTGCTTCCCCCACACCCACAGTAAGCTACCTGCTTTCCCCACACCCACAGTAATCTACCTGCTTTCCCCACATCCACAGTAATCTACCTGATTCTCCACACCCACAGTAAGCTACCTGCTTCCCCGCACCCACAGTAAGCTACCTGCTTCCCCCACACCCACAGTAAGTCACCTGCTTTCCCACACCCAGCTACCAGCTTCCCCCACACCCACAGTAAGGTACCTGCTTTCCCCACACTCAGAGTAAGCTACCTGCTTCCCCACACCCACAGTAAGCTACCTGCTTTCCCCACACCCACAGTAAGTTACCTGCGTTCCCCACACCCACAGTAAGCTACTTTCTTTCCCCACACCCACAGTAAGCTACCTGCTTTCCCCACACCCACAGTAAGCTACCTGCTTCCCCCACACCCACAGTAAGCTACCTGCTTTCCCCACACCCACAGTAGCTACCTGCTTTCCTCACACCCACAGTAAGCTACCTGATTTCCACACCACAGTAGCTCCCTGTTTTCCCCCACACCCACAGAAAGCTACCTGTTCCCCACACCACAGTAAGCTACCTGTTTCCCCCACACCCACAGTAGCTACCTGCTTTCCTTACACCCACAGTAGGCTATCTGCTTCCCCCACCCACAGTAAAGCTACTGCTTCCCCCCACACCCCAGTAGCTCCCTTTGCTTTCCCCACCCCACAGTAAGCTACCTGCTTCCCCACACCCACAGTAAGCTACCTGCTTCCCCACACCCACAGTAGCTACCTGCTTTCCTTACACCCACAGTAAGCTATCTGCTTTCCCCACACCCACAGTAAGCTACCTGCTTCCCCCACACCCACAGTAGCTACCTGCTTTCCCCACACCCACAGTAAGCTACCTGGTTTCCCCACACCCACAGTAAGCTATCTGCTTTCCCCACACCCACAGTAGCTACCTGCTTTCCTCACACCCACAGTAAGCTACCTGCTTCCCCCACACCCACAGTAAGCTACCTGCTTCCCCCACACCCACAGTAAGCTACCTGCTTCCCGCAAACCCACAGTTAGATACCTGCTTCCCCCACACCCACAGTCAGCTACTTGCTTCCCACACACCCACAGTTTGATACCTGCTTCCCGCACACCCACAGTAAGCTACCTGCTTCCCGCAAACCCACAGTTAGCTACCTGCTTCCCCCATACCCACAGTAAGCTACCTGCTTCACCCACACCCACAGTAAGCTATCTGCTTCCCGCGCACCCACAATAAGCTACCTGCTTTCCCTACATCCACAGTAATCTACCTGCTCCCCCACACCCACAGTAAGCTACCTGCTTTCCCACACCCACAGTAAACTACCTGCCTCCCCACATCCACGGTAAGCTACCTGCTTCCCCCACACCCACAGTAAGCTACCTGCTTCCCCACACCCACAGTAAGCTACCTCATTCCCCACACCCACAGTAAGCTACCTGCTTCCCCACACCCACAGTAAGCTACCTGCTTCCCCCACACCCACAATAAGCTACCTGCTTTCCCACACCCAGCTACCAGCTTCCCCCACACCCACAGTAAGCTACCTGCTTCACCACACCCACAGTAAGCTACCTGGCTCCCCACACCCACAGTAAGCTACCTGCTTTCCCACACCCACAGTAAGCTACTTACTTCACCCACACCCACAGTAAGCTACCTGCTTACCGCCACCCACAGTAAGCTACCTGTTTCCCCCCACACCCACATTAAGCAACCTGCTTCCCCCCCACACTCAGTAAGCTACCTGCTTCCCCCACACTCACGTAAGCTAACTGCTTCCCCCACCCCCACAGTACGCTACCTGCTTCCCCCAAACCCACAGTAAGCTACCTGCTTCCCCCACACCCACAATAAGCTACCTGCTTCTCCCACACCCACAGTAAGCTACCTGCTTCCCCCACCCCACAGTAAGCTCCCTGCTTCCCCCACATCCACAGTAAGTTACCTGCTTCCCCCAAACCCTCAGTTACTTGCTTCCCCACACCCACAGTAAGCTACCTGCTTCCCCCACACACCCTCAGTAAGCTCCCTGCTTTCCCCACCCACAGTACGCTCCCTGTTTCCCCCCAAACCCACATTTAAGCTACTTGCTTCCCCAACACCCACAATAAGCTCCCTGCTTCCCACACCCACAGTAAGCTACCTGCTTCCCCCACACCCACAATAAGCTACCTGCTTCCCCCACACCCACAGTAAGCTACCTGCTTCCCCCACACCCACAGTAAGCTATCTGCTTCCCCCACACCCACAGTAAGCTACATGCTTCCCCCACACCCACAGTAAGTTACCTGCTTGCCCCACACCCACAGTAAGCTGTCTTGTGTTGCAGGTACTAAGGTCTGGTGGAGGTGTGAGTGTGTTGTGTGGTGCTATGCTGTTGTCAGTGCTGCTGGTGCTGCCCTACCATGTACTGTTGATGCTGCAGGCAGCACATGTCCACGTCCCTGCCTCTGCCAAGGTCAGTGTCCTCTCACCTTTTTGAGTAATATTAACGTGTCCCCGGAAGAGTATTTTAACAGGTTGCCTGAATTACTTTTTTTTTCATTTTCTTCCTCATCCAACTTTCCGTGTCTCTCGTGTGTTTGTATGTTCCAGCAGATGGGAATGTGCGTGTGAAGGATGCTTTTGTGAGGGAGGATTTAGTGTATGTTCTTTGGCTCTTACCATTGTTGGCGATTGTCGGGGGGGGGGGATTGGAATTGTGCCATTAGGCGGGGTGATGTGGTACCAAGGGGGGCAGGTCAGATCATAAGTTTGTGAGGACGGGGTATGGGACATGGTTGGACAGTCTATATAATACCAAGGGTGCATGTTGTGTCTCTAAGTACGATCGTGGCAGCGTATATTCGGATCATCAGAGACACAGAAGTTACTGGAAGTTGAATACTGGAGACTTAACTAATGCGGAGGTGGTGGGGAAGTTTTGAGGAGTTTTGGGGAGATTAAGCGAGGAGGGGAGATGTGGCGGACGACGCAGTGGGTTGGTGGGATGTTTTAGCAAAGCTGGAGATACACAAGTTTTATGTGTGCGAGGGCAAACGGATAAACCAGTTGAAATATGGCTTGACTAATTATTTTGAAGACAGGCTGTGTTGTCATGGGCGAGGGGTCGAGTCTGTGGTATACCCACTGGCAGACATTGAGGAGTTGAAGGAGAGGATTCGGGGTATTCAGGACGAGCGTTTTGATGCGGTGCAGGTGGGCACTGAGGAAGTGTTATGGGGAGATAGGCCTTTGGTGTGTGTGCTGCTTGGGTAGCAGAAGAGAAGAAAGGCCACCACTATGTCACATTTGGAGGTGCATGGTACTGCAGAGGATTGCCGGGAGGGACAGGTGATAAGAATGACAGAGGGAATGGGGTGTATGCTGATAGGTGATATGGGGGATATTGGACTAGTAGAGGTGTGGAGGGGGTGTATGCAAGTATACTGTATCAGCTTGGTGCAAGTGACAGAAAGGTATTGGGGGTGTGATTGAAGAGGATAAAATATGGAAGGCGGTGTCAGCAATGGGAAGAAGTAAATCTCCAGATTTGGATGGTTTTCTGTGTGAATTTTATGTGCAGTATTGGGATATAATGAGGGGATTTTTGGTGAGGTTGTTGAATGCGATGAAGGAGGGGGGAGGTGCAGGCGACGGTGGTGGTGGTGTTGGTGCCAAAGGGGAAGACGCAGTGGACCCTTTGTGTCTATAGAGCCATTTCGCTGATGTGTGCTGATAAGATATTTGTAAAGGAGTTGGGTAATCGCATGAAGTGTGTGGTAGATAGGGTGGTGTCACCAGGACAGTATGGATTACCAGGTCGGTCACTGTTGAATGGGCATGGGGTTCTGGATGGGTTTGTAGAGGACATGAGTGGGAGGGGGAGCAGAGGGGTGTTGCTGGCCTTGGACTGGAGGGGAGCTTATGATACGGTGGAAAGAGAAGCTATGCTTGGAATTTTCATCAGGCAGGGGTTTGGAGAGGAAACTGCGAGGTGGGTAGATATGTTGTACAGGGGTGGAAAGGTAAGGGTGCAGATTAACGGTCGTGTGGGGGGGAGGTGGCCATGGGGAGGGGTGTCTGCTGTTGCAGATGCTCTTTGCATGTGTGCAGCACCCCTTTTATAGGTTAGTGGAAGAACGGGTGTGTGGAAGGGTGGGGGCGATAGTGCCAGGGTTAGTGGGTTATGTGGATGACACTACCCTCTTAGTAGATGTGCACGCGAGGCTGGAATGGTTAAAGGGTGTGGTGAGGACGTCTGGCTGAGCTACGGGAATGGAGGTTAATGTAGGTAAATCGAAGATTATGGGTTTGGGTGAATGGGAGAATCGAGAGGTGTGGGAATGCTCAGTGTTGCAGAAGGTGGAAAGGAGTTTATAGATTTGTGGTATCATTTATGTGGGTGATAAGGGTGGGGCACGAGAGGCCAACTCCGCAAGGTTAGTAAATAGGGTGGAGAACAGGCTGATAATGTTGAGGCCGTATCATTTAACACTAATTCAGAGGGCTCTTGCGGTTAATGTATTGCTCTATAGTAAGGTGTGGTATGTGGCAAACGTGTACCCGCTTATGGGGCAGGCGATTACACACATCCCACATGGAGGGTGTTGGAATTTTTATGGGGGTCGGGATACGATTGGTTGAGGAGGGAGGTGGTTACATTACCGGTGTGTCATGGCGGTTTAGGGCTCCTGAATTTGCGTAAGAGGATATTGTGTGTGTTTGTTAAACGAGTGGTGATGAGGGCAGGGGTATTCCACAGGGAAAATCTGGGGTGAGTGTATGAGATATTGTGGTAAACGTATCGGGGAGCGGAGTTGTGTGTGACCGCGAAAAATTATTGAGAGCAATGGTGATGGCTAGAGAGCCTGGTAGGATACAGGTGAAGGTGGTAGCGCCGGTGGCGGGGTTATACCCGATGTATGATTGTGGGGGGTATTTGGTCTAGATTTGGAAAGTTGAGGATCCAGCCTAGGAAACGAGAGGTAATGTATGGTTTCTACATGGCGCACTGCCATCGGGGTAGGTGCTGCAGGATAGGAGGGTTGTGGAGGATGGGCGATGTGGGCTTTGCTGGGAGGTGGAGACAGCATTTCATGTAGTGTATTTTTGCGAGGGGCTGGGTGGAATCAGAGAATGGATGAGTCGGGTTTTGTTGAGGGTGGGGAAGGCGGCGGATGTCAGTGTTGAGGGCACTCAGTTTAGAAGTGAAATGGGGGAGGGGGGTCTGAGGAAGTGGCAAGGGCGGTGACTTATGTAGTAGTGGACTATATTTTTATCATGTGAGGTTTTCGGAGGGGGGGGGGATTGGGGAATGAGGTGACGTTTTACAGGACGAAGTGTCGAAATGAAGATATACTGTATATGGAAACCTGTGGAGTTCACGATTTCCGAAAGGTTACAGGAATCTCACTGTTGGGTGCCTGACCCTGTGAGGTGGGAAGGGGGGTCGGTGAAGGGCATGGAGAGTGATAGAAGGGAGGGGGTCATTGGGGCATACAACAGGCTTTGTTCCTGGGTGAGAGAGTGCATGGAGTGGAAGGAGGGGGGCAGTGTGTTGGCTTTGGTGTGTGGATATCCGGCGTGGACAGTTGTGTTTCTGTAGATTAGGATTTTTAGGTTAAGAGTGTGGATTGTGAATGAATGAGTGGTACCAATAGAGTGTTTGTCCAATGTAATACTAAGAGTCCGTCTACATATGCATATGTAGTTTGAGCATAATAGTACTAGTACATTGTTCAATTATCACACTTAAGAAGTTGTCCTAGGTGCGGATTCTCAAATCTTGGTGTGTATAGACATTACTTGTAAATACAGTGCGGATGTTGCCTGGGTAGTTATTGATGATATTTTGTACTACGAATGTTACCCATGATCAGGGCATTGCAACACGTGCAATTAAGGCGACAGTCATTGTTGAAGGGTATGCCACGTGTACATAGATTGTAGTCACTTGTGAGGGGGGGGGGTGAGTGTCAGCGCTAAGGTGTTATGACCGCATGTATTGCTGCATAGAAACCATTGTCTTCAGCGCAGCAGTGTAAGTAGCAGCTGCGTGTAGGAGTTAGGTTAGTGTTAGGACTGTACGAGTTTTGAGTACTTCTGTTTATCATATTACTCAATAATGTACGTGGCAGTTGTCAGTAGTGTGTGTTGTGCCACTGTTCAAAGCCTGCTCATTACCTGTTTATTGTTACAATGTTATGTATATTCCGACCTGTGTATTTGTATATGGTTTTAAATAAAATATAAAAAAAATACGTATCTTCATTGGAAATATTTTGGTATTAATTTTGACCTGTGTGGGTTCCTATTTGTCAAATTTATTTTGCCAAATTTTATTTAATTGCATCTTTTAACAAAATCAAAATCAAATACTTTTTTAAATGATTGTAGATAATTTTATATACAATGTAAATGAGAAAAAGAATTCTGAAAATAAAATAAAAATCAGAGTTTTTATGGTATTTTTAAGTTTAACAATGAAAGAGTGACACATGATATTATACACTGTTGTGGTAGTGGTAGTGGTGATAGTGGTAGTGATGATAGTGGTGGTAATGGTGGTGGTGACAGTGGTATGGTGGTAGTAGTTGTGGTGGTGATAGTGGTGGTAATGGTAGTGATGATAGTGGTGGTCGTGATAGTGGTAGTAGTGGTGGTGGTAGTAATAGTGGAAGTGGTGGTAGTAGTGGTGGTTGTTGTTGTTGTGGTGATGGTGGTAGAGTGGTGGTTGTTGTGGTAGTGGTGACAGCAGTAGTGGTGATTGTTGTGGTAGTGGTAGTAGTGGTGGATGTTGTGGTAGTATTGTGTGGTAGTAGTGGGAGTGGTGGTTGTGGTAGTAGTGGTGGTTGCTGTGGTAGTGGTTGTGTGGTAGCTGTTGTGGGTAGTGGTTGTGTGTAGTGGTAGTGTGGTTGTTGTGTGGTAGTGGTGTAGTGGTGTGTTGTGGTAGTGGTGTTGTGTGTGGTGGTGGTAGTAGTGGTGGTTGCTGTGGTAGTAGTTGCTGTGGTAGTGGTTGTTGTGGTAGTGGTAGTAGTGGTTGTTGTTGTGGTAGTGGTAGTAGCGGTGGTCGTGATAAAACACAGTTAAACAAGGCATAGAAATCTAGACAATCCAGGTCGACTGTCAACTTTTGTCAAACACTATTGTCTCACCTAATTGTGGTTGCAGGGGTCGATACTCAGCTCCTGGCCCAGCCTCTTCACTGATCGCTACTGGGTCCTCTCTCTCTCTGCTTCCTGAGCTTTGTCATACCTCTTCTTAAAACTATGTATGGTTCCTGCCTCCATTACTTCACTTACTAGGCTATTCCACTTGCTGACAACTCTGACTGAAGAATGTGTGTGTGTGTGTGTGTGTGTGTGTGTGTGTGTGTGTCTGTTGTGTGTGTGTGTGTGTGTGGTGGTGGTGGTGTGTGTGTGTGTGTGTGTGTACTCACTATTTGTACATCCATTTGTGGTTGCAGGGTCGAGTCCTGCTCCTGGCCCCCTTTCACCGGTTGCTATAGGCCCTTTCTCGATTAGCTCATACTTTTCAACTCGTTATTGTGTGTGTGTGTGTGTGTGTGGTGTGTGTGTCATGTTGTGTGTCGTGTACTCACCTATTTTGGTAGTGTGACTTGCTGTGAGCGGGGAGGGTTAGGGGGGTAGGTGTGTGTGGTTGAGTGTCGTGTAGCAAATTTTGTCTTATTACTGCTTCCAATTCTTCTGACCTCCACTTAATGCCCTTCCTGGATTTACGCTTAATTGTGTGGTTATTAATTTCCCTTATTCACTTGGGGACGACTTCTAACTTCCTAATATTCTTACTGCTATAACTTCGTAGTAACACTGCCTGTGCGTTGGCATTGTGTAGTGTGTCAGTGTGTGTGCGGAGGTGTCTTGTGCATGTAAATGACTGGCGAAACTTCTTGTGACCTGACACAACCCTCCTGGGACTTGACCCTAGCACCGTCTTACAATGTTGCCCTTAAAAGCTTGTCCCACCTACCTTCTCACACTCGTCAACACTATATTCTCTATGTCTATGCTATTTCTATTCTAAATCTGGTAATAGCTTGCAGGAGTGAGTGACCAGTATCAAACAGTATGCAAGGCCAGCCAGGGCCGTCAACATGCAAATCACAAATAGGCGAATAAACTTGCGCTCAATGGTGCGGTGACAGGTTGCCAGCTGCTGATGACGAAGTCGTTGTACGTAGGTCTTAAACTCCTATTTTGGAGATCCTTCACCCGTGATGTTTATAACCATATATTCTCATACATCCCGCTTCCTCACGCGATTTCCCTCTTCACTGATGATAGTATACACTTCACATTATATACACTTCACTTTATATGTATAATGGCACACAACTTGTCGTGACGTCACTTCTTCAGGCCTACCGCTGCCAATGTGGCAACAGCGCCTAAGACCCCCAACGGTTTGCGCTTTGAAATATTATGATTTCAGCTTTCCTCTCACTTTCTTTAACTAATAACTTTAATTATCACTCATAGCATTGTTCACTGACGTTCCACTACCACTGATTACTGCTAGCTGTTATTGCACGCCTTACAACGCTAAGGTTCTCGGAGCCTTGTTACCCCCGTCTGCACCCCACGGACCCACACATGTGTGTGTGTGTGTGTGTGTGTTTGTGTGTGTGTGTGTGTGTGTGTGTGTGTGTGTGTGTGAGAAGAAGAGAGAGAGAGAGAGAGAGAGAAGAGAGAGAGAGAGAGAGAGAGAGAGAGGAAGAGAGAGAGAGAGGGCAATATCTAGACAGAAACATTTTTCAATATATATATATATATATATATATATATATATATATATATATATATATAATATATATATATATATATATATATATATATATATATATATATATATATATATATATATATTCAAGGTAGTAGGTTGGTAGACAGCAGCCGCCCAGGGAGGTACTACCGTCCTGCCAAGTGAGTGTACAAGGAAAACCTGTAATTGTTTTACATGATGGTAGGATTGCTGGTGTCTTTTTTTTCTGTCTCATAAACATGCAAGATTTCAGGTATGTCTTGCTACTTCTACTTACACTTAGGCCACTACTACACATACATGTACAAGCATATATATACACACCCCTTTGGGTTTTCTTCTATTTTCTTTCTAGTTCTTGTTCTTGTTTATTTCCTCTTATCTCCATAGGGAAGTGGAACAGAATTCTTCCTCCGTAAGCCATGCGTGTTGTAAGAGGCGACTAAAATGCCGAGAGCAAGGGGCTAGTAACCCCTTCTCCTGTATATATTACTAAATGTAAAAGGAGAAACTTTCGTTCTTCCTTTTGGGCCACCCCGCCTCGGTGGGATACGGCCGGTGTGTTGAAAGAAAGATATATATATATATATATATATATATATATATATATATATATATATATATATATATATATATAGTTGTGGTGTGATTGTGTGTGGTGTGTGTGTGTGTGTGTGTGTGTGTGTGTGGTGTTTCCTTTCTTTCGATCTGTTTTCTCCCACACCATCACTCTCCCACATAATCTCTCTCACACTCTCCCACACCATCACTTTCCCACACCATCACTTTCCCACACCATCACTCTCCCACACCATCACTCTCCCACACCATCACTCTCTCACTCTCACTCCTCCTCCACACTCTCACACTCCCAAACCATCACTCTCCCACACCATCACTCTCACACACTCTCACACACTCTTTCACGCCATAACGCTCCCACACCACTCTCCACACCATCACTCTCCCATATAATCTCTCTCACACTCTCCCACACCATTACTTTCCCACACCATCACTTTCCCACACTATCACTCTCCCACACCATCACTCTCACTATCCCAAACTTCACTATCCCACACCTTCACTCCCCTCCCACACCCATCACTCTCCCACACCATCACTCTTTCACACCATAACGCTCCCACACCATCACTCTCCCACACCATCACTTTCCGCATCATCAGTCTCCCACATCATCACTATCCCACATCATCAGTCTCCCACATCATCACTCTCCCACACCATCACTCTCCTACATTGTCACACACTCCCACACCATCACTCTCCCACACACACTCTCACACCATCACTCTTCCACACACACTCCCACACCATCGCTCTCCCACATTCCCACAAACATTCTCACTCTGTCAATCTCCCACAGGTGTTATCTTACTGGATGAAGATCACATCGTTATCTTGCGTATATCCCGTTATACTGTTATCTTCAAGACCCAAGGAGGTGAGTGTTATCTCTGATCATTTAAACTCACTGACACTTACCTATATATACTCACACTCAGTGGCAGAGGAGAGATCCATACAGAGTTTTATGAATAGGTACGACAGGGCCCACCCACCCACCCAAGTGAGAGTAAACCAGGCCAGGGTAGAGGCGGGGTCAGGAGCTAAGACTTGACCCATGCAACAGCAATCTCTTGAAAGCAATGAGCTGAGTGCACACACACACACACACACACACACACACACACACACACGTATCACAGTGGGCACCTGTGACGAGCGGGGTCCCACAGGGGTCAGTCCTAGAACCAGTGCTATTCTTGGTATATGTGAACATGACGGAAGAGATACTCAGAAGTGTCCCTGTTTGCAGATGATGTGAAGTTAATGAGGAGAATTAAATCAGATGCGGACCAGACAGGTCTACGAAGAGACCTGGACAGGCTGGACGCGTGGTCCAGTAACTGGCTCCTAGAATTTAACCCTGCCAAACGCAAAGTGTTGAATATCGGAGAAGGGCAAGGAAGACCACAGACAGAGTATAGGCTAAGCGGCCAAAGACTGCAAACCTCACTCAAGGAGAAAGATCTAGGGGTGAGTATAATGCCGAGTACGTCGCCAGAAGTACACATTAACCAGATAACTGCTGCGGCATTTGGGCGCTTGGCAAACCTGAGAATAACGTTCCGGTACCTCAGTAAGGAATCGTTCAAGACTTTATACACTGTGTACGTCAGGCCGATACTGGAGTATGCAGCACCAGTTTGGAACCCACACCTGGTCAAACACGTCAAGAAATTAGAGAAAGTGCAAAGATTTGCAACAAGACTAGTCCCAGAGCTAAGGGGATTGTCCTAAGAAGAAAGGTTAAGGGAAATTGGCCTGACGACACTGGAGGACAGGAAGGTCAGGGAACACACATATAAAATACTGCGCGGAATAGACGAGGTGAAAAAGACAGGATGTTCCAGAAATGGGACACAGAAACAAGGAGTCACAAAGTTGTCAGGCAGTGAAATAGCCTAGAAAGTGACGTAGTGGAGGCAGGAACCATACATAGCTTTAAGACGAGGTATGATAAAGCACACGGAGCAGGTAGAGAGAGGACCTAGTAGCAATCAGTGAAGAGGCGGGGCCAGGAGCTATGAATCGACCCCTGCAACCACAAATAGGTAAGTACACACACACACATAAACACACATAGCAGCGGCCATTGGTCAGGTTTTTACCTGAAGATTCTTCCAATGAATACTGTTGCTATTAATGATAATAATAACTATAATGATGATAATGAATGTTGTTATGATTGTTATTACGGTTGTTGTGTGGTACAGGTATGGCCAGCTGTAGCAGCGACGGTACAGAAGATAGGAGGGTGCGGTGTGGCTGGGTGTGTGCACCAGAGTGACGGTAGAGCGCACCTCACCAGCCTGGAGGTCAGTGCCAGGAACAACAGTGACACACAGGCACTGGACAAGACCAGGAGATTCTCTCACTCTGCAGACACAACCTTCCTCTCCCTCTCACCACAACACTCTACTCTGCCACCCACGCCCGCACCCACGCCTGCACCCACGCCAGCACCCACGCCTGCATTAGCTAGAGTGTGACGGGTGAATGGCAAAATATAGCACTACACGCCTTTACTTTATTTATGTTTAACCAAAAAAATATCTTACAGTGTAAAAGTGAAATTTCCTAAAATGTTTGGAAAAAAATAAAAAAAAGGTAAAAATTTTATCATAAATATTTTTTTTATTTCTATAAAATATTAAAATTTTACTCAACCTTTTATCTTAAATGGAAATGATTAACTTCGAAAAATGCTAAAATCTTGGAAAAAAAAAGCCTCTGGAGGTAAACATAATACCCAGTTTCAGGTGTAGGTACGATAAGGCCCAAGAGATTAGAAATCAGTGATGACGATCGAGTGGTCTAGGAGGGGCCAAGAGCTGAGTCTCGACCTCTGCAAACACAACTCGGTGGATCTGTGATAGGTTAGGGAGACCTGTACCGGAGTTCTCTAGAACCCTTGACTGGTTTATTTTGCACCAGAGGAGCATTCCAGGACTCCTGACTGGTTTATTTTGCACCAGACGAGCATTCCAGGACTCCTGACTGGTTTATTTTGCACCAGAGGAGCATTCCAGGACTCCTGACTGGTTTATTTTGTACCAGACGAGCATTCCAGGACTCCTGACTGGTTTATTTTGCACCAGACGAGCATTCCAGGACTCCTGACTGGTTTATTTTGCACCAGAGGAGCATTCCAGGACTCCTGACTGGTTTATTTTGCACCAGAGGAGCATTCCAGGACTCCTGATTGGTTTATTTTGCACCAGAGGAGCATTCCAGGACTCCTGACTGGTTTATTTTGCACCAGAGGAGCATTCCAGGACTCCTGATTGGTTTATTTTGCACCAGAGGAGCATTCCAGGACTCCTGGCTGGTTTATTTTGCACCACAGGAGCATTCCAGGATTCCTGACTGGTTTATTTTGCACCAGAGGAGCATTCCAGGACTCCTGGCTGGTTTATTTTTCACCACAGGAGCATTCCAGGATTCCTGACTCGTTTATTTTGCACCAGAGGAGCATTCCAGGACTCCTGGCTGGTTTATTTTGCACCACAGGAGCATTCCAGGATTCCTGACTGGTTTATTTTGCACCAGAGGAGCATTCCAGGACTCCTGGCTGGTTTATTTTGCACCAGAGGAGCATTCCAGGACTCCTGACTGGTTTATTTTCCACCAGACGAGCATTCCAGGACTCCTGACTGGTTTATTTTCCACCAGACGAGCATTCCAGGACTCCTGACTGGTTTAATTTGCACCAGAGGAGCATTCCAGGGCTCCCGACTGGTTTATTTTGCACCAGAGGAGCATTCCAGGACTCCTGACTGGTTTATTTTGCACCAGAGGAGCATTCCAGGACTCCTGACTTGTTTATTTTACACCAGACGAGCATTCCAGGGCTCCTGACTGGTTTAATTTGCACTAGAGAAGCATTCCAGGGCTCCTGACTGGTTTAATTTGCACCAGAGGAGCATTCCAGGACTCCTAACTGGTTTATTTTGCACCAGAGGAGCATTCCAGGACTCCTGACTGGTTTATTTTGCACCAGACGAGCATTCCAGGACTCCTGACTTGTTTAATTTGCACCAGAGGAGCATTCCAGGGCTCCTGACTGGTTTAATTTGCACCAGAGGAGCATTCCAGGACTCCTGACTGGTTTATTTTGCACCAAAGAGCATTCCAGGACTCCTGACTGGTTTAATTTGCACCAGAGGAGCATTCCAGGGCTCCTGACTGGTTTAGTTTGCACCAGAGGAGCATTCCAGGACTCCTGACTGGTTTAATTTGCACCAGAGGAGCATTCCAGGGCTCCTGACTGGTTTAATTTGCACCAGAGGAACATTCCGGGACTCCTGACTGGTTTATTTTGCACCAGAGGAGCATTCCAGGACTCCTGACTGGTTTATTTTGCACCAGAAGAGCATTCCAGGACTCCTGACTGGTTTAATTTGCACCAGAGGAGCATTCTAGGGCTCCTGACCGGTTTAATTTGCACCAGAGGAGCATTCCAGGACTCCTGACTGGTTTAATTTGCACCAGAGGAGCATTCCAGGACTCCTGACTGGTTTAATTTGCACCAGAGGAGCTCTCCAGAACTCCTGACTGGTTTAATTTGCACCAGAGGAGCATTCCAGGACTCCTGACTGGTTCAGTTTGTACCAGAGGAGCTCTTCAGGACTCCTGATTGTAACCAAACTAGTCATAGCGTCTTAATGAGCCACAGAATTAAAGGAAATGTAGTTGAAGTATACAAATGGAAAACATTTGATCAATTGAGAGAATATAAAAAAGTGTTGAAAATATCTAACCGAGACGGAACTCGCAGCAATGGATTCAAAATGGACAAATTCAGATTTAGAAAGGTTATGGAGAAGTGGTGGTTTGGTAATAGAGTTGTAAAGATTGAAAACAAGAAACTCCTAGGTAGTGTTATTGAAGAAATTTGAGTAGCTTAGGTTGGACGGGTACATGAGTGGGTGTGGACAGGTATGAGTTAGATGTGCCTAGTATGGCCCAATGGGTCTACTGTATAGCTCCACCATTTTTATTTTTTTCTCAAGTTTTGAGGAGAATAAAATAATTAAGCTCTACATCAGAGAGGACCTGTGTGGATCATTCCCAATTTGTCTGGGCATAAATCAACCTTCCCATATATGTATCAGGTGCTACTGCAATCACAACATTTGCGTTCTTAATGTTAGGCACGAATCCTCATTTTCAACACTAACTGGCACTGATCTGCCAACAGCAAGTAAAGGCAGATCGTCTGATCGTAAAGCAGAACTTACCTTTCTTGCCTTTGGAATCTCAACGCACGAATCATTTAAATACTGACACATTTCTCAGCAAAATTTTCTGGGAAACATCTGAGAAGATAACAGCATTAGTTCAGTCACTGGAAACCTGGTTGATGTAAGGATAGCGGCATGTAACTTAAGGTTGATTAATGGGGTTCAAAGGTCAGTAAGACTGCACCAGACAGGAATACTTTTATTACTAAAGTAGGAATTATTTATTATTATTAAAGATTCGCCGGTATTCTCCCGGCCCGGGCCTTTTCCAAGTGGTGGCCCGGCCTTGGCTCCCTCTTTAGGGAGTGTCTGAGACCTAAGTCTCCCATGGGAGGAGGCACAAGTACCTCCTCATCTTTGGGACCAACTGTCCCCAGGCCTAGCCACAAGCTAGGCCTCTCTGGTCTGCCATCCCCGCCCCAAGGGGGCAAATGGGAATGACAGTCTTATGAGCTAAAGGCTCGGGCTCAGGCACCTACCCTACCCTAGAAGGGTTAGGCATGGTGTCGATGAAAAGTAGGAATTAAAGTAATCTCAGCTTATACATTCTGAGAGAAATACACCTACCAGTATATAGGATATATGAAACTGGTTTCTTTTTTCTAATTATATACAGTGCATTTCTTTTATATGAAATTTAGTTTATATACGTTATATTTGCTTAAACAGTAATTTACTAGTCTGTTATTGTTTGAATTAATTGTATTTTTTACGCAGATGTTTTGCAAATACCAAAACCTTTGTTTACTGACACTACAGGAGTAACTAAAGAAGAATAAAATGATATACATATTATCAAGTCTGAGTCAACTACATGTAGTGAAGTGATGCTCCTTCCCCCCCTGCCTCTGATGATCCCCCCCCCACACACTGTACACAGTGTACGTCAGGACCATACTGGAGTACGCAGAACCAGTATGGAGCACACCTGGCTAAGTACGTTTGCAACAATACTAGTCCCGGAGCTATGGGGTATGTCCTACGACTAGAGGTTAAGGGAAATCGACCTGACGACACTGGACGATAGGAGATATAGGGATGACATGATTACGACATACAAAATACTAAGAGAAACTGACGAGGTAGATAGGGACGGAATGTTTGAGATGGGACACAGCAACAAGGGGACACGACTGAAAGTTGAAAACTAAGATTTATAAGGGTGTTAAGTAGCATTTCTTCAGCCTCAGAGTGGTCAGAAAGTGAAACAATCTGAAGAGTGACGTAGTAGAGGCAGGATCCATACATAGCTTTAAGAAGAGGCACGATAAGGTTCGTGTAGCGGGGAGTGTGGACCTAGTAGTGACCAGCGAAGAGGCGGGGCCAGGAGCTGTGAACCGACCCCTGCAACCACATATAGGTGATTACACATGGTTTCAGAGCTAAGGGGAATGTCCTATGAAGAAAGGTTAAGGGAAATCGGTCTGACGGCACTGGAGGACAGGAAGGTCAGGGGAGACTTGATAACGACATACAAAAATACTGCGTGGAATAGATAAGGTGGACAGACAGAATGTTCCAGAGATGGGACACAGAAACAAGGGGTCACATTTGGAAGATGAAGACTCAGATGAGTCAAGGGGATGTTAGGAAGTGTTTCTTCAGCCACAGAGTTGTTAGGAAGTGGAACAGTCTGGCAAGTGATGTAGTGGAAGCAGGAACCATACATAGTTTTAAGACGAGGTATGATAAAGCTCATGGAGCAGGGAGAGGGAGGACCCAGTAGCGGTCAGTGAACAGGCGGGGCCAGGAGGTGAGTCTCGACCCCTGCAACCACAATTAGGTGAGTACACTGGGGTAAGTGGACAACTCACAGTGATCAATGTGACGCATCTCTGGCTCTGACGTCATCATTTATCACAACAAAAGGGATTAGAGTTGCATGACGCCACAACCATCAGCGCCCCTGATTGGTTAACAATGTTATGACGTCATAACCCCCACAGCCCGTGACTGGTTAGCATCGTTATGACGTCAGAACCACAGGCGTCACAGACTTGTTAACTTCACTTGACTAATAAACTTGTGTTATATGGCAACTTTATTTTATTATTTTATTGTGTATCAGAAAATTATTGTAATAAAAATATATTTACTTTGTGTTTGACTTGAGTCCTAAAACTGAGGTGAAGGTGCTTGTTTGTTAGTAAACACTGAGGTGCTTGTTTGTTAGTAAACACTGAGGTGCTTGTTTGTTAGTAAACACTGAGGTGCTTGTTTGTTAGTAAACACTGAGGTGCTTGTTTGTTAGTAAACACTGAGGTGCTTGTTTGTTAGTAAACACTGATGGTGCTTGTTTGTTAGTAAACACTGAGGTGCTTGTTTGTTAGTAAACACTGAGGTGCTTGTTTGTTAGTAAACACTGAGGTGAAGGTGCTTGTTTGTTAGTAAACACTGAGGTGAAGGTGCTTGTTTGTTAGTAAACACTGAGGTGTTTTGTTAGAACACTGAGGTGAAGGTGCTTGTTTGTTAGTAAACACTGAGGTGTTTTGTTAGTAAACACTGAGGTGTTTTGTTAGTAAACACTGAGGTGAAGGTGCTTGTTTGTTAGTAAACACTGAGGTGTTTTGTTAGTGAACACTGAGGTGTTTTGTTAGTAAACAATGAGGTGAAGGTGCTTGTTTGTTAGTAAACACTGAGGTGAAGGTGCTTGTTTGTTAGTAAACACTGAGGTGTTTTGTTAGTAAACACTGAGGTGTTTTGTTAGTAAAAACTGAGGTGTTTTGTTAGTAAACACTGAGGTGTTTTGTTAGTAAAAACTGAGGTGTTTTGTTAGTAAACACTGAGGTTTTGTTAGTAAACACTGAGGTGTTTTGTTAGTAAACACTGAGGTGTTTTGTTAGTAAAAACTGAGGTGTTTTGTTAGTAAACACTGAGGTGTTTTGTTAGTAAACACTGAGGTGTTTTGTTAGTAAAAACTGAGGTGTTTTGTTAGTAAACACTGAGGTGTTTTGTTATTAAAAACTGAGGTGTTTTGTTAGTAAAAACTGAGGTGTTTTGTTAGTAAACACTGAGGTTTTGTTAGTAAACACTGAGGTGTTTTGTTAGTAAACACGGAGGTGTTTTGTTAGTAAAAACTGAGGTGTTTTGTTAGTAAACACTGAGGTGTTTTGTTAGTAAACACTGAGGTGTTTTGTTAGTAAAAACTGAGGTGTTTTGTTAGTAAACACTGAGGTTTTGTTAGTAAACACTGAGGTTTTGTTAGTAAACACTGAGGTTTTGTTAGTAAACACTGAGGTGTTTTGTTAGTAAACACTGAGGTGTTTTGTTAGTAAACACTGAGGTGTTTTCTTAGTAAACACTGAGGTGTTTGTTAGTAAAACTGAGGTGTTTTGTTAGTAAACACTGAGGTGTTTTGTTAGTAAACACTGAAGTGTTTTGTTAGTAAAAACTGAGGTGTTTTGTTAGTAAACACTGAGGTGTTTTGTTAGTAAACACTGAGGTGTTTTGTTAGTAAAAACTGAGGTGTTTTGTTAGTAAACACTGAGGTGTTTTGTTAGTTAAAACTGAGGTTTTGTTAGTAAACACTGAGGTTTTGTTAGTAAACACTGAGGTTTTGTTAGTAAACACTGAGGTGTTTTGTTAATAAACACTGAGGTGTTTTGTTAGTAAAAACTGAGGTGTTTTGTTAGTAAACACTGAGGTGTTTTGTTAGTAAAAACTGAGGTGTTTTGTTAGTAAACACTGAGGTGTTTTGTTAGTAAACACTGAGGTGTTTTGTTAGTAAAAACTGAGGTGTTTTGTTAGTAAACACTGAGGTGTTTTGTTAGTAAACACTGAGGTGTTTTGTTAGTAAACACTGAGGTGTTTTGTTAGTAAAAACTGAGGTGTTTTGTTAGTAAACACTGAGGTGTTTTGTTAGTAAAAACTGAGGTTTTGTTAGTAAACACTGAGGTTTTGTTAGTAAACACTGAGGTTTTGTTAGTAAACACTGAGGTGTTTTGTTAGAAAACACTGAGGTGTTTTGTTAGTAAAAACTGAGGTGTTTTGTTAGTAAACACTGAGGTTTTGTTAGTAAACACTGAGGTTTTTTTAGTAAACACTGAGGTGTTTTGTTAGTAAACACTGAGGTGTTTTGTTAGTAAAAACTGAGGTTTTGTTAGTAAACACTGAGGTTTTGTTAGTAAACACTGAGGTTTTGTTAGTAAACACTGAGGTGTTTTGTTAGTAAACACTGAGGTGTTTTGTTAGTAAACACTGAGGTTTTGTTAGTAAACACTGAGGTTTTGTTAGTAAACACTGAGGTTTTGTTAGTAAACACTGAGGTGTTTTGTTAGTAAACACTGAGGTTTTGTTAGTAAACACTGAGGTTTTGTTAGTAAACACTGAGGTTTTGTTAGTAAACACTGAGGTTTTGTTAGTAAACACTGAGGTGTTTTGTTAGTAAACACTGAGGTGTTTTGTTAGTAAACACTGAGGTGTTTTGTTAGTAAACACTGAGGTGTTTTGTTAGTAAAACACTGAGGTGTTTTGTTAGTAAACACTGAGGTGTTTTGTTAGTAAACACTGAGGTGTTTTGTTAGTAAACACTGAGGTGTTTTGTTAGTAAACACTGAGGTGTTTTGTTAGTAAACACTAAGGGGTTGGTGTTTTCTTAATAAACACTGAGGAGATGGCGTTATGTTTGTTAGTAAACACTGAGGTAATGGCGTTATGTTTGTTAGTAAACACTGGGGTGTTTTGTAAGTAAACACTGAGGTGTTTTGTTTGTTAGTAAACACTGTGACGGTGTTTTGTCAGTAAACAGAACAGCTGTTCAACATCTTCGTACAGGCTGGAGGATTTCGAGAAAATAAAGAATATCGTTTAGCATGTCAGTTGATCTCAGAAATGTATCCCTGTATTTCAAAAGCCTAGTCTCCTCTACTTCAATGATCTCCAGGTATCCCTGTATCTCACAAGCCCAGCCTCCTCTACTTCAAAAGGGAGTTCATAAGGGAATCAGATTTGATGCAAGGGAGGGTAGCTCCAATTCCTTGGATCAGGAGCCGCTAGCCGGCATCAGAGCACCACTTTGGAAGGAACTCACCAGTCAAAGATGCAGCAACATCCTGACTGGCAGACTAAAATTCGTAAAAATCTTCAATCAGGGTCAATTGAATTCCCGATTTTCCAATAATCAGATACTGGCAGACAACGGTTGAAAACAGGAACAACATACGTTCCAGAACAAGCTGTTACTGGGACAACGGTGCCTTGTCTCTCTCTCTCTCTCTCTCTATACATATATATATATATATATATATATATATATATATATATATATTATATATATATATATATATATATATATATATATATATAATATATATAATATATATATATATAATATATAATAATATATATATATATATATATATATATATATATATATATATATATATATATATATATATATATATGTCGTGCCGAATATGTAAAACTGGTCAATTAGCAAGAACTCATTTAAAATTAAGTCCTTTCTAAAATTTTCTCTTATACGCTTAAATATATATATTTTTCATTAATGTTGATATAAAAATTTATAATTTTGCACCAAAAGGAACTTAGCAAACTTACCTAACCTTATTATAACAAGCTCAATTTATTTTAGCCTAACCCAACTAAATATATTTTAGATTTGTTTACAATAATTTAATACTAAACAAACACAGTGAAATATATTTTTTCGTTAGGTTCAGAATGATTTTGGCGAAATTATTGCATACACAAATTTTCACTTGTCCTATATGACAATATGAGAGTTGCTATTTAAGCCAAGATCGCAAGTTCTGCCTATTCGGCACGACATATATATATATATATATATATATATATATATATATATATATATATATATATATATATATATATATATATATATATATATATATATATATATATATATATATATATGAAAGGTAGGGGGGGGTGTGGACCAGGTGTTTACAGTGAAACATGTAAGTGAACAGTATTTAGATAAGGCTAAAGAGGTCTTTGTGGCATTTATGGATTTGGAAAAGGCGTATGACAGGGTGGATAGGGGGGCAATGTGGCAGATGTTGCAGGTGTATGGTGTAAGAGGTAGGTTACTGAAAGCAGTGAAGAGTTTTTATGAGGATAGTGAGGCTCAAGTTAGAGTATGTAGGAAAGAGGGAAATTATTTCCCAGTAAAAGTAGGCCTTAGACAAGGATGTGTGCTGTCACCGTGGTTGTTTAATATATTTATAGATGGGGTTGTAAGAGAAGTAAATGCGAGGGTCTTGGCAAGAGGTGTGGAGTTAAAAGATAAAGAATCACACATAAAGTGGGAGTTGTCACAGTTGCTCTTTGCTGATGACACGGTGCTGTTGGGAGATTCTGAAGAGAAGTTGCAGAGATTGGTGGATGAATTTGGTAGGGCGTGCA
This sequence comes from Cherax quadricarinatus, assembly GCF_026875155.1. Taxonomy (NCBI): domain Eukaryota; kingdom Metazoa; phylum Arthropoda; class Malacostraca; order Decapoda; family Parastacidae; genus Cherax; species Cherax quadricarinatus. Next base: position 14,016,388 of record NC_069459.1, on the reverse strand, counting down.
AAAGAAGAAAATTAAAAGTGAATACAGGAAAGAGTAAGGTTATGAGGATAACAAAAAGATTAGGTGATGAAAGATTGGATATCAGATTGGAGGGAGAGAGTATGGAGGAGTGTAATGTATCAGATATTTGGGAGTGGACGTGTCAGCGGATGGGTCTATGAAAGATGAGGTGAATCATAGAATTGATGAGGGGAAAAGGGTGAGTGGTGCACTTAGGAGTCTGTGAGACAAAGAACTTTGTCCTTGGAGGCAAAGAGGGGAATGTATGAGAGTATAGTTTACCAACGCTCTTATGTGGGTGTGAAGCATGGGTGATGAATGTTGCAGCGAGGAGAAGGCTGGAGGCAGTGGAGATGTCATGTCTGAGGGCAATGTGTGGTGTGAATATAATGCAGAGAATTCGTAGTTTGGAAGTTAGGAGGAGGTGCGGGATTACCAAAACTGTTGTCCAGAGGGCTGAGGAAGGGTTGTTGAGGTGGTTCGGACATGTAGAGAGAATGGAGCGAAACAGAGTGACTTCAAGAGTGTATCTTTTTTTTTTTATATTTTATTTAGAACAATACAATACAAGAGATAGATAAAGACAAAAACAGGTCTTACACAGAATAAATCATTAACAACCACACAAACATGAACTTGAGATAACACAAATATCCCTCCTCACCCATACATGAAAACCCCTACACCTATGATAACCAATAAACGACTAATTCCAATTGCATTGGTATATGATTAACAAAACACACCATAATATGCATATATTGTCACTTTGTAAATTATACAGTAGGACACCTTATACGTTAAATACAATTAACGTAATGTATTGAGAATAAGGTAAAAGCAATATGTTCATCAAACACAGAATATATTAATAAACAAGGATCCAACACACTGACACCTCTACAAGCATCTAAAACATGCATATGAATAACATACATAGAACAATGTCCCACTGCAAAATCAAACACATATATTGAGTATACTCGTCACAAACCATGAATACACATCATACGCCCAAGTTCATACACATTCACCCGCTACATACCAGGAGGCGACCCCGTTTCCACCCCTGACAGCCCATCAACATAACACATTGTACCATCCCTACCCTGCCCCACCCACCTAATTTACAAATTTAATAAAACCTCTAATGTAAGGCCTCTATATCCCTCAGAGAAATCCCGCTCCCACCTCCTCCCATAAAGTTCTCTATTACGGCACAACGTTTTATAAAACGTAACAGCCAATACCCTCCTCTTCACCTCACTTACCCCTTTCCCCCTCATTCCCACATAATGTAGACATAATCTACCATAATGTACCCCACAGCCCTAATAATACTTTCATCCATACCCCCCACATCAAGACTCATATGCCGCAGAACAGAGAAGTATTGACCACTTATCTTATGCAACACCCTGCTCAACCAACCCCTGACGCTCCCAACCCCTCACAAAAATACACTACATGGAATGCAGAATCCTACCCCGCCACATATTCCACATAACCCCCCCCTCAACCACCCGTCTAGCTCGTAAGACCACTCCCGATGGTAAAATCCCATGCAAAAACCGATACATCACCTCACGTCCACGGGGTTGTAACCTTAACCTACCAAACCTTCTCCATATACATCCCCAGTCATACATGGGGAAAATCCCCTCCACCGGAGCCACAACCTCTTTCCGCCGACATCCTACACAGCCTACTTATTTTTACCTTACCCAGATCCCTAACCATCACCACTGCCCTCAAAATAGTTTCACACTCCCTCAACTCCGTCCCAGAAAACATGCGTTTCAATTTATTGTGTACCTTAACCACCCCCCCCCACTCACACCCTCCCTCATCACCTCCCTTTTAATGAAGATACATTTGACCCTCCTCTTTAAGTTCATTAAACCCAACCCCCCCTGACGCACAGGTAACATTACTACATCCCTTCTAAGCCAATCACAAACCTGAACCCCACAAAAATTTAAAAACCCCTCTAAGTATAGTTGCAATTGCCGTCCCCGTTAAAGGGAACACGGCAGCCACATGCCAAACCTTGCTATACAATAAAAACGTTAATTACAATGGCACGCTGCACAAGGGTCAAATGATAAGGCCGCAATGCTCCCAATCGACCCAGTATCCTTTTCTACCAACCTGACCGAATTATTAACACATGCAACCTCAAGATCATCTGATAGATGAGACCACAAATTTTTAATGACATCACCCCCGCTTCTTTACGACTGCACTACCCCACTCGACCCTCTCCCCCCAAGTTCCTAACCCCATTAACATGGACTTCTCCGAATTTACCCTCATACCAGTTGCACATGCAAACGTGTCGACCACTCCATCTAAGGCGTTTATGGACATCCCCTCTCTAACCAATACAGTGGTATCATCTACATACCCCATGAGAACAGGCCAAACGCCCCCAGTACCCCCCCAACCCCTTCACTAACGCCCATATGGCGCTCCACCATTCTATAAAAGGGGTCCTGTATGCATGCAAATAAAAGCTGTGACATAGGACACCCCTGTCTAAGACCTCTGCCCATTACAATCCTCCCCCCTAATCTTCCATTAATCTGTACTCTCACCATTGCCCCTCTATATAACGCCTCTACCCATCCCACTATTTCTTCCCCATAGCCCTGTTTCCTAAGGAGAGCTCTCAACGCCTCTCGCTCCACCCTATCATAAGCTCCTTGCCAGTCTAGTGCAACCAAACCCCCCCTTCCCCCCCTTTTTCTTCCACGAAATCCCTTAAAAGACCATGTCCCACCCCCATAGACCTACCTGGCAACCCAAACTGGGTTCCGATACAACCCTCCCTACAACACACTTGATCCTATTTCCTAAAATTTTTGCAAATAACTTATAATCCGCGCATAACAACGATATTGTTCTATAGTCCCTGAGCGAACGCTGTTCCTTACCCTTCGGTACCAAAACAACTACAGCTGTTGCCTGTCTTTCACCCAACCTTCCCCTTACCTTCATCAAGTTCAGTAACCTCACCAAAAAACCTTTTTATTAACTCCCAATGCTGTTGATAAAACTCCGCCGGCAGTCCATCGATTCCCGGTGCTTTGCCCTTTCGCATGGCACTCAAAGCTCTCCATATTTCCCCCTCAGTTATGTCCCCCCCCCAAAGCTTCCTATCACTGTGTCCTAACCTACATGGCACACTTCCACACACCCTCTCTAAATCCCTAATCCTACCCCTTCCTCCCGCCAATACTTTCGTACCACTTATCCGCAAACACCCCATCCCGTCCGTAGTGTGGATAACCTGACCCGCCCTATAACCCTCCCACCGACTCAAGAACCTCCAAACATGGAATAGCTGTTGCCTGCTGACGTTGTTTTTGTCTGCGCAACACACACGAAGACGGCCTATCTTCCCCATAACACCTCCTCCACCCCCGCCATTACTCTCACCGCTTGGAACCGCTCGTCCTGAATTTCCCGCAAACCGCTCTTTAAGTATCATAATGTTGTCCATCGGATAGACACCCTCTACTGTCCTTTTACATAACAACCCCATAACCTGTCCTCCAAATAATTAATCAACCCAAATTTTAAAGAATTAATCCTTTTCCCCTCCCTCACTAATATGCCGAATCCGGTCCTTAGCCACACCATCCCACCACGTCACCACGTCCTCCACACCTTGTACCTCCTCAGTTAATCTCTCCCACAGCTCCCAAAACCCCCCCAACCCCTCCTCATCTTCCAACAGACTCGTATTTAATTTCCAATATCCCCTAGAGTACAAGCTAGAGAATCCCACTCTACTTCTGCGACAACCGCCCTATGATCTGAAAAAGCTAGGTCAATAGTACGGACAGACTTTGACAATACCTTATGAGATATATACAACCTGTCTAACCTAGCCGCGTAACCTCACCTCACGAAAGTTATGCTCCACCTCCACGCTCCCCCACCTACCACATCCCTCAACTGAACGTCCACCAAAAGATTGCGTAATGCTGTCAACATATGCCCCGCCCCTCGTGGTTCCACATCCGCTCTCCTGATCACACAATTCCAGTCCCCACCTACGATGGCCACTTCAGGTAAACCACGGAAAGCAAAAACTAGATCATCACACACAAAATCCCTCTTTACTTTCATATCATTTTTCAGCTGTGCAACACACTTACAAAGGTTACCTCTGCCCCATCCACCACCCATCCACACGCAACAACCCTCCCCCCCCACCCCTTCACGTCTTTGCAACACAAACGGGCTCGCCTCCTTTATCAATAAACCCACACCACCTTTCAAACGTGCCGATGGCAGAGTCAACACCTTATACCCTTCCACCTCGAGCACTCTACCCTCCCTGAAATTATGCTCTTGTAGAAAGACTATGTCCACTCTGTATCGACGTAAGAGCATACGAAAGCATTCCCTCTTCACACCAGTACACAGTCCATTCACATTCACAGTCATGCACTTAAGGCCTTTCTAAAGCTTCCAACCCTTTCTCCTCTCACCCTTCCCAGGGCCTCTTGCCCCAGGGTCAACATGTGGTTTGTCACCATCCACCCCCCCCCCTTTCGATGCCTCTTATCCTGGCTGTCACGAGAATATACATCCTTCCTCCCAGACCTCTGCACGGGCGTCAGGACATCATCTGAGTCTGACGCAGCCGCCCTCTTCCTCGTGACACTCTCTACCGCCATACTGTCTTCCGAAGATTCCTCACAGTGAACATCAACCTCTACTGTGACCTGTCGCACAGAGCTCGGTGACTCCTCTCTGTGCCTACAGTTGTCCTCCTTCCTTCTCGTGCCTGTCCCGCCACACTCTCCTTTCAACTCAGGCACCATTTCACGGACCAAGCCATTATCCTCGCCCGAAGAAGGTAAAGTTTTCAATACCTCGTCGAGCTCCTCCTCCAGCTCTTGCACCTCCTGCTGAATTAGCACTCCTCCCCCGTCAACCGGCAAAGTGGCCATTTTTTGGCTCCACACAACTCGTGCCTCGCCCATCATGCACCACAAGAGACTCTTCTACAATTTCACTCCACAGACGGCCATCTCCTCGGTTTCCTTTGGAATTCCCTCAACGACATCCACACCTGTAACTGGTGCTCCACCTGTTTGCGCCGGCGCCCTCCACTGCTCCCACACATCGCTGCCATATGGTCATACTCCCCACACAACCTGCATGTCCGTCGCTGCCAGCATACGCCACTAGAATCTGGGTCCTAAACTCCGGCATCACGACGTATGACGGGATCGGGTGCCTCAGTGTCATTTTGAGGGAGAATGTACCCTCCGGACGTCCATGTACGCATCTGCCGCCCACTTGCCTTGGGTTGCCAGATGCACGGTACCATAAGCTGCAAACACCTTCCGTAAGTCCTCCTCGTCAGCCTCGAAGGGGACATTTCGCAACTTCACCCACGTATAGTGGCGAGAGCGTCTATGAGTCGCACTTTGACAGCTGGAGTTACATCAATACTCACATGCTCAAATTTCGTCACTAACGACTCGTACACAGCCGTCGAATTTAACTTGACGAATAGACGATAGGCCCCATTCAGGGCCACACCATAAACCTCATCATCCTGCACTCCGTACGTTTCCCGGATGATTGCCGGAAGTAACACCTGCGCCGTAGAGGGGGAAATCGCCCCACGAAGCAGCTCAACGCCGACAGTGTTCACCCTACGTCGGATACTCAGCGCCATATTGTTGCTATGAGAGCTCTCTTGACAAACAGCAGAGGGGTGCTGTGCACAACCGCACTCCACCGCAGTCAGGCAGCTAATGCAAGAGTGTATCAGTCTGTAGTGGAAGGAAGGAGGGGTAGGGGTCGGCCTAGGAAAGGTTGGAGGGAGGGGGGTAAAGGAGTTTTTGTGTGCGAGGGGCTTGGACTTCCAGCAGGCATGCGTGAGCGTGTTTAATAGGAGTGAATGGAGACAAATGGTTTTTAATACTTGACGTGCTGTTGGAGTGTGAGCAAAGTAACATTTATGAAGGGGTTCAGGGAAACCGGCAGGCTGGACTTGAGTCCTGGAGATGGGAAGTACAGTGCCTGCACTCTGAAGGAGGGGTGTTAATGTTACAGTTTAAAAACTGTAGTGTAAAGCATCCTTCTGGCAAGACAGTGATGGAGTGAATGATGGTGAAAGTTTTTCTTTTTCGGGCCACCCTGCCTTGGTGGGAATCGGCCAGTGTGATAATAATATATATATAATATATAATATATATATTATATATATATTATATATTTTATATATAATATATATATATATATATATATATATATATATATATATTTTCAACAAGTCGGCCGTCTCCCACAGAGGCAGGGTGACCCAAAAAAGAAAGAAAATCCCAAAAAGAAAATACTTTCATCATCATTCAACACTTTCACCACACTCGCACATTATCACTGTTTTTGCAGAGGTGCTCAGAATACAACAGTCTAGAAGCATACACATATAAAGATACACAACATATCCCTCCAAACTGCCAATATCCAAACCCCTCCTTTAAAGTGCAGGCATTGTACTTCCCATTTCCAGGACTCAAGTCCGACTATATGAAAATAACCGGTTTCCCTGAATCCCTTCACTAATATTACCCTGCTCACACTCAACAGATCGTCAGGTCCCAAGTACCATTCGTCTCCATTCACTCCTATCTAACATGCTCACGCACGCTTGCTGGAAGTCCAAGCCCCTTGCCCACAAAACCTCCTTTACCCCCTCTCTCCAACCCTTTCGAGGACGACCCCTAGCCCGCCTTCCTTCCCCTATAGATTTATATGCTTTCCATGTCATTCTACTTTGATCCATTCTCTCTAAATGACCAAACCACCTCAACAACCCTCTTCTGCCCTCTGACTAATACTTTTATTAACTCCACACATTCTCCTAATTTCCACACTCCGAATTTTCTGCATAATATTTACACCACACATTGCCCTTAAACAGGACATCTCCACTGCCTCCAACCGTCTCCTCGCTACTGCATTTACCACCCAAGCTTCACACCCATATAAGAGTGTTGGTACTACTATACTTTCATACATTCCCTTCTTTGCCTCCATAGATAACGTTTTTTGACTCCACATATACCTCAACGCACCACTCACCTTTTTTCCCTCATCAATTCTATGATTAACCTCATCCTTCATAAATCCATCCGCCGACACGTCAACTCCCAAGTATCTGAAAACATTCACTTCTTCCATACTCCTCCTCCCCAATTTGATATCCAATTTTTCTTTATCTAAATCATTTGACACCCTCATCACCTTACTCTTTTCTATGTTCACTTTCAACTTTCTACCTTTACACACATTCCCAAACTCATCCACTAACCTTTGCAATTTTTCTTTAGAATCTCCCATAAGCACAGTATCATCAGCAAAAAGTAACTGTGTCAATTCCCATTTTGAATTTGATTCCCCAAAATTTAATCCCACCCCTCTCCCGAACACCCTAGCATTTACTTCCTTTACAACCCCATCTATAAATATATTAAACAACCATGGTGACATTACACATCCCTGTCTAAGACCTACTTTTACCGGGAAGTAGTCTCCCTCTCTTCTACACACCCTAACCTGAGCCTCACTATCCTCATAAAAACTCTTTACAGCATTTAATAACTTACCACCTATTCCATATACTTGCAACATCTGCCACATTGCTCCTCTATCCACTCTATCATATGCCTTTTCTAAATCCATAAATGCAATAAAAACTTCCCTACCTTTATCTAAATACTGTTCACATATATGCTTCAATGTAAACACTTGATCTACACATCCCTACCCACTCTGAAACCTCCTTGCTCATCCGCAATCCTACATTCTGTCTTACCTCTAATTCTTTCAATTATAACCCTACCGTACACTTTTCCTGGTATACTCAATAAGCTTATTCCTCTATAATTTTTACAGTCTCTTTTGTCCCCTTTCCCTTTATATAAAGAGACTATACATGCTCTCCGCCAATCCCTAGGTACCTTCCCCTCTTTCATACATTTATTAAACAAAAGTACCAACCACTCCAACACTATATCCCCCCCTGCTTTTAACATTTCTGTCATGATCCCATCAGTTCCAGCTGCTTTACCCCCTTTCATTTTACGTAATGCCTCACGTACCTCCCCCACTCCAGGACTCAAGTCTGGCATGCAGGTTTCCCAGAGTCCCTTCATAAATGTTAACCTACTCACACTCCAACAGCACGTCAAGTCGCAAAAAACATTTGTCTCCATTCCCTCCTGTCAAATACACTCACTCCTGTTAAATACGCTCACGTCCAAGCCCCTCGCACACAAAAATCTCCTTTACCCCTTCCCTCCAACTTTTCCTAGGCCGACCCCTACCCCGCCTCCCCTCCACTACAGATTTATACAATCTCAAAGTCATTCTATTTTGTTCCGTCCTCTCTACATGTCCAAACCACCTAAAGAACCCTTCCTCAACCCTCTAGATAATAGTTTCGGTAATCCAAAACCAAGGCCTTGTCTAAGGCCTACTTTTATTGGGAAATAATCTCCCTGTTTCTTACATACTCTAACTTGAGCCTCACTATCCTCATAAAAACTCTTCACTGCTTTCAAAAACCTACCTCCTATACCATACACCTGCAACATCTGCCACACTGCCCCCTATGCACAGTCATACGTCTTTTTCAAATCCATTAATGCCACAAAAACCTCTTTACCCTTATCTAAATACTTCTTAACCTATATGTTTCACTGTAAACACTTTGTCTCTACTCCTCCTACCTTCCCTAAAACCTCCCTGTTCATCTGCTATCCTACTCTCTGTCTTACTCTCAATAATAATTCTACCATACACATTACCAGATATACTCAATAGACTTATTCCCCTATAATTTTTGCATTCTCTTTTGCCCCCTTTGCCTTTATACAAAGGAACTATGCATGCTCTCTGCCAATCCCTAGGTACCTTACCCTCTTCCATACATTTATTAAATAATAGCACCAACTACTCCAAAACTATATCCCCACTTGCTTTTAACATTTCTATCTTCATCCCATCAATTCCAGCTGCTTTGCCCCCCTTTCATTCTACCCACTGCCTCACGAACTTTCCCCACACTCACAACTGGCTCTTCCTCACTCCTACAAGACGTTATTCCTCCTTGCCCTATACACGAAATCACAGCTTCCCTAACTTCATCAACACTGAACAATTCCTCAAAATATTCCCTCCATCGTCCCAATACCTCTAACTCTCCATTTAATAACTCTCCTCTCCTATTTTTAACTTTCAAATCCATTTGTTCCCTGGGCTTCTTCAACTTATTAATCTCACTCCAAAACTTTTTCTTATTTTCAACAAAATTTGTTGATAACATCTCACCCACTCTCTCATTTGCTCTCTTTTTACATTGCTTCACCACTTAACCCTCTATTTGTCTATCCATATACTCTTCCCTCCTTGCACCACTTCTACTTTGTAAAAACATTTCATATGCTAACTTTTTCTCCCTTACTACTCTCTTTACATCATCATTTCACCTGCCCCCACTTTCCTGTAACCACAAACTTCTGCTGAACACTCTAACACTACATTCTTAAACCTGCCCCATACATCTCCGACCCCATTGCCCATAATCTCACTAGCCCATCTATCCTCCAATAGTTGTTTATATCTTACCTAACGAACGAACGAACGAACGAAAGTTCAGGTAAGATCCCAAATGGGATGAGCGGGGAAGACGGGACAGACGAAGAATAGTAGAAATAGAGCCAGGGCTTAACCCAGCAGCGAAGATATCTTACCTTGGCTGTCTCCTCTTTTAGTTCAAAAACCTTCACCTCTCTCTTACTTGCTGCTTTTATTTTCCTTGTATTCCATCTACCTTTTACTCTCACTGCAGCTACAACTAGAAAGTGATCTGATATATCTGTGGCCCATCTATAAACATGCACATCCTGAAGTCTACTCAACAGTCTTTAATCTACCAGTACACAGTCCAACAAACTACCGTAATTACGCCCTACATCATAACTTGTATACTTATCCTCTTTTTCTTAAAATATGTATTACCTATAACTAAACCCCTTACTATACAAAGTTCAATCAAAGGGTTCCCATTATCATTTACACCTGGCACCCCAAACTTATCTACCACACCCTTTCTAAATGTTTCTCTTACTTTAGCATTTAGGTCCCCTACCACAATTACTCTCTCACTTGGTTCAAAAGTTCCTATACATTAGCTAAACATCTTCCAAAATTCTCTCTCTCTCCTCTACACTCCTTCCTTCTTCAGGTGCACACACGCTTATTATGACCCACTTTTCGCATCCGACCCTTATTTTAATCCACATAATCATTGAATTTATACATTTATATTCCCTCTTCTCCTTCCATAACTGATCCTTCAACATTATTGCTACCCCTTCCTTAGCTCTAACTCTCTCAGATACTCCTGACTTAATCCCATTTATTTCTCTCCACTTAAACTCTCCTACCCCTTTCACGTTTGTTTCGCTTAGGGCCAGGACATCCAACTTCTTTTCATTCATAACACCAGCAATCATCTCTTTCTTTTCCTCCGCACTACATCCAAGCATCCCAGTTTTATAAAGTTTTTCTTCTGCAACACAACTGTCCTCAAAGATTTGTTAAGGTATACCATGAATTTTGGAAAGTTCCTAGACTTCACCTTACGAAAGCAGAGAAAGCAAATGCGATAGTAATTATGGACAAAGTAGATTACAGGGGAAAATAAACATAATATTAGGAGACAGGGAAACTCAGGCGCTTCTTAATGTTTCTCAACCTGTTGTAATAGATAATTTTACAGCTGGTCAAGGTTAAATTTTTTGGGAGTTGGGTTATGTTATTAAACTTAAGTATCAAAAAACTTATTTCACACTTGTTTAAACTATAACTGACATTATTGCACACCCACTTAGTAAAAACAAGAATTTACATAAATTATATTATTATTATGCTCATTATTACCTAAATAAACAATTTCCGCAATAATTAACTATTTTCCCGTGTAACAGGTAACATGGTTACTTATAAAATATTAATGGATTTGTACTGGAAAAAATGTACATAATGACGGAAGTATGTTTACCTAACACTCAAAATGCCCAGTATAGTTTTCCTGACATAATCCATCACACTAACAGGATGATTTTTATCATCAACAATTTGTTAGTTACCTAGTAAATAAGAACTAAAGAAAACGTACTCAAGGTGACCTTTTAAAAAAGAAAACGATAAATATTCTGGGAGAGCTTAAGTGCTTAGGAAATTGAGAAGACGAAGTTAAAGAAAATTTTATTTATTTATTTAGAAATTTTAGCATACAAACAGAGGTACAAAAAATACAGGTAAGAGCAGCATGCCAAAGCCACTTACATGCTGATGAAGAAGCGAGGGGCGAGCGATGGGCATCTGAACTGGAGATGAGCGTTAATGAGTAACATTCCTAAGCAATGACACTGTAACAGCTATACACCTCACACACAAAAAAAATCTGGAGAGTGATGTAGTGGAGGCAGGATCCATACAAAGCTTTAAGAAGAGGTATGATAAAGCTCGTGGAGCAGAGAGAGTGGACCTAGTAGCGAACAGTGAAGAGGCGGGGCCAGGAGCTATGACACGACCCATGCAACCACAATTACATGAGTACAATTAGGTGGGTATACACACACACACACACACACACACACACACACACACACACACACACACATGGTGGGTGCAGACGTGGATGCACAAGGCTCTGAGAACCTTAGTGTTTTTAAGGCGAGCAGTAACTGCTAGCAGTAATCAGTGGTAGTGACGTCAGTGAACAATCCTACGAGTGATAACTAAAGATATCAGTTAAAAAAAAGTTGAGAGGAAGCCTGAAATCATTAATTTTTCAAAGTGCCAAACCGTTGTGGGTCTACTAGGCACTGTTGCCACACAGATTCAAACATATAAAGATCAAAGTGAGTGTGGAAGCAGGTGTTCAAGAATTACCAGCGTTTGGTTAACAAGTGAAATGTGGGGCACCATACAGTGAGAGTGAAAAAGTTAATAAGCAAAAGGAGAAAGGAAAAATAAAATATACAACAAGGGAAGGTGGCAGTAGTAGGCCTGCTGAAGCAGTGACGTCACAACAAGCTGTGTGCCATTATACATATAAAGTGTAACACAGAATGTGAAGTGTATTCTGCCATAAGCGAAAAGTGAAATCACTTGAGAAACGTGGGATGCATGAGCATATATAGTTATAAACATCACGGGTGAAGGAGTTACAAAATAGTGATAGAAGGCCTATGTATGACGATACGTCATCAGCATCTGGCAACCTGTCATCACACCGCTGCCAGCGCAAGTATTGCTCACCTGTTGAGGTTGCATGTTGCAGGGTTGAGTTCTGGTCTTGCATCACTTTTAATACTGTCACTCCCTCCTGAAAGCTTTTTCCAGAATTAGAGTAGAAATAGCAAAGACGAATGAAGGAGAAAACCGTAGCGAGGAAAACGTCACATTTAAGCTGAGAAAAGCTAAATTTTACAACCTAGTACTTCTTTTTAAAGTAGAATCGAAAGTTAAATATTGGAAGCTTAAAATTACTGGTATTTACTGGTTTTTTTACAGTAGAATACTTAGAAGGGGGGGCACACCAACACATAACACACCACACCAAACACACACCACACACATACACACACACACATAACCATACCCCCACACACACACACACACACATACAACAAACACACTCGATAAAGACCGGGCAGAACTACAAAAGGATCTGGCAGGCGCAGCCTGGTCCAGAAATTGGCCCCGGGATTCAATCCCACCAATGCAAAGTCATGAAGAGGGGAAGGGCAAAGAAGGCTGCAGACGGGTCCCCTAGGGGGTCAAGCTAAAACCTCACTCAAGAAAAAAGATTTTGGGGGAGTATAACACCGGGCATATCCCTGAAGGCACATCAACCAAATAACGCTGCAGCAAGGGGGCGCCTACAAAACCTCAAAAAACAGCATTCCGACATTTAAAAGGGAATCATTCAGGACCCTTACACCGTGACGTTAGGCCCATATTGGGTATGGGGACCCGTTTGGAACCCACACCTAGCCAACACGGAAGAAACTAAAAAAGGGAAAAAGGGTTTTGCAACAAGACTACCCCCAGAGCAAGGGGTATGTCCTACGGGAGGGGTTAAAGGGAAATAAACCTGACGACACGGGAGGACAGGAGAATGGGGGGGACAGATAACAAAATCAAAATACGAGAGGAATTGACAAGGGGGACAAAGACAGGATGTTCCAGAGTTTGGACACAGTAACAAGGGGACACGTTGGAAGTGAAGACACGATAATCCAGGGATTTTTGGAAAGTATTTCTTACCACAGAGTGTCAGTAAGTGGAATAGTTTGGGGAAGCGATGTAGTGGGGGCAGCCCCATACATAGCTTTAAGCAGAGGTTGATAAAGCTACGGTCAGGAGATGACCTAGTACGATCAGTGAAGAGGGGGGGGCCGGGACCTGGGGACTCGCCCCCCCGAAAAACCTCAAAGGGAGTAAAACTGGGTGAGGTGAGTACACACCACTCAATCCCACACACACACACACACATATCCAAATCCCACAACTTTCCCCCCCCCCCCCCGACATTTCACCCTTTCCCAGTGACCCACCCCCCCTCCTAAAACCCTCCCCCCCCCCACCTCCCCCTCCTTCCCCCTCTCCCCTCCCACCCACCCACTTGCTTCTCCCCCCCCCTTCCCACCCCCCAATTTTTCCCCCCCAAACCCCCCCCCACTCCTCCCCAATAGCCACATTTCCCTCCTCTCCCTCCCCCCCCCCCCACACTCTGACATACACACTACTAACCAACCCAAAAGAATTACATAGGTTTCCCACTCTGAGGAAATCAGGAAAAAAACAAAATTGGGTTGCCAGAGAGCAGGGGGGAAAAACCAAGGGACAGGAGGAAAAAGCGCAAAGAAGACGGGCAGCAGAGCTCATAAAAGGAACATAAAGGGGAAAAGAAACTAGAAGAGTTAGCTAAAAGGGAAGAGGGGATGGGTTTTGGGAAGCAAAATGGGAGTTGAAAAATCAAAGCACAGGGGCTGGAACAGAGTTTAGAAGAGGAACTGAAAAATCTGAAACACCAAAGAACAAAAGAACTTTTGGGGGATTGCATCAGAGACGTACCTCAGTCCCAAAAAAGGGGACTGTAGGGAAAGGACAAAAAATGCTTTAGAACTCCAGAGAACAAAAGTAAATGAAAGAGCAAGCATATGTGGGGGCCCTAAAGACCACAAGAGCCCCGGGAAAACCGAAAGGGAAAATGACAGGCCCCTGAGCCCAAGTACATTACTGTGAAACTGAAGAAAGGGGAAAACTGCAAAAGGGGAAACAAATTGAATGGGGTACACAAGGAATGCAGGGGAGAATGAAAGGGGAAGGTCTCTTTTTGATGGCTCCCCGGAAGGAAGGGGAAACATATGAAATAAGAAAAAAAGGGAAAAAAAGCAAATTTAAAGCAATAAAGGCAAAAGGAAAAGACAATAACCCAGCTGGGAAAATTTTTTAAAAATAGGGGGGGTTTTTAAAAAAAAACCCCGGGCCTGAAAGTGACCTAAAAGGGAGAACGCTCGGGAAAAGGATCCTGCAGGAAAAGACGATTAAGGGGCAGCCCGGCAAAAAGAAGGTGAACTCGACTTGACAGAACACAAAAGAAAAGGGAAAAGAGAGAGATGGGAAAAGGCGAAAGGAGGAAAAAGAGGGAATGGAGAAGACGACAGGAGATCCCCGACCCAGGAAGATCAAAAACAGCCCCCTCACAAACCCCCTTTTAAACCCCCCAACCGGTCAACCCCCTGCAACCAAACACTCAAAAAACCAAAAAACCCATGCCCATCCATCCCCCCCCCACTGCATTCAAAATCCCCCCCACGCAACCACCCATAGACCTTATAGTCTCCCACTTCCCCAAACCCCCAAAATTTTCTCCCCGACCACGTCTTTGAAAAAAAGTGAAGGTGTGGGATACAAAAAAGCAGATGGAAAACAAAAAGTATGAGGAGGGCATGAAAGAATCAAGGAGACATCCCCCAAAATAATAGCACTCACAGAAACAAAACCACCCGAAAATAACAGATTCAATCTTTCCATCCGGATATCAAATCCCCAGGAAAACAAAGGGAGGAGGGGGGAGGAGGATTGCAAATGCTCATTAAAAACCAGTGGGTTTTGAGAAAAGGAAGGAATGGATGGCAAGGGCGAAAGGGACTACTTAGAGGAAAAATCCAGTCTGGGGACATAAGGTGATAAATTTCGTAATGTAAACCCACCCCAAACTGCGGAGGCCCAAAAGGGAAAATACGATGAGAGCAACGAGCACGGGCGACACCTACCGAGGTGGCCCGGGGAGCAACAGGGGGGGGCAAAGTTACTAGTTTGGGTGATTTCAATCACAAGGGGATTGACTGGGAAAAACCCGGGGCCCCAGGGGGGCCCGAAACATGGAGACAAGAGATGGATTTGGACTGGAAAACCCCATGCACAACATGTAGAGACACTAAAAGAGAGAGAGGAGAAGGGAACCCAAAAAATGAACCTTTTATTCACCTTGAGTTTGTTCAACAACGAGGGTATATGTACGAAAAGGGCCCCGGAGTTGTGTCATGTGGTTCTGTTTTGAAACATATTTTAGCTCCAAGTGGAGAGAGTAAAAGGAAAAAAAATTGGGAAAAAAACCAAACGACAAAAGGGGGAACTACCAGGCAGAGGAATTCCTGCAAGACATTCAGTGGAAGGGGAACTACAGGGAAAAACCCGTACAAGAAATGAGGACTATGTGGCAACAAAAAGCAAAGGGAGAGGAGAGGCTTGTTAAAAAGGGAAACAGAAAAAATGGGGAAAAACAGAACGAGCCCTTTTTACCCAAAGGTGCAGGGGGGCAAAAAACTAGTGTACTAGGCATGGAAAAGGTACAGAAGACAAGAACCAGGAAAATAAAGAGATTTCCAAAGAGCCAGAAACGAAAAGAAGACAAGATCGAAAATCAGTCTGACCCGAAACGTTTACAGCCCCAACGGGGAAAACAAAAAGTCAAGACCAGGTAATCAGACGAGGAAGGGTGATGGGGAGTTCACAAGAAACGACCGAGAGGTATGTCAGTAGCTCAACACGAGATTTAAAGAAGTATTTACAGTGGAAACGAGTAGGACTCCAGGAAATCAGAACAGGGGGGTACACCAGCAAGTGCTGGATGAGGTACATATAACCAAGGAGGAGGTGAAGAAGCTGCTATGCGAACTTGACACCTCAAAGCCAGTGGGACCAGACATCTCTGTGGGTCCTTAAAGAGGGAGCAGAGATATTGTGTGTGCCATTAACAAAGATCTTCAACACATCAATTGAAGTTGTGCAAGACAGGTATACAATACCGACAAGATGAAAGTTAAGACACTTGTGCAACATCTGGTTATCTTTATTGTAAACGTTTCGCCATCCAGTGGCTTTATCAATACAAATTCTTGGACATAATTAGAAATGACTTAGCATACAACCCAAGACCTGATTTAAATAACAATAAACTGGAGATTCTATGGTTTGAAGTGCTGCTTCCCAAGACCAAACCCATCTTAGTAGGAACTAGTTACCGCCCTCCTACCCAGGACCAGTTCTTAGAAGACTTTTCCAGAGTCTTGTCCGGAGTTGAAAGCAATTGCCAAACAATAATACTGGGCGACTTCAATATCTGTTTTCAGCAACAGAATAACGGGCTATGCAAAAGGTATAAGCAAATTCTAGGATTAAATAGCTACACCCAACTAATTAATAACCAACCGGATCACACAGTTCTCAGCCACCCTAATTGACCACATACTTTGCAACCGCGCTGAGAACATTAGTCAGTCAGGCGTCATTACCACAGGTCTTAGTGATCATTTCATCATTTACTGCACCAGGAAAATCACTAGGGATAGGATAGGCCTACACAGGACAATAAAAATGAGGTCAACTAGAAACTACAGTAAAGAAACACTGGTAAATAGGCTACACAATTGTGACTGGACAGAGATAACAAGTTGCACGGACGTAAACGATGCCTGGGAAAAATTCAAAAACAATGTTCACTACCATTCTTAATAATATTGCACCAGTTAAAGAGAGGTTAGGATTAAACGAAGAACTGAACCCTGGATGACTACTGAGATATTAGATAATATGAAATTCAGAGACCAGCTGCTAAAAAGATTTAAAGCAAACAGACAGGATATTGCAGCACTTAATGAATTCCCAAAGGGTGAGAACAGAGTACAGAGGCTTATAAAAGGAGCAAAGGCAAAGCACTATTGCTCAAAAATTGAAGAATATAAGCATAACCCCAGAAAGCTCTGGCAACAACTAAAACATTTGGGTATAGCCATAAGCCAGTAGATAGGTCTAACATAGTACTCACTATCGATAATGAGGTATGCCACGAAACATCTAAGGTGGCAAATTGCTTTAATTCCTACTACACGTCTGTTGCATCAACACTAGTAAGTAAACAAACCAGCTGCATCAAATACCTTTAACACAGACTCTGATAATTTTTCAAACATACTATACCAATAAAGGGGTAACCCCAAACAGTTGTCAACTAGTAAGTGTATCTCATGACTTCATTCAAAAAGAACTAAGCAGGTTAACCCAACTAAGAGCACAGGCCCTGATAAACCCCATCTAAGTTCCTAAAAGATGGTGCTTTTGAACTGTCAATCCCTATTGCTCACATAATAAATCTATCAATCACCACTAATACCGTACCGGAGGGGTTCAAGGAGGCCAGAGTTACTCCTATCTTCAAGAAAAAATAATAGGTCTGATGTAAGCAACTATAGACCTGTTAGTATACTCAGTATAATATCTAAAATTCTGGAGAGGGCGGTGTATTCTCAAGTAGTTAAGTACCTTAATGACAACAGCATTCTCCATAGCTATCAATCGGGCTTTAGAAGATCCTACTCAAACGATACCTCCCTTATTAATCTGATGATTACCCGAGAACTGAAATGTCAAAAAGGGAACCTCATAGGTATGGTAACCTTAGACCTGCAAAAGGCCTTCGATTACTGTCAACCACAATATATTATGTAATAAACTTCAATCTATCGGTATAGGTTCTGTAGACTGGTTTAAGTCCTACCTTAGCAACAGGAGACAAATAGTCAAAATCAACAAAACGGAATCAGAACCCCTGCCGATAACATGTGGAGTTCCCAAGGTAGCATTCTGGGTCCCTTACTATTTCTTATGTTATGTCAATGATATGCCTATCAGTGTCAAGTGCAAACTCCTACTGTATGCAGATGACAGTGCTCTGTTAGTGACAGGTAAAGACCCACAAGATATTGCTAATGTTTTAACACTGGAACTGGAGTCCTGCAGCAAATGGTTAGTAGATAACAAACTATCATTACACCTAGGGAAAACTGAAGCCATTCTCTTTGGAACGAAACATAAACTGAGAAGGGTAAATAATTTTAATGTTCAGTGTAATGGGGAGTCCATCACTTTGGTTTCATCAGTTAAATATCTGGGAATCCCCTTTGACCCATGCATGTCAGGAGAATTGATAGGGAACAGTGTAGTAAAGAAAGCGAATGCCAGGCTGAAGTTCCTGTATAGACAAGCACAGTGTCTACCTACTGAGGCTCGCAGGACCCTATGTCTAGCCCTTATACAATGCCATATGGATTACGCTTGCTCTTCTTGGTACTCTGCCTTGACCAAAAAACTGAAAGATAGACTGCAAATCACCCAGAACAAAATCGTAAGAGTCATCCTGGGGCTGGGACCAAGAGAACATGTAGGCCAGGATGAATTACAGCAGTTGGATATGCTGAATGTTGAAGACAGAGTAAAACAACTGAAGCTAAATCATGTTTATAAAATTGCTCACAAACAGTGTCCAGAATATCTTGCTGTCAATTTTGTCAAGGTTGGGAACCGCAGCAATCATAGTACTAGGGGGAGAGAGCACAACTTTGTAGTACCCACAGTCAGTGGCCAGGCTTCAAACACCTTTTATTGTACAGCAATAAAGGAATGGAACAGACTACCCACAAATGTCAAGGCCAGTCATAGCTTGAACCAGTTCAAGAAGACTGCCAAAAAGTGTCTGATGAATGAAGCAACAGAAAGGGAGGGGAATGATTTTCTATTTTTTAGCTAAAATACGTGTAAATTTTACCTTATCCCTAGTATGACCCTCGTATTGTAGATAGTCGTAATGACCCTCGGGTAGTAGATAGTCTTAATGACCCTCGTATTGTAGATAGTCTTAATGACCCTCGTGTAGTAGATAGTCTTTTTAGTATGATAATAAGATGTTATCTTCATTATAGAATAATAAGAAAATATTATAACCTTTATATTATAATAATAAGGTAAAAGGACCCCAATGGAAATAAGTCACTCTGTCTGACTTTTTTGGGTTATCCTAGGTTCTCTACACATATGCTGCTATGTATGATAATTCTATGTAACTGTATTGTGTATACCTGAATAAATTTACTTACTTACTTACTTACTTATATACAAAAGATGAGGTAAACAGTCCCTCAGCCTTGGAGGTGGTGTTTACAACACCGTGGTTGTAGAGATTCTGAAGCACAGGTAAGGAGACTGGAGCTTATATAGGCGTCAGTGAAGAGAGACGTGTAGCAGACGAGGGCATAGTCACTGGTAGGCGGGATTCCCCAGTGGAAGTAGGTCTTTCCCAAATTGATGGGCTAGTTGTAGAAGTCGTGAAGAAGGTCATGTAGATGTCCTCTGAATCAAGATACCATGATGTTGCAGTGCCTGACAAGTTGTGCAAGACAGGTATACAATACCGACAAGAGGTGGTGTTTACAACACCGTGGTTGTAGAAATTCTGAAGCACAGGTAAGGAGACTGGCGCTTATATAGGCGTCAGTGAAGATAACTGCTGCAGCATACGGGCGCCTGACAAATCTACGGATAGCGTTCCGATACCTCAGTAAGGATTCGTTCAAGATTCTGTAACCATTTACGTCAGGCCCATACTGGTGTATGCAGCACCAGTTTGGAATCCACACCTAGTCAAGCACGTCAAGAAATTAGAGAAAGTGCAAAGGTTTGCAACAAGACTAGTCCCAGATCTACGGGGATTGTCCTACGAAGGAAGGTTGAGGGAAATCGGCCTGAAGACACTGGAGGACAGGAGGGTCAGGGGAGACATGATAACGACATATAAAATACTGCACGGAATAGACAAGGTGGACAAAGATGGGATGTTCCAGAGAAGGGACACAGACGCAAGAGGTCACAATTGGAAGTTGAAGACTCAGATGAATCAAAGGGATGTTAGGAAGTATTTCTTCAGTCATAGAGTAGTCAGGCCGTGGAATAGCCTAGAAAGTGACGTAGTGGAGGCGGAAACCATACATAGTTTTAAGGCGAGGTATGATAAAGCTCATGGGGCAGGGAGAGAGAGGACCTGGTAGCAATCAGCGAAGAGGCGGGGCCAGGAGCTATGACTCGACCCCTGCAACCACAAATAGGTGAGTACAAATAGGTGAGTACACACACCACACACACACACACACACACACACACACACACACACACACACAGCGATCAGTGAAGAGGCGGGGCCAGGAGCTGAGTCTCGACCCCTGCAACCACAATTAGGTGAGTACAATTAGGTGAGTACACACACACACACACCTGAAAAGGAGTGGGCTCATACATGACAACCAGCACGGCTTCAGTTACGAAAAATCCTGTCACAAACCTACTGGAGTTCTACGACAAGGTAACAGAAGACAGGAGAGAAAGGGATGAGCAGATTGCATTTTTTTTGGACTACAAGAAGGTTTTTGACACAGTACCACACAAGAGACTGGTACAACAGTTAGAGGAGCAGGCAGGAATAGCACTGCAATGAAACCACGGTACGAGTGAGGTTAGAACACATGGCAAGCGAGTCGTAAAACTGCAGGCCAGTGCGTAAGCCACTGAGCTAACAGGTCACAATAAGATTCCTCCAGTTAGAGTTCGTCACGGCCACGCTGGTGGGAGATTCATCTGTAAAAACTTGTATTTGTGGTCACAGTTGGGCCTGTGCTAACCTCTGTATGGTAACTAGGATGAATTTTATTGTAGCAAGCTGGCCCAGCGGCTTTCGCGCTGGCCTGGAATTTTACGACTCACTTGCCATGGATTCTAATCCCACCCGTATCGTGGTTTGTTTGCAATCGTGTTATTATAATGGATCAGGGAGTAGCTAGCAGGAAGGAAATAACTAATGACGGCTCGTGACGAGGTGTCAGAGTGGGTGCATGTGATGAGTGGGGCTCCACAAGGGTCATTTCTAGGGCCAGTGCTGTTTTTTGTATATGTAAATGGCATGGCAGAAGGGACAGAATTAGAGGTGACCCTGTTCACAGAAGACATTTTTTATTTTATTTATTTATTTATTTATTAATTTGAGCATGATACAGAGAAGTACAAGGAATACAATTTTTAAATTGCAGCAAACTAATAAGAATACAAGTGAACGAAGATCAGGAAAGACTTCAAAGGGATCTAAACAGGCTGCAAGCCTGGTCCGACAAATGGCTTTTGGAGTTTAATCCCACAAAGTTTAAAATAATGAAGCCAGGTTAAAAAAAAAAAAAAAAAAAAAAAAAAAAAAAAAAAAAAAAAAACGCTGAAGTGCAGGCTCGGGGGTCAAAGGCTGAAAACCTCACTCAAGGAAAAATGAAAAGGATCTTGGGGTGAGTGTCATACCGAGCACATTTGTGGCACACATCAGCTAAATAACACTGCAGCATATGGGCGCCTGGTAAACCTTAGAACAGCGTTTCGACATCTAATTAAAAAGTTATTCACAACACTGTACACCGTGTACGTTAGACCCATATTGTAGTACGCAGCACCAGTATCGAACCCACACCTGGTCAAGCACGTCAAGAAATTAAAGTGCAAAGGTTTGCAACAAGACTAGTCCCGGAGCTAAAGGGCATGCCCTGCCAGGGGAGGTCAAGGGAAATCGACCTGACGACACTGGAGGTCATGAGGAATAGGGGAATTATGATAACAACGTTCAAAATACTGATACGAATTGACAAGGTGAATAGGGGCAGAATGTTTCAGAAACGGGATACAGGAACAAGAGAGTACAACTGGAAGTTGAAAACTCAGATGAGCCATGGGAGGGAACCATACACAGTTTTAAGAAGAGGTACGATAAGACTCTTGGAACGGGGAGCGTGGACCTAGTAGCGACAAGAGAAAAGGCGGGTCAGGAGCCATGAATCGACTCCTGCACCACATACAGGTGAGTCCACACACACAACTTGCAACAATCTGCACCTGTCGACTTCTTTGTATCAGAGAAACTGCAAGTGTGTACGCTAATACCTTCCTCAGCTTCACATTTAATGACTTGCCTGTAACTGTTATGAACTAGATGAAGCCTCCACACTTCACTGAGTGTCCTGGTAAACTAGCTGAAGCTTCCACACTTTACTGAGTGTCTTGGTAAACTAGTTGAAGCTTCCACACTTTACTGAGTGTCTTGGTATACTAGTTGAAGCTTCCACACTTCACTGAGTGTCTTGGTAAACTAGTTGAAGCTTCCACACTTTACTGAGTGTCTTGGTACACTAGTTGAAGCTTCCACACTTCACTGAGTGTCTTGGTAAACTAGTTGAAGCTTCCACACTTCACTGAGTGTCTTGGTAAACTAGTTGAAGCTTCCACACTTCACTGATGTCTTGGTAAACTAGTTGAAGCTTCCACACTTACTGAGTGTCTTGGTATACTAGTTGAAGCTTCCACACTTCACTGAGTGTCTTGGTAAACTAGTTGAAGCTTCCACACTTCACTGAGTGTCTTGGTAAACTAGTTGAAGCTTCCACACTTCACTGAGTGTCTTGGTAAAACTAGTTGAAGCTTCCACACTTTACTGAGTGTCTTGGTATACTAGTTGAAGCTTCCACACTTCACTGAGTGTCTTGGTAAACTAGTTGAAGCTTCCACACTTCCCTGAGTGTCTTGGTAAATAGTTGAAGCTTCCACACTTCACTGAGTGTCTTGGTAAACTAGTTGAAGCTTCCACACTTTACTGAGTGTCTTGGTATACTAGTTGAAGCTTCCACACTTCACTGAGTGTCTTGGTAAACTAGTTGAAGCTTCCACACTTCACTGAGTGTCTTGGTAAACTAGTTGAAGCTTCCACACTTTACTGAGTGTCTTGGTATACTAGTTGAAGCTTCCACACTTCACTGAGTGTCTTGGTAAACTAGTTGAAGCTCCACACTTCACTGAGTGTCTTGGTAAACTAGATGAA
The DNA here is from genome assembly GCF_026875155.1 of Cherax quadricarinatus. NCBI lineage: Eukaryota > Metazoa > Arthropoda > Malacostraca > Decapoda > Parastacidae > Cherax > Cherax quadricarinatus. The sequence goes on along the minus strand of NC_069459.1, from coordinate 13,993,038 downwards.
GCTTCCACACTTTACTGAGTGTCTTGGTATACTAGTTGAAGCTTCCACACTTCACTGAGTGTCTTGGTAAACTAGTTGAAGCTTCCACACTTCACTGAGTGTCTTGGTAAACTAGTTGAAGCTTCCACACTTCACTGAGTGTCTTGGTAAACTAGTTGAAGCTTCCACACTTTACTGAGTGTCTTGGTATACTAGTTGAAGCTTCCACACTTCACTGAGTGTCTTGGTAAACTAGTTGAAGCTTCCACCTTCACTGAGTGTCTTGGTAAACTAGTTGAAGCTTCCACACTTTACTGAGTGTCTGGTATACTAGTTGAAGCTTCCACACTTCACTGAGTGTCTTGGTAAACTAGTTGAAGCTTCCACACTTCACTGAGTGTCTTGGTAAACTAGTTGAAGCTTCCACACTTCACTGAGTGTCTTGGTAAACTAGTTGAAGCTTCCACACTTTACTGAGTGTCTTGGTATACTAGTTGAAGCTTCCACACTTCAATGAGTGTCTTGGTAAACTAGTTGAAGCTTCCACACTTCACTGAGTGTCTTGGTAAACTAGTTGAAGCTTCCACACTTCACTGAGTGTCTTGGTAAACTAGTTGAAGCTTCCACACTTTACTGAGTGTCTTGGTATACTAGTTGAAGCTTCCACACTCACTGAGTGTCTTGGTAAACTAGATGAAGCTTCCACACTTCACTGAGTGTCCTGGTAAACTAGTTGAAGCTTCCACACTTTACTGAGTGTCTTGGTAAACTAGTTGAAGCTTCCACACTTTACTGAGTGTCTTGGTAAACTAGTTGAAGCTTCCACACTTCACTGAGTGTCCTGGTAAACTAGTTGAAGCTTCCACACTTCCTGAGTGTCCTGGTAAACTAGTTGAAGCTTCCACACTTCACTGAGTGTCCTGGTAAACTAGATGAAGCTTCCACACTTCACTGAGTGTCCTGGTAAACTAGTTGAAGCTTCCACACTTTACTGAGTGTCCTGGTAAACTAGATGAAGCTTCCACACTTCACTGAGTGTCTTGGTAAACTAGTTGAAGCTTCCACACTTCACTGAGTATCCTGGAAACTCTCAGAGTACCAGTGTTTCAAGGATGGACTCTCATCCTTCACTTACCTAATATTTTAATAAAAAAAAGAGGTGCTTTAGTTTTCATAGAAATCTATGTAGTTTCTTCACAATATTTGCTCAGTCGACACTACTTGAGAACCCTGGAGAGTCACACTTCCCATTCTTATCAGACATTGTATCACCCTCATACATTTACCACTTCATGACGGAGTGGTAACTCGGTGAGGGTCATACAGCGCCTGAGGAATATGACGCAAATCAAGTTTGAAATGAGGAAAACATAGTAGTCGGATACTGTGTTTCTCTTTGACTTTATCAGGTGATTCTTTGAGCAAAATGTTGTAGTATATAAAGATATTCGCTACATCTGAGTGTTATTTACTCAAGAATAAAAGTCGCATCATCTTGGCTGAAACAATTCATAAATAACCCACATTCAGCATTCAGTCTAAATGTCGTCTGAAGTTTGCACTCTTAGATGTCACTTAGTTATTGTAAAAGGTATTGTTATTCCGACAAAATGTCTATAAAAAACTCGTACAATTCTGGACATTTATTATGACAAAAAAAACGTTCGCAGCTGGTGGTGAAACGTTCAAAACTGTATTGATCCTAAAGTGTGCTCCACCTTGATGGTATTTACACAACATTTACCAGTCTAGTTCCACTATAAGAGGTGATGGTAGGAAGGTAATTATCCGCCCCGTTGCTTCACATAATGACATTGGGAGGTGTAGCTGGTCATTGCCAAACACAGGAGACCTATAAATTTAATTACTTAATTATATTTTATGCGAAGCAATTAACCCGTGTGGGCCATTTAGCGTGATAAGTGCTGGAAGCTGATCCTCTGTGAGTTACGTGTAAAATATAGTTACATAAGTATACATGTTAATGGATGACTAGATGATTGGTGGAAATTACTGGTTGTTCAGGCTCCAGCAGACAACACTGAATAAAAGATAGATGCAGACTAAGCTTTGATGCTGACAACACTTGGCTCTGTGTTTGGCTATACACAGAGCGAATCGTTGTCACAGTAATAATGTGTTGTACAGCTGCTTCTCTTCTTCAGTGCTGTCTGACAACTACCTCACAAAAGTAACAATAATACCTAGAAAACTGGACAATGTCTGTAACAACATAATGTTTGTAAGTTTCCACAATAAAGATACCACTGTCTCACATGTTCCTTATCACACTATGACTGCGTTGTTGGTGAGCATGACTACAGACCATGACTAGCACTTTTACTTTCCATGCCAATGAGCTGGCCACTTTCAGTAAATCGGAAGTATTCTGGAATTATTAAAATATATAATAATAATAATAATATATATAATATGGTAATCTTTTAGCTCCACAAGTACATGAATAGAATAAATAGGTATATACAGAGGTATAGTTACTGATGCTGCAACACTGCTTGTAGTTACTGAGCGGCCCTTCAAGGCAGGAGAAAGTTGCAGAACTGAAAACGTTGAATGATCTTTCTCTGCTGTCGTAAAAATCCAAGAAGAAAATCCTGAACTACTGGTAACACACTAATCCTTGTAACTGTACACCTTGACACATATGAAAGATACATTCATAACCTACACCTCGGAAATTCTGTAAGTACATGTCCCAGACCACACTTGAAACCATTGCATATGAAAGTTAGAAGCTTGCAGACGTATGAAAATATATTTGAAAAAAAATAAGTTTAGCAACAAGTGCACTGGAGAGAAGTTGATAAGTGCCAAGGGGACTCATGGCTCTCCTCGTACGTAGGAAAATTACCAGAACAAATAGCTTCGGTCCTTCAATGGCACTTGAATATGTTCTGAAGTCAGACTTCTGATCGGCCTGAGTTGTGCCATAATCTGGAAATTGCTGAAGTCTGGTCAACCAACAGCCTGGTAGATCAAGCTAGCAACCTAGAGGAATAGTCTGGGACTGGGTGGCGGGGGCAGTAGCTCCAAAAATTAACTCATGGTAGACTCCAAATAGGTAGATCACCGTGTGATGGTAGAGTGAATACAACTAATACCTGTGGTAGTAAGCACTGATGTTACAGCACCAGGTAGTTGATGGGTGGTGTAGTAACGGATTGTGGTGTAACACCTGATGTCTAACCAGCACCAGGGTAGGACTGGTGGGTGGTGTAGTCAACAGTTATGGTAGTAACCCAGAATGGTACCAGCACCAGGGTAGGATGGTGAGTGATAGTAAAGTAACAGTTGTGGTAGTAACACTGATGCTACCATCACCAGGGTAGGATGGTGGGTGGTGTAGTAACAGTTGTGGTAGTAACACTGATGTTACCAGCACCAGGGTAGGATGGTGGGTGGTGTAGTAACAGTTGTGGTAGTAACACTGATGTTACCATCACCAGGGTAGGATGGTGGGTGGTTGTAGTAACAGTTGTGGTAGTAACACTGATGCTACCATCACCAGGGTAGGATGGTGGGTGGTGTAGTAACAGTTGTGGTAGTAACACTGATGTTACCATCACCAGGGTAGGATGGTGGGTGGTGTAGTAACAGTTGTGGTAGTAACACTGATGTTACCAGCACCAGGGTAGGATGGTGGGGGTAGTAACAAGTTGTGGTAGTAACACTGATGCTACCAGCACCAGGGTAGGATGGTGGGTGGTGTAGTAACAGTTGTGGTAGTAACACTGATGTTACCAGCACCAGGGTAGGATGGTGAGTGATAGGAAAGTAACAGTTGTGGTAGTAACACTGATGCTACCATCACCAGGGTAGGATGGTGGGTGGTGTAGTAACAGTTGTGGTAGTAACACTGATGTTACCATCACCAGGGTAGGATGGTGGGTGGTGTAGTAACAGTTGTGGTAGTAACACTGATGTTACCAGCACCAGGGTAGGATGGTGAGTGATAGTAAAGTAAAACAGCTATAGGTAGTTTAACAAAACACTGATGCTACCATCACCAGGGTAGGATGGTGGTGTGTAGTAACAGTTGTGGTAGTAACACTGATGCTACCATCACCAGGGTAGGATGGTGGGTGGTGTAGTAACAGTTGTGGTAGTAACACTGATGTTATCAGCACCAGGGTAGGATGGTGAGTGATAGTAAAGTAACAGTTGTGGTAGTAACACTGATGCTACCATCACCAGGGTAGGATGGTGGGTGGTGTAGTAACAGTTGTGGTAGTAACACTGATGCTACCATCACCAGGGTAGGATGGTGGGTGGTATAGTAACAGTTTGGTTAGTAACACTGATGTTACCATCACCAGGGTAGGATGGTGGGTGGTTGTAGTAACAGTTGTGGTAGTAACACTGATGTTACCAGCACCAGGGTAGGATGGTGGGTGGTGTAGTAACAGTTGTGGTAGTAACACTGATGTTACCATCACCAGGGTAGGATGGTGGGTGGTGTAGTAACAGTTGTGGTAGTAACACTGATGTTATCAGCACCAGGGTAGGATGGTGAGTGATAGTAAAGTAACAGTTGTGGTAGTAACACTGATGCTACCATCACCAGGGTAGGATGGTGGGTGGTGTAGTAACAGTTGTGGTAGTAACACTGATGTTACCATCACCAGGGTAGGATGGTGGGTGGTGTAGTAACAGTTGTGGCAGTAAACACTGATGCTACCATCACCAGGGTAGGATGGTGGGTGGTGTAGTAACAGTTGTGGTAGTAACACTGATGTTACCATCACCAGGGTAGGATGGTGGGTGGTGTAGTAACAGTTGTGGTAGTAACACTGATGTTACCATCACCAGGGTAGGATGGTGGGTGGTGTAGTAACAGTTGTGGCAGTAACACTGATGCTACCATCACCAGGGTAGGATGGTGGGTGGTGTAGTAACAGTTGTGGTAGTAACACTGATGTTACCATCACCAGGGTAGGATGGTGGGTGGTGTAGTAACAGTTGTGGTAGTAACACTGATGTTACCATCACCAGGGTAGGATGGTGGGTGGTGTAGTAACAGTTGTGGTAGTAACACTGATGTTACCATCACCAGGGTAGGATGGTGGGTGGTGTAGTAACAGTTGTGGTAGATAACACTGATGTTACCATCACCAGGGTAGGATGGTGGGTGGTGTAGTAACAGTTGTGGTAGTAACACTGATGTTACCATCACCAGGGTAGGATGGTGGGTATTGTAGTCATGCAACAGTTATAGCAGTAACACTGATGCTACCATCACCAGGGTAGGATGGTGGGTATTGTAGTCATGCAACAGTTATGGCAGTAACACTGATGCTACCATCACCAGGGTAGGATGGTGGGTATTGTAGTCATGCAACAGTTATGGCAGTAACACTGATGCTACCATCACCAGGGTAGGATGGTGAATGTAAGCAAGCTTCATGGTAGTAATAGCGACGTAGGCATCAGTGTAAGTGGGGATGATGGGGGGAGTGGGGAAGGTGGGGAGATGGTAGTGGATGGAAGGTCAGTCACTGAGACAGCAGAGTTGCAGGTGGGTTAGTGTGGATGTGTACACTCAGTTGGTAGCAACTAGCAAGTCAGGCAGCCAGCCACGCTGACCACCTCCATCACCCACCTACTATCTGCTACATTACTCCAAAACTTATCATTTATTCTTCAGGTTAGTTACTTCAACTCATTTTTAGTCACTCTTAATATAACTGTAATGTTTAAATAGGTATTATTCACTTCAGCTGTCATAAGTATTATATAATTATTAATATTACATTCATAGGGAAGAGGTAAATCAGTGTGGATCCAAGCGTCTAGGGAATGCGAGATA
>NC_069459.1:13922232-13982232 GCF_026875155.1 Cherax quadricarinatus | reverse complement strand
ACTTCCTGGGGGTCTAGAGGGACAGAAAACTGGCGGGAAAACCATAAATGAAATGGGGAAAATGTAACAACAAAATGAAAAAGGAGCAGGGAAAAGGGTTTTTTTCCCCAAAGGGGCAACAGAAACAAGGGGAAGACCAAACGAGCCCCGGGTTTCCCCGACGGTGTAAGGGGGAAAAAAACAAATGAAATAGAAATGGAAAAAGTACAGAACGAAAGAGAACAAAAACCGAAAATAGGGAGATAATTTCGCAGAGCCAGGAATGAGTATGCACAATAAGGAGGGGGGCCCCACAAACAGAAAGAAAATGACATAGCATCAAAAGGATAAAGACGGGACCCGAACTTTTGTAAAAGCCACAACAGGAGGAAGACAACAGTCAAAGACCAGGTGATCCAAATTTAAAGGGCAGAAGGTTGGGGAACTCACAAGAAAAAGATCAAGGGTATGTGAGGGGGCTGAACAGGAGATTTAAAAAAAGTTTTTTCTAGGGGACAGGAAGGGGTTGGGAAAACAGCACAGAAGGGAACATCAAAAGGAATATAACCCCCAAGTGTTGGGATGACATAAAGAACAACTGAAAAAGGAGGTGAAGAACCTTAAGGAGCTTGGGCACCCAAAGGCATGGGACCGGACCTCTCCCCATGGGGCCTTAGGGGAAAAGCGAATTTTCGTGCGGGCCCCTAACCACAATCTTTTAACACCCTCCCCTTGAAACTGGGGGGAAAACCTGAAAAATTTGGGAAAAACAGCTAATGTAGTCCCCATATTTTTTAAAAAAGGGAAAAAAAAAACGAGGCACTAAAATACGACCTGTGTCTCTGACAAAGTAAATTTTAGGGAAAGTCATGGAGAAGAAATTTTCAGGGGGGAAATGGCCAACACCTGGGAAAAGGGAAAAAGATTAAAAAAGAAAAACCCGCATGGGGTTTATGGGAAGGGGAAATCTTGTATCAAAAAAACCTCCTGGAGTTTTTTTGAAAGGGTAACGGGAAATAAGAAACGAGAGAGAGGGGTGGGGAATTGCGTTTTCCCAGATTTCAAAGGGAAAGGGTTTGACACAGTTCCCCACAAAGATTAGTGGCAAAGCGGGGGAAACAGGGGCATGTAAAAAAGGGGGGGCACTGCAATGGATTTAATTGGGAAAACCTGCCCGGGAGGGGAGCAACGAGTCAGGTACGTGAAAGGTACACAAATGGGGGGCCGTTACGAGCGGGGGCCCACAGGGGTAAGTTTTAGGACCAGTGCTTTTTTTTGATATATGTGAACGAACATGATTTGGAAAGGGAAAAAACTCTGAAGTGTCCCCCGTTCGCAAAATTTACGTGGGAAATTTATGAGAAATTTAAAACGGGAAAAGGATGAAAGGGAGGACTGGGAAAGAGACCTGGACAGGCGAACATGTTTGGGCCGTTTAAAAAGGGTTTTTTCCTTTGAATTCAACCCGCCAAAAGCAAAGTCAGAAAAAATTTGGGGGGGGGCAAAGAAACCGCGAGAGTATAGGCCCAGGTGGCCCAAAAACTACAGACCCCCACTCAGGGAAAAAACCCCTTTGGGGGGAAAAACCCAAAAACCCGAGCACATCACCGAGGCCAAAACATCAAAACCCAAAAAACGCTGCAGCATAAAGGGTGCCTGGGAACCAGAAAGCCTTTTCCCAACCTTAATAAAGGGAAACTTCAAGACAAAGTAACACTGTGTATGTTTGTAACAACTGGGGTAGCAGCAAACCCGTCTGGAACCCCACCTGGGCAAGCACGCAAGAAGTTTTGAGAAAGAAAAAAGGTTTTCAACAAGGCTAGGGCCCGGACTCAAGGGGAAATTTGTTTCGAGGGAAAAGGTTTTAAAGGGAAAACGGAAATGACGACCCCTGGAGGACCGAAGGGGGCAGGGGGACATGAAAACGACATACAAGGGTACTGCGGGGGAAAAGACCCAAGGGGGGGGATAGGATTTTTCCCCGAGAGGGGGCACAGGGGCAAGGGGGGAAAAACTGGAAGCTGAAGACTCAGAAAATTTACAGGAAAGTTAGGAAATTTTCTTTAGTCTAGAGTTTTCACAAGTGGAATAGCCCCAGCAATTTAAGTGGAGGCAGGAACCATACATAGTTTTAAAGAAGAGGTATGACAACTCAGGAACAAGAGGGGAAAAGGACCCATTTCGATCAGGAAGGCGGGGGCCCGGAGCTGAGCCCCCGCCCCCTGAATTTACAATTAGGGGAATTTTGTGGTACATACACCCCACCCCACCCCACACAAACCCACACACAAAAACACACACTCACCCCACACACCCACACACCCCCACAAACACACACAACACAACACCACAAAAACACACCTACCACACAAAACCCACACACACAAAACACACACACAAAACACACACACACACACACACACACACACACACAACACACATCACACACACACACACACATACACACACATCATGTGGTTCTGTGCTTCGACTACATAGATGAGCTCCAAGTGGAGAGAGTAGCAGGAATAGGCTGGGAAAAACCAAACTACAAAAGGGGGAACTACTCAGGCATGAGGAACTTCCTTCAAGACATTGAGTGGGAGAGGGAACTGACAGGAAAACCAGTACAAGAAATGATGGACTATGTAGCAACAAAATGCAAGGAGGCAGAGGAGAGGTTTGTTCCCAAGGGAAACAGAAATAATGGGAAGAACAGAACGAGTCCTTGGTTCACCCAAAGGTGTAGGGAGGCAAAAACTAGGTGTACTAGAGAATGGAAAAGGTACAGAAGACAGAGAACTCAGGCAAATAAAGAAATCAGCCGAAGAGCCAGAAACGAATATGCACAGATAAGAAGGGAGGCTCAGAGACAATATGAAAATGACATAGCATCAAAAGTAAAGACTGACCCGAAGCTGTTGTACAGCCACATCAGGAGGAAAACAACAGTCAAGGACCAGGTAATCAGACTGAGAAAGGGTGATGGGGAATTCACAAGAAACGACCAAGAAGTATGTCAGGAGCTCAACACAAGATTTAAAGAGGTATTTACAGTGGAAACCAGTAGGACTCCAGGAAATCAGAACTGGGGGGCACACCAGCAAGTGCTGGATGAGGTACATATAACCAAGGAGGAGGTGAAGAAGCTGCTATGCGAACTTGATACCTCAAAGGCGGTGGGACCAGACAACATCTCTCCATGGGTCCTTAAAGAGGGAGCAGAGATATTGTGTGATCCATTAACAAAGATCTTCAACACATCATTTGAAACTGGGCAACTCCCTGAGGTATGGAAAATGGCAAATGTAGTCCCATTTTTAAAAAGGGAGACAGACATGAGGCACTAAACTACAGACCTGTATCACTAACGTGTATAGTATGCAAGGTCATGGAGAAGATCATCAGGAGGAGAGTGGTGGGGCACCTGGAAAGAAACAAGTGTATAATTGACAACCAGCACGGTTTCAGGGAAGGAAAATCCTGTGTCACAAACCTACTAGAGTTTTATGACAAGGTGACAGAAGTAAGACAAGAGAGAGAGGGTGGATCGACTGCATATTTTTGGACTGCAAGAAGGCCTTCGACACAGTTCCTCACAAGAGGTTACTGCAAAAGCTAGAGGATCAGGCATACATAACAGGAAAGGCACTGCAATGGATCAGAGAATACCTGACAGGGAGGCAACAACGAGTCATGGTACGCGACGAGGTGTCAGAGTGGGCGCCTGTGACAAGCGGGGTTCCACAGGGTCCAGTCCTAGGACCTGTGCTGTTCTTGGTAATGTGAACGACATAACGGAAGGGATAGACCAGAAGTGTCCTTGTTTGCAGATGATGCGAAGTTAATGAGAAGAATCAAATCGGATGAGGATCAGGCAGGACTACAAAGAGACCTGGACAGGCTACAAGCCTGGTCCAGCAACTGGCTCCTTGAATTTAACCCTGCCAAATGCAAAGTCATGAAGATTGGGGAAGGGCAAAGAAGACCGCAGACACAATATAGTTTAGATGGCCAAAGACTGCAAACCTCGCTCAAGGAAAACGATCTGGGGGTGAGTATAACACCGAGCATATCTCCTGAGGCGCACATCAATCAGATAACTGCTGCAGCATACGGGCGCCTGGCAAACCTACGGATAGCGTTACGATACCTCAGTAAGGATTCGTTTAAGACTCTGTATACCATTTACGTCAGGCCCATACTGGAGTATGCAGTACCAGTTTGGAATCCACACCTAGTCAAGCACGTCAAGAAATTAGAGAAAGTGCAAAGGTTTGCAACAAGACTAGTCCCAGAGCTACGGGGATTGTCCTACGAAGAAAGGTTGAGGGAAATCGGCCTGACGACACTGGAGGACAGGAGGGTCAGGGGAGACATGATAACGACATATAAAATACTGCGCGGAATAGACAAGGTGGACAAAGACGGGATGTTCCAGAGAGGGGACACAGACACAAGAGGTCACAATTGGAAGTTGAAGACTCAGATGAATAAAAGGGATGTTAGGAAGTATTTCTTCAGTCATAGAGTAGTCAGGCCGTGGAATAGCCTAGAAAGTGACGTAGTGGAGGCGGGAACCATACATAGTTTTAAGGCGAGGTATGATAGAGCTCATGGGGCAGGGAGAGAGGACCTAGTAGCAATCAGCGAAGAGGCGGGGCCAGGAGCTGTGACTCGACCCCTGGAACCACAAATAGGTGAGTACAAATAGGTGAGTACACACACACACACACACATAAACACACACACACACACACACTCTGAGGTGTCCCTGTTTGCAGATGACGTGAAGTTGATGAGAAGAATTCACTCGATCGAAGACCAGGCAGAACTACAAAGGGATCTGGACAGGCTGCAGACCTGGTCCAGCAATTGGCTCCTGGAGTTCAATCCCACCAAGTGCAAAGTCATGAAGATTGGGGAAGGGCAAAGAAGGCCGCAGACGGAGTACAGTCTATGGGGTCAGAGACTACAAACCTCACTCAAGGAAAAAGATCTTGGGGTGAGTATACCACCAGGCACATCTCCTGAAGCGCACATCAACCAAATAACTGCTGCAGCATATGGGCGCCTAGCAAACCTCAGAACAGCATTCCGACATCTTAATAAGGAATCATTCAGGACCCTGTACACCGTGTACGTTAGGCCCATATTGGAGTATGCGGCACCAGTTTGGAACCCACACCTAGCCAAGCACGTGAAGAAACTAGAGAAAGTGCAAAGGTTTGCAACAAGACTAGTTCCAGAGCTAAGAGGTATGTCCTACGAGGAGAGGTTAAGGGAAATCAACCTGACGACACTGGAGGACAGGAGAGATAGGGGGGACATGATAACGACATACAAAATACTGAGAGGAATTGACAAGGTGGACAAAGACAGGATGTTCCAGAGATTGGACACAGTAACAAGGGGACACAGTTAGAAGCTGAAGACACAGATGAATCACAGGGATGTTAGGAAGTATTTCTTCAGCCACAGAGTAGTCAGTAAGTGGAATAGTTTGGGAAGCGATGTAGTGGAGGCAGGATCCATACATAGCTTTAAGCAGAGGTATGATAAAGCTCACGGCTCAGGAGAGATGACCTAGTAGCGATCAGTGAAGAGGCGGGGCCAGGAGCTCGGACTCGACCCCCGCAACCTCAACTAGGTGAGTACAACTAGGTGAGTACACACACACACACACACACACACACACACACACACACACACACACACAGGATTCAAGAGACGACAGTAAAAAAAAATAAGAGAGGCAGAGGAAGACGACCAAGAGAGATTGAGTAAATACCAAGAAGCTGAGTTGTCAACCACCACCACAACAACAACAACCACCACCACAACAAGAACAACAACAACCACCACCACAACAACAACCACCACCACCACAACAACAACCACCACAACAACCACCACCACAACAACAACCACCACCACCACAACAACAACAACCACCACCACAACAACAACCACTACCACAACAACAACCACCACCACCACAACAACAACAACCACCCACCACAACAACAACAACCACCGCAACAACAACAACAACAACCACCACCACAACAACCACCACCACAACAACAACCACCACAACAACAACCACCACCACAACAACAACAACCACCACCACAACAACAACCACCGCAACAACAACAACAACCACCACCACAACAACAACCACCACAACAACAACAACCGCAACAACAACCACCACCACAACAACAACAACCGCAACAACAACCACCACCACCACAACAACAACCACCACCACAACAACAACCACCGCAACAACCACCACCACCACAACAACCACCACAACAACCACCACCACAACTACCACCACCTCCAAAGCAACAACCACCACCACCACACCACAACAACCACCACCACCACAACAACCACCACCACTACAACAACCACCACCACCACAACAACCACCACCACCGCAACAACAACCACCACCACTACAACAACCACCACCACAACAACCACCACCACAACAACAACCGCAACAACAACCACAACTACCACCACCACCAAAGCAACAACAACCACCACCACCACAACAACCACCCCCACAACAACCACCACCACTACAACAACACCCCACCGCCACAACAATCACCACCCACCGCAACAAAAAAACCCCCACCACTACAACAACCACCACCACAAACAACAACCACCACCACAACAACAACCACCACCACAACAACCGCAACAACAACCACCACCACCACAACAACAACCACAACAACAAACACAACCACCACCACAACTCCCACCACACCAAAGCAACAACCACCACCACCACAACCACCACCACCATCACCACAACAACAACCACCACCACTACAACAACAAAAACAACCGCAACAACAACCACAACTACCACCACCACCAAAGCAACAACAACCACCACCACCACAAAAAACCACCACCACAACAACCACCACCACTACAACAACCACCACCACCGCCACAACAACCACCACCACCGAAACAACAACCACCACCACTACAACAACCACCACCACAACAACAACCACCACCACACAACGCAACAACAACACCCCCACCACACAACAACCACACCACAACAACCAACCACAACCACCACCACAACTACCCACCACCACAACAACAACAACCACCACCACAAAAACCCAACAACCACCACCACAAAAACCAACAACCACCACAACAACAACAACCACCACCACAACAACAACAACCACCACCACAACAACAACCACCGCAACAACAACAACAACCACCACCACAACAACAACCACCCCCCCAACAACAACAACAACCGCAACAACAACCACCACCACAACAACAACAACCGCAACAACAACCACCACCACCACAACAACAACCACCACCACAACAACAACCACCGCAAACAACCACCACCACCACAACACACCACCACAACAACCACCACCACAACTACCACCACCTCCAAAGCAACAACAACCACCACCACCACAACAACCACCACCACCACAACAACCACCACCACTACAACAACCACCACCACCACAACAACCACCACCACCGCAACAACAACCACCACCACTACAACAACCACCACCACAACAACCACCACCACAACAACAACCGCAACAACAACCACAACTACCACCACCACCAAAGCAACAACAACCACCACCACAACAACCACCACCACAACAACCACCACCACTACAACAACCACCACCACCGCCACAACAACCACCACCACCGCAACAACAACCACCACCACTACAACAACCACCACCACAACAACCACCACCACAACAACCGCAACAACAACCACCACCACCACAACAACAACCACAACAACCAACACAACCACCACCACAACTACCACCACCACCAAAGCAACAACCACCACCACCACAACCACCACCACCATTACCACAACAACCACCACCACTACAACAACAACAACCGCAACAACAACCACCACCACCACAACAACCACAACAACAACCACCACAACTACCACCACTACCAAAGCAACAACAACCACCACCACCACAACAACCACCACCACCATAACAACCACCACCATAACTACCACCACCACCAAAGGAACAACAACCACTACCACCTGAATTTCACAATCACCACCACCACAACAACCACATGAACATCACAACCACCACCACCAGCACTACCACCATCACCAGAACAACAACAACCACCACCACCTGAAGATCACTGCACCTTCATCACTACCATTCCCACCTACACATTACCATCACAACCACCACCTATACATCATCACCACTACCACCAAAATTGCACAACCCTCACCATCACCACTAGTACCACCACAACACAACCCTCACCACCATAACAACACAAACGTTACCCTCATCACCACAGCACAACCCTCGCCACCACCACCACCACTACCACATCTGTATACAAGACAACTGAAACAAAATGGTCAGTGTCTACACTGTTGTACTTCTCTACGTGTCTACTGCTGCTCAAGATGGGTGAGTATTCAGGCAATATGTTAACACCATTTAGTTTCGTTCAAATGTCCTTTTTAACTTGTTTATTTAATTCAAGGGTTCTTTCCACCTTTTTTTTTATTTCGTGCAAGGGTTCATCCCATCTTTTGTGTCGTTCAGGAGTCATTTCCACAAGTTTGTTGGTTTAAATATTTTCTCGGAGCATTGTGTGAGTCAGTCACATCTTGATCATGAAATTACAACAGTTTTTGAAACAGTTCAAGCCAAGTTACTGTAACTACGTTATCTCAACTTAGCTGTCCCAACTATATATTTTTGATGCGGTAAACCCATGCAGGTCATTTAGTGCAAGTAACTGAACCTTATAAATTGTATATCTTAAATATTTCTCACAATTATATCACATAAATGTTAAACCTAAGACCCAATCTAACTTTGTTATTTTTTAAATACACTGCCTAACAGAATATTCCATTCTACTGAATGTACAGCAATGCATGCAACCATATGACCTGTCTTTGTAATACTCATTTGTGCTTTATTGTTATCTGTTTACAATAATGTTTTATCACTGATTTCATCATTGCTTAGTTAATCTTAAGTTAATTTTAAGCCAGCCCATAATGCTATGCATATAAGTGGCTTTGGCATGCTGCTCTTACCTGTATTTTTTGTACCTCTGTATGTATGTTCAAATTATAAAATAAATAAATAAATAAATAAATAGTCTCGCTCCTCCGCTAAAAACAAAACACACCTACTTGTACTTATCTAGCTGTAACAATGAAACTAAGGCAAAAAATATGAATGGACAAAACAAAGTGATTTAACTATCCTAATTATATTCAATAAAAAATCCACTATTCACCACCAGTTTACAGTCCTATTTATGTAAATTCCTGGTTAGACAAGTACTGCGGGAACCTGAAAATCTCATTAATATGTTTGGTAAACATGATATGTATGCAATGGATGGGTTGCATCTTCCTGGACGAGAGTGGCCGAGTTACCTACTTCAGTCGAAGGTGCTGCTGCTAACTTGTGGAAGGTTTTAAACTGATGGAAGATAGAGGTACGGGTTTGTGTGGGAAACAAACGGGTTGTAGTAAGTAGGAACGATGAGAGCAAGGATTGCAATGGTATGTTAAAAACTGTTAACAAAACAGAATAGTTCATAAATAGTTTTTGATAAAAACAAGGGAAGTGGTCTACAAAGAGACAGAGGAAAGAAGCAAAGCAACGTCCTTAACATCTATATAAATGGTCAGTGTGCAAGGCAAAACAGACGAAATAAGATTAATTGCATTTGGAGGAAACCGACGTTACTGCGATAGCCGAAACCTGATTCAATCTGAAAAATACAGCCTTGCTTCTTAAATGCCACATACAGAGGTATAAAATATTCAACACTCGTAGAGTTGACAGGAAGTGGGTAGACTTGCTATGTATGTCAGGGAAATTTATACTATTGCACTAAAATCCATTTAGAGATGGAAGGGACAGCCACAGAATCTGTTTGGTTGATTTCCAGACACAGACAGTGACCACAGTAAACTTCTAAGGGACAAAACTGCTGAGGCCTCTACAGATGATAAGAAAATGTAGTTTTAATGGGGGGTTTTAACATTAACAAAATTAATTGGAACAATTGGACAGGAAATATTAAAGTCTAGCTGCTGCTTTCTAAAACTTTTTTTTTGTCAGAACTAACTAGAGATACATCATTTGACTTGGTTCTGGTAAACATAAGAATCTTTGATAAATGATCTTGAGGTTAACGAAGAGCTTGGAGAAGCGATCATAAATCACTTTGTTTCAATATCTCATGGAATTACTTTAATAACAATCACAAAATCAGTGTCTCCAATTATCGCACTGCAGATTACATGAACTTAAGAGAATGCGTGAGTACTGTAGATTGTGATAACCTAACCGGAGATTATCATGGGGAGACCAGAAGGACGGTGGTGACGGATATCAGAAAGACTTTTTTCCAAAGCGTTGTCCAAGTCACCAAAGCTTCATATATTACTAATATAAAAATTAAATTAAATATAAGTAATCCTAATGGATGAGCAATAGACCAAAACATCTGGGTAAAAAGAAAGGCATTTACAGGCGATTCGAGAGACCGTCACCTTATCCACCTATATTCAATTTATGAAGAAAAAAAAAGAATAATAAAAACCAAAAGAAAATGGGAAATGAAGTTTACGAGTGAATCCAAGACCAACCCAGAGTTTATTTTAGATATATAGGAATAAGATCAGGTAACAAAGAAATGCGCACAATTTTTAATATTTATTTCCTCTCGTTTTAAACAAAAGGATACAAATGAAATTCTAGAGAACAATAATTATACAAGATCAAAGTTACAAGCGACATGGTCCTCAAACAACTTAGCAAACCATTAGTTAGTCGCTTCAACAACACACTACAAACAAGTATCATATCGGATAAGATGAAAATGGCAAATGTGATATCTATTTACAAGACCAATTAGCCTTACCTCAAATGTGGGAAAGTTGACAAAATCAATAATTGCTGATGCAATTCGAAGCCATATTCTTGAAAGATATAATATGATTAATGAATCTCAACACGGTTATACAAAGAGGCGTTCTTGCCTTACCAATTACTAACATTTTTCTTGGCTGCATGTCAAGGAGTACGGATAGTAAAAGTCCTAAAATTATGCTTCAACTTTATATATCTTTTGTAAGGGCTCACTTAGATCATGCTGCTCGGTCCTGGACATAAATACTCCGCAAAATATGCAGAGGATGTTTCAAAAACCTTTCTTACAAAGACAGGCTGAAGGCACTGAAGCTGCACTTTCTGGAAAGATGTAGAATTAGGGGCATATGATAGAAGTGTACGAACGGAAAACAGGAGAAAACCTATTGTAAATAACCTGCTACGAGCATCTAACCATGACAGGACTCGCAGCAATGGATTGAAGATGGACAAATTTAGATTTAGAAAGGATATAGGGAAGTACTGATTTAGCAATAAACTTGTGGATAAATGGAACAAACTCCCAAGTAGCGTTACTGAATCGAGAACACTGAGTAGCTTTAAATATAGGTTAGAAGGGTACATGTGTGGGTGAGCTGGACCTGCCTAGTATAAGACAATAAGTCTACAGTAGTGTTCCTTCATTCTTATGTTCTTATTTACCCATACCCTAACTTCAACAGTAAGCACTCTCCATTACATATCCGGACATGCGAAGTACCCGTGAGTCAGAAATGGCAGCAAATACCGGCAATTAAGTAAATAATACACAAGTCAAGAACAACAGTACAAGTACAGTATCGTTCACTGGGAGTCTTTTCCAGTGTAAATGACTAACAAAGCTCTCATTGTTAGTGTTACATTCTGTCTTATTTACGTGAAATACATGTACCAGGTCTCTAACACTTCACCACTGATTAGGTTAAAAATACCACAAGAGGAGAACTATCAGGTTCTACTCTGGGTGTGGATTACCAGAGCACCAACTGATCTGCGCAACAACATTGTAATCTCTGGTTAAGATAAGTTAGCCTAAACTATCCCAAAGTTATTTATAATTAAGATAACGAAGCTAATATTGAAGAAAATTTTTTTCAGAGATCCGATAAGTTGATGACAGAGACACATGTGCAACACTTGGTTATCTTTATTGCGGAAACGTTTCGCCATCAAGTGGCTTCCTCAGTCCGGTACAGAGATGAATGGTGGAAGATGAGAAGAAGATTGAAGCAATCAGTCCCTTAGCCTTGAGTCAATGTGTTCAGTCTATCAGCCTTAAGTCAATGTGTTCAGTCTATTAGCTTTGAGTCAATGTGTTCAGTCTATCAGCCTTAAGTCAATGTGTCCAGTCTATCAGCCTCGAGTCAATGTGTTCAGTCTATTAGCCTTGAGTCAATGTGTTCAGTCTATTAGCCTTGAGTCAATGTGTTCAGTCTATCAGCCTTAAGTCAATGTGTCCAGTCTATCAGCCTTGAGTCAATGTGTTCAGTCTATCAGCCTTGATCAAAATTGAGAGACTAAACATATAAACTCAAGGCTGAGGGACTGATTACTTCAAACTCCTCATCATCCACCACTGACCTCTGTACAAGACTGAGGAAGCATTGGTGAAAGGTTTTCACAATAAAAATAACCAAGTGTTGCACAACGCTAATGTTGGCAGCTATATATCAGCCCCTAGAGCGTTGATACCCTCACTGTTTAATCTGGACGACGGGTTGTAATCTTAGCACACACACACACACACTCAGTAACCTCAGATGTGGGGAGCACAGAGGATGCTGGTCGTTAGTTAAATTATCTCTTGTCTTTTGTTGTAGAAAAAGTTATGCTTTTGTTGTCAGTATGTTAATTATTAAGGCACCTTTCTTGAAGGGATTTTTCTAATATATTCAAAATGCCCTAATATAATAATATAATTACGTTTAATCTGCACTGTATAAATCTTAGGGAAAGTTTTAAACACCCATATGAAAAAAAATTGAAGCGAATAGGAGAGTAGGTTATCCAAGGAAGTGGTGAGAACGAACTTAAATCTGGTAAATATTCTAGTGACTGCTATCGAGGAAGTTCCAGATGAACCTTTATGATATAAGTTTATTGGGTTAGTTTTTGTACATCCTACTTCCCTCCACACACACACACATACACACGCACACGCACACACACATACACAGTGGGCGCCTGTGACGAGCGGGGTCCCACAGGGGTCAGTTCTAGGACCAGTGCTATTTTTGATATATGTGAACGACATGATGGAAGGAATAGACTCTGAAGTGTCCCTATTCGCAGATGATGTGAAGTTGATGAGAAGAATTAAATCGGATGAGGATGAGGCAGGACTGCAAAGAGACCTGGACAGGTTGGACATGTGGTCCAGTAACTGGCTTCTCGAATTCAATCCAGCCAAATGCAAAGTCATGAAGATTGGGGAGGGGCAAAGAAGACCGCAGACAGAATATAGGCTAGGTGGACAAAGACTACAGACCTCATTCAGGGAGAAAGACCTTGGAGTGACCATAACACCGAGCACATCACCGGAGGCACACATCAACCAAATAACTGCTGCAGCATACGGGCGCCTGGCAAACCTGAGAATAGCGTTCCGATACCTTAATAAGGAATCGTTCAAGACATTGTACACTGTGTATGTTAGGCCCATACTGGAGTATGCAGCACCAGTCTGGAA
This sequence comes from Cherax quadricarinatus, assembly GCF_026875155.1. Taxonomy (NCBI): domain Eukaryota; kingdom Metazoa; phylum Arthropoda; class Malacostraca; order Decapoda; family Parastacidae; genus Cherax; species Cherax quadricarinatus. Next base: position 13,968,546 of record NC_069459.1, on the reverse strand, counting down.
CCCACACCTGGTCAAGCACGTCAATAAGTTAGAGAAAGTACAAAGGTTTGCAACAAGGCTAGTCCCAGAGCTCAGGGGAATGTCGTACGAGGAAAGGTTGAGGGAGATAGGACTGACGACACTGGAGGACAGAAGGGTCAGGGGAGACATGATAACGACATACAAGATATTGCGGGGAATAGACAAGGTGGACAGAGATAGGATGTTCCAAAAAGGGGAAACAGGGACAAGGGGTCACAACTGGAAGCTGAAGACTCAGACGAATCACAGGGACGTTAGGAAGTATTTCTTCAGTCATAGAGTTGTCAGCAAGTGGAATAGCCTAGCAAGTGAAGTAGTGGAGGCAGGAACCATACATAGTTTTAAGAAGAGGTATGACAAAGCTCAGGAAGCAGAGAGAGAGAGAGGACCCAGTAGCGATCAGTGAAGAGGCGGGGCCAGGAGCTGAGTCTCGACCCCTGCAACCACAATTAGGTGAGTACAATTAGGTGAGCACACACACACATACACACACACACACACACACCACTAGTGGATGCGTCTGACTCACAGTCGCGAGTTCCCGGGTTCGATTTCTTGGGGCAAGAAACCTTTGGACAAGTTTCCTTACATCTATGCTCACCTAAGATAAGATAAGATTTCGTTCGGATTTTTAACCCCGGAGGGTTAGCCACCCAGGATAATCCAAGAAAGTCAGAGCGTCATCGAGGATTGTCTAACTTATTTCCATTGGGGTCCTTAATCTTGTCCCCCAGGATGCGACCCACACCCAGGTACCTATTTGCTGCTAGGTGAACAGGACAACAGGTGTAAGGAAACGTGTCGAAATGTTTCCACCCGCCGGGAATCGAACCCGGGGCCTCCGTGTGTGAAGCGGGAGCTTTAGCCACCAGGCCACCGGGCCACCTGATGCAGTAAAATTAACTACCTGTGTGTCAGCCGACTGCTTTGTTGCATCCGGGGGAAAATATGTTAGAAAACCCCAGTCCTGATGGAAGTATTGAATTACTGGTAAAAGAAGGTGTTCCTGTACCTAATGATTCTAATTAAAACTGATGTCAGGTAAAAGGACACAAGTGCAACTGATGTGACATTTTATTGTGGCAACGTTTCGCTCTCCAGGAGCTTTATCAAGCCGTTACAAACAATACATGGACAGATTTTTTCTTTATCAACGGCTTGACAAAACTCCTGGAAAGCGAAACGTTGCCACAATAAAATGTCACATTAGTTGCACTTGTGTTATCTATTATAATTCTACCAATATAATACAAAACTAATTCCCACAGGAATGAAGAGACGCCAGTAGACATTGAAGATCAGTGGAAGGCGATAACAAGAGAAGATTGATCAAATACCAAGAAGTCAATTCATCACCTCATCACCACTACTACCCACATCAACAACACACCATCACCACCTACACACTATAACCACCACCACAAAAACACCATAATCACCACCACCCACATTATAACCTTCACTACCACTATCATTCACACATCACCAGCACCGGCAGCACCACTCACACGTTCATATAATCACCATCACCACATCAAAACCACCTCATCACCACCATCACCTCTACCATTTCAGGGGAACCTGAATCAAAATGATGAGATACCCAACAATGCTGTATTTAGCTGCAGGTTTACTGCTCCTCCAGATGGGTGAGTGCTCAAGCAGTACCTTATCACCATTTGTTTTCGTTTAAGTTTCTTTTTTTTGGTGTTTTCTTTCAAAGTCATTCGAACTAGGTTATCCAGGATAAGTTATTTCAACTTGTTTATCCATACTAAGTTATTCCAACAATATTATCCCAACTAAGTTACTTCAACTAGGTTATCACAATAACTGTAGGTTATCCCAACTGCGTTATTCCAACTAGGGCTATCCCAGCTAAGTTACTGCAACAAGGTTATCCCAGCTAGGGCTATCCCAATTAGGGTGATATCAACTAAATTCATAAAAGATGCAGTTTGACAAGTAATGTTTTAGTCAAGCTTTGTTTTTTATAATACTCCAAGACTACTTCTGACAAACAAGAATTCTATGACTGTCAGGTTAAAGAGCAGCTTACAGAAAGTGATTACAAATTAATGTTTTAATATCTCAAGGAATTACCTCAAAAATTTTTCGCGTTGCAGATGATACGGCATAAAGGAATGCTGAGTAGTGTAAAGTGGGGTAACCTAACTATGGACTATCGTGAGGGAGACCGAAAAGGCAGTGATGGTTGCAAATGTGATATTTTCCAAAGCACTGTACAAACATGAATAACCCTAAATGATAAAGCTCCTGGAGAGCGAAACGTTGCCACAATAAAAATGTCACATTAGTTGCACTTGTGTCCTTTTACTTTACAAAAAATACTCAGATATACCTTGAGTGAAAAGAAAGACATTTACAGGCGAATCAAAAGAAGTGAGGGGCCACCGTTTTGAACAATGAATTCAATTTAAGAGAGAAGTCAAAACAGAAATAAGAAAAGCCAAAAGAGAATATGTGAGATAATGAAAGACCATTCTTAACTGTTTCTTTCAGGTATACAGGAATAAGATTCTGGAAAAGATTGGCCCACTTAAATGTAACTCAGGTCAGCTTATTGTTAGTAACGAAGAAATGTACCATTGTTTTTACACAGAAGAATACAAACGAAATCCCAAACATCAATAATTATACTGGTCACGACGAAAAAAATAATGTTATATTAAAGCCGCTAGCGACATGAGCCTCAAACAACTAGATAAACTGAAGCCAAACAACTCACAGATTTTAAAGGAATTTATGAAGAAAAAGTTTGTGGTAGTATGCTGAGGTATATCACCACAAACAGGTATTGTAACTGATAAATAGAAAATGGTAAACAGGTCTTTAGCTTCCAATTATAGACTCATCATTCTAGCTTCAATTGTGGGATACTTGATGGAATCAATCATTAATGATGCAATTCGAAGTCAATTCGAAAGAAATAATTTGATCAACGAATCTCAGCACTGTTTTATAAAGGAACATTCTTGCCTTATGAATTTACTAACCTTTTTCACTATGGGGTTTTAGAGAATCTGAAATAGATAAAGGAGAAAGGAAAACTGAAAATAAAATCGAAGTTTTAGGGAGTTTTTAAATTAAACGAGTATAAACTTTTCTATTTTCGAAACATTGTGTGGTAGACCAAGATAAAGAATTCATTGTATATATGGACTTCAGTAAAGACTTTGATAAAGTTCCATGATAGAGGATCAACTCCTCATGGACTGGGCCATGAGGGAGTTGACCCTTGAACACCCTCCTGGCAGACTCCCCACCCTCAAGACTAAGGACCTATATGAGCAACGCATGCACATTACATTAATGGAGAACAGTTAAACTCGTAGAGGACATACAGCGCCTCGGAATGGGACGTCATTAGGTTTAACTCCTGGAAGCTGAGAAGACCTATAATTGCTTGGAGCAACAGCATCAAGACACTTTTGATCGGTCACATGCACTCACCCAGTATATCTCAACTATATTTTTTTCAACACAAGAATACGTGGGAAAACTCAGTGATAATTAAAATTAATTCAATATAATGAATTAATTTTATAAATTTATTTTATATAATTAAACAATTTTATAAATAATTTAATAAAATTAATTTTATATAATTAATTTTATTTAATTAGTTCATTTTATACAAATATATCAATGGGGAAAAGCTATATTTTTACAGGGCGTGCAAAACAGAAGAAAAGTAGTCTAAAATAAACTGAAGAACACAGGAAAAAACAGGGTTACGTTCCTTGGGCCCCCAAAAAATGGTAAACAACTTTTTTTATAGGTCTCCAAATTGTAAACAAATAAAAATGATTATGTAATTGCAGCTGGTTGTAGAGATGTATTGCATTCAATGCATTGCTTAAGACTACAAATGTTCCATAAAAATACTTCTTAACTTAAATTGTGGTTTCTGGTGTATGTCGATGATTCAACAGTTTAGAGGGATGTTGTGGCTCTACTGGGCTGAGGCTCTGGCTCTAAAGTCGATGACTTTACTGAGAAGTGAGAAATTTTGAAATGCATCTCTGGTCTCTTTTTACCCTGCAGCACTTTATAAAGCTAACAGTAAGACATTATCAGCTCTAGACCCTGTTTCAGAGGAGTGCTTCTAGATTTGTTAGGGTCCTCTTCAGTGAAAAAGTCTACTAGTTTAGTAGCAACATGGAACAGCTCATGTAATTGTAGCAATGTTAACTGTTATTCTTCAGGTTCTTCCTCTGTTATCTGCCTCCCTTGTATCTGTGCACTGAGCTCTGCCAACATTTCCTCTGGACTTCTGTCTTCATCATTTCCTAAATGCTCGTTCACATCATCTTCCTGCATATCTTCAAAGTCATCACCGGTAATCTTGCCAGCTGAACTATTTCCTGCACCTGACTCTTAAGCGAGGGAAAAACCTGCAGAAGTATTCACCACATTAGGCTACAACTTTCCCCAGGCTGCATTTAATGTTGATTGGGACACCTCATTCCATGCACTTCTAACATAGCTGATGGTATTAAATACTTGCTGTGGCTCATAGCCATCCTCGGAAATAATTAAGCAGGGAAATTACTTGCTGCGGTGTGATCAGCTGAAGCACTTTATTTATTTATTTATTTATTTATTAATTTGAACATGATACAGAGTACAAAAGAATACAGTTAAATGCAGCATGCCAAAGCCACTAGAATGCATAGCATTACGGGCAGGCTTAAAATTAACTTAAGATTAACTAAGCAATGAAGTATTCAGTGGTAAAACATTATTGTAAACAGATAACAGGCACAAATGAGTATTACAAAAACAGGTCGTATGGTTGCTTGCATTGCTGTACAACCAGTATTTATTTATTTATTTATTTATTTATTTATTTATTTAATTTGAACATGATACAGAGAAATACAAGGAATACAATTTTTAAAGTGCAGCATGCCAAAGCCCCTTGTATGCAGAGCATTATGGGCAGCTTAAAATTAACTTAAGATTAACTTAGCAATGATATATTCAGTGGTACAAAAATTATTGTAAAACAAATAACAATTTAGTACAAATGAGTATTACAAAGACAGGTCATATGGTCATTTACTGTGTTGCTGTGTAATCAGTAGAATGGAGTATTATGTTAGGTAATGAAGTTAAATAGTAACAAAGTTTGATTGGGTAACAGGTTGACATTTATGAGATACAATAATGAGATACATATATGAGATACAATTTATGAGATACAATTATTCAGTATTTATTTGGTTGTGGGTGAGTAAGTGATTTTTGAGAAGAGACTTGAATTTATAAACAGAAAGTGTTTCTTTTATATTCACAGGTAATGAATTCCAGATTTTAGGGCCTTTTATGTGCATTGAGTTTTTGCATAGCGGAGAATTTAAAATTATGTAGCCTATTAAGCAACTTGAACTAGTGGAACCAACCAGTGATAAACACACCCTTGTTCAGGCCTTCCTTAGTCATCACACTCTGTTTTATAATAAGTACTCTATGGTTTTCCTCTATTAAGATGAAATTAAGTGGTGCACTTTTTTTTGTTCAATCCACTCAGTCAATAAGTTTTCTGTTTCATATAACTGTTGTGACCAACGGTGGATCAACTATGAAACTAATGAAGCTTAAGCTGAGCCCCAGACGTGACTTTAGCCCACACTGCGTAAAAATTTTGGGTCTACTGCATGAGAAAGGCATTTTAAAAGAAATAATAATATAGTATAATTCAATACAAAATAATAATTTAAAATTAAAGGTTATTAAATTACCATGTAGGGTAGCCGCTGCTGGTTGCCAAGGGGTCCCCATAACAGTTCAAGCTTCAGGGGCCACAAAAATGTTGTGACCTATGTGTTATTCTTTGCAAGTGACAACCTGCGTTATTCATTACACAAACTCGTATATTTGAATCATTCCTTTTAACTGCACGACTGACACTCTTGCCGTCTCCTCCACAACGCGTGCACCACTTTATGCTTATCAATATCTTGACTTTCTTCATAACACCAAAACATGAACGCATAAACTTTTTCTTGCCACTTCCAACATTATTCTCGGTGCCATGCTTACTATGCAGATGCACGACATGGTAATGAAAAGATCTAAAATCGATTCAAAAACACAGATCTGAGAGTCATATAGGACACGTATGTATGGACCACCGAGGCGTGAAAGGTGGGACGGTGAAGGCAGGGACCAAGGTGTGAGAGGGACGGTGAAGGCAGGGACAGACGCGTGAGAGGAGGGACGGTGAAGGCAGGGACAGAGGCGTGAAGGGAGGGACGGTGAAGGCAGGGACAGAGGCATGAAGGGAAGGACGGTGAAGGCAAGGACCGAGGCGTGAGAGGAGAGAAGGTGAAGGCAGGGACAGACGCGTGAGAGGAGGGACGGTGAAGGCAGGGACCGAAGCGTGAGAGGAGGGATGGTGAAGGCACTGACCGAGGCGTCAGGAGGGACGGTGAAGGCAGGGACCGAGGCGTGAGATGAGGGGCGGTGAAAGCAGGGACAGAGGCGTGAGAGGAAGGACGGTGAAGGCAAGGACCGAGGCGTGAGGAGGGACGGTGAAGGCAGGGACCGAGGCGTGAGAGGAGAGACGGTGAAGGCAAGGACCGAGGCGTGAGAGGCAGAACGGTGAAGGCAGGGACCGAGGCGTGAGAGGGGGGACGGTGAAGGCAGGGACCGAGGCGTGAGAGGTGGGATGGTGAAGGCAGGGACCGAAGCGTGAGAGGAGGGACGGTGAAGGCAGGGACCGAGGCGTGAGAGGAGGGACGGTGAAGGCAGGGACCGAGGCGTGAGAGGAGGGACGGTGAAGGCAGGGACCGAGGCATGAGAGGGGCGGTGAAGGCAGGGACAGAGGCGTGAGAGGAAGGACGGTGAAAGCAGGGACCGAGGCGTGAGAGGGACGGTGAAGGCAGGGACCGAGGCGCGAGAGGAGGGACGGTGAAAGCAGGGATCGAGGCGTGAGAGGAGGGAAGTTACCTGGAGGTTACCTGGAGGCTATTCCGGGGATCAACGCCCCCGCGGCCCGGTCCATGACCAGGCCTCCCGATGGATCAGGGCCTGATCAACTAGGCTGTTACTGCTGGCCGCACGCAGTCCAACGTACAAGCCACAGCCCGGCTGATCCGGCACTGACTTTAGGTATCTGTCCAGCTCTCTTGAAGGCAGCCAGGGGCTTATTGGCAATTCCCCTAATGCTTGATGGGAGGCTGTTGAACAGTTTTGGGCGTAATAGCCCATAAAATACGTGCTAAAGGAATAACTGGGAAAGTGGGGAGATGGATCTTCAACTTCCTAACAAATCGAACACAAAGAGTAGTGGTCAACAGAGTTAAATCGGAGGCTGCCATAGTGAAGAGCTCTGTTCCACAAGGCACAGTACTCGCCCCCATCTTATTCCTTATCCTCATATCAGACATAAACAGAGATATACACCACAGCACCGTATCATCCTTTGCGGATGATACTAGGATCTGCATGAGGCTGTCATCTGCTGAGGACGCGGTTAACCTCCAAGAAGATATAAACAAAGTTTTCCAGTGGGCAACGGTAAACAATATGATGTTCAATGAGGACAAATTCCAACTACTCCGTTATGGAAAACTGGAGGAGATAATAACTAGAACAGAGTATACTACTGACTCCGGCCATACAATAGAGCGGAAAAATAATGTAAGGGACCTGGGAGTAGTAATGTCTGAGGATCTCACTTTCAAGGATCACAACAGTGCCACGATCGCACGTGCAAAGAAAATGATAGGATGGATAATGAGAACTTTCAAAACGAGAGATGCCAAGCCCATGATGATCCTTTTCAAATCACTTGTTCTCTCTAGGCTGGAATACTGCTGTACATTAACATCTCCATTCAAAGCAGGTGAAATCGCAGATCTAGAGAGTGTACAGAGATCCTTTACTGCACGTATAAGTTCTGTCAAGCACCTTAACTACTGGGAACGCTTGGAAGCACTTGACTTGTACTCGTTGGAACGCAGGAGGGAGAGATATATCATAATCTACACTTGGAAAATCTTGGAAGGAATAGTCCCAAATCTGCACACAGAAATCACTCCCTACGAAAGTAAAAGACTGGGCAGGCGATGCAAAATGCCCCCAATAAAAAGTAGGGGCGCCATTGATACACTAAGAGAAAACACCATAAGTGTCCGGGGCCCAAAACTGTTCAACAGCCTCCCATCAAGCATTAGGGGAATTGCCAATAAACCCCTGGCTGCCTTCAAGAGAGAGCTGGACAGATACCTAGTCAGTGCCGGATCAGCCGGGCTGTGGCTCGTACGTTGGACTGCGTGCGCCCAGCAGTAACAGCCTAGTTGATCAGGCCCTGATCCATCGGGAGGCCTGGTCATGGACCGGGCCGCGGGGGCGTTGATCCCCGGAATAACCTCCAGGTAACCTTCAGGTAACCAATGGCGCCCCTACTCTTTATTGGGGGCATTTTGCATCGCCTGCCCAGTCTTTTACTTTCGTAGGGAGTGATTTCTGTGTGCAGATTTAGGACCATTCCTTCCAAGATTTTCTAAGTGTAGATTATGATATATCTCTCCCTCCTGCGTTCCAACGAGTACAAGTCAAGTGCTTCCAAGCGTTCCCAATAGTTAAGGTGCTTGACAGAACTTATACGTGCAGTAAAGGATCTCTGTACACACTCTAGATCTGCGATTTCACCTGCTTTGAATGGAGATGTTAATGTACAGCAGTATTCCAGCCTAGAGAAAACAAGTGATTTGAAAAGGATAATCATTGGCTTGGCATCTCTCGTTTTGAAAGTTCTCATTATCCATCCTATCATTTTCTTTGCACGTGCGATCGTGACACTGTTGTGATCCTTGAAAGTGAGATCCTCAGACATTACTACTCCCAGGTCCCTTACATTATTTTTCCGCTCTATTGTATGGCCGGAGTCAGTAGTATACTCTGTTCTAGTTATTATCTCCTCCAGTTATCCATAACGGAGTAGTTGGAATTTGTCCTCATTGAACATCATATTGTTTACCGTTGCCCACTGGAAAACTTTGTTTATATCTTCTTGGAGGTTAACCGCGTCCTCAGCAGATGACAGCCTCATGCAGATCCTAGTATCATCCGCAAAGGATGATACGGTGCTGTGGTGTATATCTCTGTCTATGTCTGATATGAGGATAAGGAATAAGATGGGGGCGAGTACTGTGCCTTGTGGAACAGAGCTCTTCAATATGGCAGCTTCCGATTTAACTCTGTTGACCACTACTCTTTGTGTTCGATTTGTTAGGAAGTTGAAGATCCATCTCCCCACTTTCCGAGTTATTCCTTTAGCACGTATTTTATGGGCTATTACGCCATGATCGCATTTGTCAAAAGCTTTTGCAAAGTCTGTGTATATTACATCTGCATTCTGATTTTCTTCCAGTGCATCCAAGGCCATGTCATAGTGATTCAGTAGTTGTGAGAGGCAGGAGCGACCTGCCCTGAACCCATGTTGCCCTGGATTGTGCAGATTTTGGGAATCCAGGCGATTTGCAATCCTGCTTCTTAGCACTCTTTCAAAGATTTTTATGATGTGGGACGTCAGAGCTATTGGTCTATAGTTCTTAGCTAATGCTTTGCTGCCACCTTTATGGACTGGGGCTATATCCGTTGTTTTAAGTGACTGTGGAATTTCACCGACGGTGAAGGCAGGGACCGAGGCGCGAGAGGTGGGACGGTGAAGGCAGGGACCGAGGCGTAAGAGGGACAGTGAAGGCAGGGACCGAGGCGTGAGAGGTGGGACGGTGAAGGCAGGGACAGAGGCGTGAGGAGGGACGGTGAAGGCAGGGACTGAGGCGTGAGAGGCAGAACGGTGAAGGCAGGGACCGAGGCGTGAGAGGAGGGACGGTGAAGGCAGGGGCCGAGGCGTGAGAGGTGGGATGAAGGCAGGGACCGAAGAGTGAGAGGGACGGTGAAGGCAGGAACCGAGGCGTGAGAGGAGGGACGGTGAAGGCAGCGACCGAGGCGTGAGAGGACGGACGGTGAAGGCAGGGACCAAGGTGTGAGAGGACGGACGGTGAAGGCAGGGTCCGAGACGTGAGAGGGACGGTGAACAGAGACCGAGGCGTGAGAGGAGGGACGGTGAAGACAGAGACCGAAGCGCGAGAGAAGGGACGGTGAACAGAGACCGATGCGTGAGAGGAGGGACGGTGAAGGCAGGGTCCGAGGCGTGAGAGGAGGGACGGTGAACAGAGACCGAGGCGTGAGAGGAGGGACGGTGAAGACAGAGACCGAGGCATGAGAGGAGGGACGGTGAAGAGACCGATGCGTGAGAGGAGGGACGGTGAAGGCAGGGACAGAGGCGTGAGAGGAGGGACGGTGAACAGAGACCGAGGCGTGAGAGGACGGACGGTGTAGGCAGCGACCGAGGCGTGAGAGGAGGGACTATGAAGGCAGGGACCGAGGCGTGAGAGGAGGGATGGTGAATGCAGGGACCGAGGCGTTAGAGGACAGACGGTGAAGGCAGGAACCGAGGCGTGAGAGGAGGGACAGTGAAGGCAGGGACCGAGGCGTGAGAGGAGGGACGGTGAAGGCAGGGACCGAGGCGTGAGAGGAGGGACGGTTAAGGCAGGGACCGAGGCGTGAGAGGACGGACGGTGAAGGCGGGGTCCGAGGCGTGAGAGGAGGGACGGTGAACAGAGACCGAGGCGTGAGAGGAGGGACGGTGAAGACAGAGACCGAGGCGTGAGAGAAGGGACGGTGAACAGAGACCTATGCGTGAGAGGAGGGACGGTGAAGGCAGCGACCGAGGCGTGAGAGGAGGGATGGTGAAGACAGGGACCGAGGCGTGAGAGGAGGGACGGTGAAGGCAGCGACCGAGGCGTGAGAGGAGGGATGGTGAAGACAGGGACCGAGGCGTGAGGGGAGGGACGGTGAAGGCAGGGACCGAGGCGTGAGAGGACGGACGGTGAAGGCAGGGACCGAGGCGTGAGAGGAGGGACGGTGAAGGCAGGGACCGAGGCGTGAGAGGACGGACGGTGAAGACAGGGACCGAGGCGTGAGAGGGACTGTGAAGGCAGGGACCGAGGCGTGGGAGGAGGGATGGTGAAGACAGGGACGGAGGCGTGAGGAGGGACGGTGAAGGCAGGGACCGAGGCGTGAGAGGACGGACGGTGAAGGCAGGGACCGAGGCGTGAGAGGACGGACGGTGAAGGCAGGGACCGAGGCGTGAGAGGAGGGACGGTTAAGGCAGGGACCGAGGCGTGAGAGGAGGGATGGTGAAGACAAGGACCGAGGCGTGAGAGGAGGGACGGTGAAGGCAGGGACCTAGGCGTGAGAGGAGGGGCGGTGAAGGCAGGGACCGAGGCGTGAGAGGAGGGACGGTTAAGGCAGGGACCGAGGCGTGAGAGGAGGGACGGTAAAGGCAGGGACCGAGGCGTGAGAGGAGGGACGGTTAAGGCAGGGACCGAGGCGTGAGAGGAGGGACAGTGAAGGCAGGGACCGAGGCGTGAGAGGAGGGACGGTGAAGGCAGGGACCGAGGCGTGAGAGGAGGGACGGTTAAGGCAGGGACCGAGGCGTGAAAGGAGGGGCGGTGAAGGCAGGGACCGAGGCGTGAGAGGGACGGTTAAGGCAGGGACCGATGCGTGAGAGGAGGGACGGTAAAGGCAGGGACAGAGGCGTGAGAGGGGGACGGTGAAGGCAGGGACAGGCGTGAGGGAGGGGCGGTAAGGCAGGGACCGAGGCGTGAGAGGAGGGACGGTGAAGGCAGGGACCGAGGCGTGAGAGGAGGGACGGTTAAAGGCAGGGACCGAGGGACGTGACGAGGAGGGACGGTAAGGCAGGGACCGAGGCGTGAGAGGAGGGACGGTGAAGGCAGGGACCGAGGCGTGAGAGGAGGGACGGTGAAGGCAGGGACCGAGGCTGAGAGGAGGGACGGTGAAGGCAGGGACCGAGGCATGAGAGGAGGGACGGTGAAGGCAGGGACCGAGGCGTGAGAGGAGGGACGGTTAAGGCAGGGACCGAGGCGTGAGAGGAGGGACGGTGAGGCAGGGACGAGGCGTGAGAGTGAGGGACGGTGATAGGCAGGGATCGAGGCGTGAGAGTAGGGACGGTGAAGGCAGGGACCGAGGCGTGAGAGGAGGGACGGTGAAGGCAGGGACCGAGGCGTGAGAGGAGGGACGGTGAAGGCAGGGGACCGAGGCGTGAGAGGAGGGACGGTGAAGGCAGGGACCGAGGCGTGAGAGGAGGGACGGTGAAGGCAGGGACCAAGGCGTGAGAGGAGGGACGGTGAAGGCAGGGACCGAGGCGTGAGAGGAGGGACGGTGAAGGCAGGGACCGAGGCGTGAGAGGAGGGACGGTGAAGGCAGGGACCGAGGCGTGAGAGGAGGGACGGTGAAGGCAGGGACCGAGGCGTGAGAGGAGGGACGGTGAAGGCAGGGACCGAGGGTGAGAGGAGGGACGGTGAAGGCAGGGACCGAGGGTGAGAGGAGGGACGGTGAAGGCAGGGACCGAGGCGTGAGAGGAGGGACGGTGAAGGCAGGGACCGAGGCGTGAGAGGAGGGACGGTGAAGGCAGGGACCGAGGCGTGAGAGGAGGGACGGTGAAGGCAGGGACCGAGGCGTGAGAGGAGGGACGGTGAAGGCAGGGACCGAGGCGTGAGAGGAGGGACGGTGAAGGCAGGGACCGAGGCGTGAGAGGAGGAGGTGAAGGCAGGGCAGGGTGAGAGGAGGGCAGTGAAGGCAGGGACCGAGGCGTGAGAGGAGGGACAGTGAAGGCAGGGACCGAGGCGTGAGAGGAGGGACGGTGAAGGCAGGGACCGAGGCGTGAGAGGAGGGACGGTGAAGGCAGGGACCGAGGCGTGAGAGGAGGGACGGTGAAGGCAGGGACCGAGGCGTGAGAGAAGGGACGGTGAAGGCAGGGACCGAGGCGTGAGAGGAGGGACGGTGAAGGCAGGGAAGAACAAAAAGATACAGTAACATGACTGGAACAATACATAAATAACCAGCCTCGCGATGCTCCAGTCTTTTCCCCCGAAGTTGCATCTTCACAGACGAAATTTCAGTGATGATAAAAAATGTGCTGCAATTTTTTCAGTATTCTAATATCGAAAACGTCGTAGAAGATCCGTCTTAATCGAAAGTCTACTGTATTTCTTGAGCAAATTTTTATTTTGGGAGATATTAACGAAAAATCTGTTAGGTTATATTAGGTTAGGTATCATTTAGTTAAGGGAAGGTTAGGTTAAGTAACGTTAATTAGGTTAATTAAGCTCACCTGAAAACGCCACCTGTGTTTACACTGGACCACCTGTAAGACTCGCCACCTGCAAAAAATTTGTATTAATTTTTCTTATAACTCCGAAAATAACGATTTGTACAAGAAATTATTATGTATTCCGTGACGCACATAGACTGTATGTATTGAAAAGTGTAAGAAAACAAGAGGACCGAATTTCAATCAGTATTTGTTGGTAACTATTACCAATAATAACAGTTGTTTATTATTATTATTATTATTATTATTATTATTATTATTATATTATATTATATTTTATTATCATTAACTTTACATTATATTACTATTATCATTATTATTATTCTTGAGGAGTCATACAAAGGCTTGTGAAAGGGAGGCAGTTTGGTTTGATCCAAGGTAAGGGAGGACAAATCCAATTCCTTGGATCAAGATCCTTGACCAGTATCAAGGAACTCTTCTTGAAGGAAATATAATAACAGATAAAGGTTATTCCTGACTACTAAAGTCTTCAGGTTGACTCACAAGATCTTGGGTCAGGAGTTTTACGACTCTACCGCGAGTTCGAGCCCCGCCCGTGGTAGTCTTCATGTTGGTTGGTTAATGGGGTTTCAAGCCTATCCACTATACGAGGGTCATTAAGAATTCAACGTAATCTTTCCATCTCCGACAAAAATAATTTAAATCCCTAAAAATGGGATTAAAATCAATCACATAATAACGAAGCGCTAAACCCTTAAGTGTCATACAGCGCTGCAAATAAACCCACAGTATATATATATGATGAGAGAAATACACATCTCGGTGTATATATCTTGAAGTGTTGAGGGAAGAGAAAGAAACTTAAATAAAATAAACTTACGTCAAACTTAATTATGATGTTGGTGAAGCAAGTTGTCAGACTTTAAGAAAGTTTCCAGTTGGTAGATCACTCTGCGTTAACATACATACACTCACACAACACAAATAAAAACTAGGATATTTGTTCAAGCACAAAAAAATGTTCAACTGAGATGAAGTTTGTGTTAGCAACACCACCTCGTCGTGTCTGACAGAGAACTGTCTTCTTCTCCGCCGCCTCCACTACCGCCATCTTTCAAAGACGCATTTGATACTTATTGACATTCTTCTTTAATTACCTCTTAATGTGACTATAAATTTGTGCTGTGTTAAAATATTAAGACAATACATTACGTGTATGATACATTACGTATCATATACACTGTACTGCTACTGTTGAAGTGAATAAAAATTAATGCTTTGTTTATGAACCTTGCTTGATAATTAGCTTTTTATTACCGTGGATGTTAATACGATGCTTAAATAATTTTAAAGACAAAAATAAAAAATATATTCATTATAGTAAAGTCTATTATGATTAAAATGTTGATCACCTTAAAAAATCTTTCTGTTTAAAATCAAATAAAAAATTTTCCTTCGTTAGTTTCTCTTATTTTTTTTTAATATTTATTGTAGTTGATATAAACAAGTGACTTAAGATATATTTTAGAAAGTTCTTGTTTATTTATTAAGTGTAAAATATATAGCAGATGCTGCGTTGCGAGTCAGAAAGCTTGTTTACTAAAATTTTAAGACATTGAGTCAACCCCGAAATTTTCACAAAAATGTGAAATATACATTTTTCTCACTTCACAATAACAAAAGTCTATGTACGGAGTAAAACACTGAATCTTCAGAGTTTCAAAAGTGTTTACGTTGTCTCGTTGGTGTTATTTTTGTCTGTTACTTGGTTAATTATACGAGTCTGTCATAACCTCTAGTACACTTCCTTATTTCTTCTTCCTCCAACGTTTTCGTTTATAATTTTTAAACTCCTAGACTGATCAGCTTCATGTTGTCAACACTGGTGAACTATAACTAGGGAAATGTTCAGCAAATATTGGGAAGGACAGGTACCTTCTAGTAAGTTTTATAAAGCCATTCCTGATTATGATTTCTGTCCAATAAGAAAAACTTGACTTATCTGTTTCAAGTTTTAATCTTATACTCATTTAGCATCTATGTATTCCACTTACAAGGTTCTGATTCTTACTTAAGTCTGCAGTGTTAATATGTCCATTTATCTTTCAAGATGGCGTATTTTTTCTCGATATAACTTGATTATTCTTCATTTGAACGTCTTAATTCTTTAATGACTGAACTAATTATAATTAACTAACATAGTTTATAAACTTGGAATTAATGGACTCCGTGTGATGATTGACTTAAAACTTACAGTGATGATGATGATGGGTTTTCCATGAAAGACGGTTCATGTTACTGGGATTTCCAGGCTTTAATTTGCTAATTTTATTAAATAAATTGTTTTTTTTTCAACTTCAGAAGGCCTCTTCCAGTAGACATCAAACCCTGGTTTACCTCAGATTAATTTTTGGATCGCTGTTGGGGTGTGTAGGAGCCAATTTACCAATTTTATTACCGGATTTAAATTAGATAAATTTACATTTAGAAAGAAAGTATGTAAATAATGGTTTACCAGCAGAGTTGTTGATGTGTGGAACAATCTTCCGAGTAGGATATTGAGGTATGACCTTGTGTAGCTTTAAGAAGATACCTTCATACTACAACTTTTGAGCAACTTTAGGTTGAAAATAGTGGTATATTTTGTTCAGAGAATAGTTTATTGTTACTCACTAAATCTTAATAACACGATTGATTTTTACGACGCACTTGACATGGGCTCAAGTCCCACTCGTCCTATGCATAATATTATTGGTAGGTAAGACACATAGGCAACAGTTAGGCTACTGTGTAGGCGAAACGTTTCGGAATAAAGTTGCCTAACTGTTGCCTGTGTCTTACCTACCAACCTGTCGGTATTGTATACCATTTTGATGTTCATAATATTATTCATATTGATATTGGGCTCTATACATCATAATGTGTCAATATTATTAAATATGGACATGGTGGTAGGCTGCTTATATAAGATGTAATGGTGTATTGTCTTCCCTGTAAGATGTGATGGTAGGCTTTCTACCCCTTATTAGATGTGATGGAATATTATCTACCTTATTTAAGATATGATAGCAGGTTATCTATCTCATATGAGATGTGATGGTATATTATCTACCTCATATAAAATGTGATGGTATGTTATCTACCTCATACAATGGGATGGTATGTTGTCTACCTCATGTACAGTGTGATGGTATGTTATCTACCTCATATACAACGTGATGGTATGTTATCTACCTCATATACAGTGTGATGGTATGTTATCTACCTCATATACAACGTGATGGTATGTTATCTGCCTCATATAAGATGTGATGGTATGTTATCTACCTCATATACAATGTGATGGTATGTTATCTACCTCATAGACAATGTGATGATATGTTATCTACCTCATAGACAATGTGATGGTATGTTATCTACCTCAAAATATGATGGCAGGTTATATATCCTTTCTATCATGTGATGGTAGATTATCTACCCCATTAAATTAATGGTTCACCACGAACAACAGTGTTAAGGTTCTTTCATCTTTGTTATTATTATTATTATTATTATTATTATTATTATTATTATTATTATTATTATTATTATTATTATTATTATTATTACCATAATTATTGTTATGTGCTTCGACGTGTATGTGTTTGTTTGCTCTTAATAAAGAGCGTTGTTATTGTTATAGGTGTTGGTTTGGGGAATCACGAGGCTTCTGTAAGCACGGGTCTAGAGATGACTGCTAATGAGCAAGCTCTGAGGAAGTCTTTACTGAAAAACTACGACAAACTCACCATACCTCCTGGCAACACTACCATCACTATCAGTAGCCTCACTATACGTACCATGGAGATGGTAAGTGCCACTGTATACTCACTGTCTACCTGGAGAGTGTTTCGAGAAAGGGTCATTACAGTGCTGTATGATCCTAGTGGGTTTAGCGCTTCTTTTTTATTATAATAATATGAGGGGATCAACGGTGTCGCTGTCTGGTCTCATACCAAACCTGTTCAGCCAGGCTGTTGGTGCAAAGTAAGCACTACAACCTGGTTGATCAGGAATTGACTTGAGGAACTTATCGAGTTATCACTTGAAGATAGACAGGAGTCTGTCTTCAAGCGATAACTTGATAAGTTGAAGGGAGGATGTTGAAAAGTCTTGGTTCTTTCACACTTCTTGAGTTTTTCCTTAGTGTATTCACTGCACTCCAACTTTTCACTGCGGGCATTTTACACCGTCTACCAAACCTCTTACATTCTTGGGGAATGATTTCTGTGCAGATTTGGAACCAATCCTAGAATTTTTCAGGTATAGATTAAAATATATCTTTCTCGCCTACGGTCTAAGGAGTACAGATCGAGGGACTTCGAACGTCCCCAATAATTTAGGTACTTTACTGAATCTTTGTAAGCAGTGAAGGCTCTCTGCACATTCTCCAGGTCTATAATTTGGGCTGCTGTAGACGAAACTGTTAGAGTACAGCAGTATTCCTGCCTAGAGAGAACGAGTGATATAAAGATTATCATCACTGGCTTAGTATCCCTTGTTTTCAAGGTTCTAGTTATCCAGCCTAGTATTTTTCTTGCGGTTATGATATTGACACTGTTGTGATCGTTGAAAGTCAAATCCTCTGACATTATCACTACTAAGTCCCTCACGTTAGTCTTATGCTCGTGGTTCAAGAGCTATAGGTTGTTCCAGTCAGTGTTAAGAGTGATAGTTGATTGCTGGTTGGTAGCAAGCGTAACTAGGTAAGTGTATGCGAACACACTGTAGCCAGGTACTAGAGAAGGCTGACGTGCTCTCATTCTGTTGTGTGTGCAGACAATTTGTTGCAATATATGCCTAAATAGAGAGAGAGGAGAGGTAGAGGGAGGTGTTAGTGGAGAGGGGTATCAGAAGATATCCAGAGGGCTGACTTTAAAATTGAAGTTGGATTCTTATTAGAGACGAATGGGGCCTTGCTTTGCTTAGTGATGTGGATGACCTTGCTTCATACAGTGATGAGAGTGGCTTTGCTTCGTTAGTGATGAGGATGGCTTTGCTTCGTTTAGTGATGATAATGGCTTTGTTTCGTATAGTGATGAAGGTGGCCTTGTTTCATAATGTGATTAGGGTGGCCTTATCTTCGTTTAGTAATGTTGGTGGCCCTGCTTCACTAAAGAGTGTCCTTACCTTCATCCACCGCTACGGGTGGCCCTACCTGGGGAAGAAGTGAGAGGGTAAGCAAGCTCAATGATGCAGACATAGGCTACAGAATACAGCATCTTCACACGCGTGGTTGTAGTGCTGACGTGATGTTGATGGTGTACCACACGAGTGTGGTAACAAGGTTGCATACTGATTACTGACGTCACCTAGCGCCCATCTTATTAATGAGACCTGTGCACCTGGCCAGCACATCTAGAAGTTATAACGACCAAATAAAACACCTGCTGAAGTACATAGTGTATAAAAATAACAGTATTCCTGTTACATTGTGTAAAACATAAATTATCATAATTTTAGATAAAACTTACTCTCCTACGTCCATTTAAGGGAAAAAGAGAGCAAAATGTTAATATTTTATATAAAATGAAAAACCTCTCGAACGCTCGACTAACATAAGAAATAAGGAACACTACAACAGGCTCACTGGCCCATGCTAGGCAAGTCTAAGTCACACCCGCTTAAGAAGGAATGAGAACTGTATACTTTCTAAATATTTTTTTTTCCAACTTGAACCCATTGCTGTGAGTCCTTTCTTGGTTGAATATTTTTAACACGTTATGTGCATCACTTTATTTATTCATGTTTTCCATTTATACACTTCAGTCATATTCCCCCCCCCCCTAATTATACGCCTTTCTAGAGAGTGCATACTTGGTGCCCTCAGTCTGTCCTCGTAGGAGAGATTTCTGATACATGGAGTCAACTGTATCAACCAGTGTATTTATGTCCGCTCTGTAATAATATGACCAGAACTTAGCGGCGTAATCTAAATGAGGCCTCGCCAATTGAGGTGAAGCCTCAGGTAATAACCTCGGGTTATTACCTGAGGCCTCCAGTTATTTATACTTTTTGATATGAAGCCAAGAATTCTATTCGCTTTATTGCGAACACTTATGTACTGCTGTCTTGGCTATAGATTAATGTTAACCAGAATTCTTAGATCTTTGTTCATTCAGAGTAATTAAGATACACAATATTTATTTTATAAGTGCCATGCTTATTTTCTTCTCCAAGGCTTAAAACTTCGCATTTGTGTATATTAATTAAACTACATCTTCCACTGAATCAGTCTATTAAGATCTTCCTGTAGCGCTCTAGTGTCCTCGTCAGAATTAGTTCGACATTCTATTTTGGTGTCATCAACAAACTTGCTTATGTCGCTATTTATTCCTTCATTTATGTGGCTTATATACTGCGTGAACAACAGAGGTTCCAGTATTGACCCTGAGGAACAACACTTTTGACGCGTCTTCTCAACCTGGATTTATCTTCAATTTTGCAAACTCTTTGTTGCCTATCTATCAGTCATGCATCTATCCAGGGAAAAAAATTGCTCTCCTCTATTTTCCTCTACAATCTCTGCCGATAATTTGAGAATGCAGGTTGGGAGCGCGGGCAGGTATACTGTGATAGGTATACCTGACATGACTCAAGTTCTCTACTTACTGATGCTGATGCTGCCACAACCACACTCCATCCTCTGCATAAAATTTAATGCAACGAATGTTAACAAAATAGCGTAGTGCCACCTTGACATTGAATTATTATTATTATTATTATTATTATTATTATTATTATTATTATTATTATTATTATTATTATTATTATTATTGTTGTTGTTGTTGTTGTTGTTATTATTATTATTCAAGATTAAGTGGCAAATCCATACAGCTCCTAGGACTGAGAGGAAATCGGGTTTGATCCGAGGAAGAGGATAGTAGATTGAATTCCTTGGAGACAGAACCTTTCAGTAGCATTATATATATATATATATATATATATATATATATATATATATATATATATATATATATATATATATATATATATATATATATATATATAATATATATATATATATATATATATATATATATGAAGAGTAGCAAACTGGGGCCAGGAGCTGTGTATTAACCCTCGTAAACACAACTAGGTGTGTTTCCCAGATAATCATAATGCAGCATTATTTTCAATTCTTAAAAAAAGTATAATTTTAATTCCTTTCTACAGCTTCATTAATCATCTGTTAATTACGTAATGGATTTATTTTTAATTAATTAGTGGTTTTCCAGCCTTCAGGTGATTAGGCAGCCCATTTCCATAATTATATAGGCTTCTTATTATTGTTATTATTATTAGTAGTAGTAGTAGTATCGTAGGAAGCGCGAAATTCATTGTGGTCCTACAGTGCCGGGGTACTAGTAATCGGTTTTGATCCAAGGAAGGGGAGAACAACTTCATTTGCTAGGATCAAGAACCCTTCACCTGCATGAAGGACAGTGTAGGTGTCGGTTGTGGGCCTACAAGCAAGACTCGGAAAAAATTTACGCACTCTCTTCACTACAATAATAATAATTTTGGTTCCACCAACCTGTGGCTTTATCAGTCCAATACTGAGAAAAACGATGGATGATATGAAGAGGGAGTTTGAGGTAATTAGTCCCTCAGTCTGGAGATGGTGTGTTCAGTCCATTAGTCTTGATAAAAGTACATTATATGCAAGGCTTGTATACTGGAAACAGGTGACGTGAAGCAGTTGGAGGTGGTTTCAAAGATGGGCAGGGTCTACCAGTGGGAGTAGGTCTTACTAGTATATTAGGCAGGCCAATTATCCATACATTTGTTATTATTTTATCAAGATTGATAGACTGGTTACCTCAAACTTACTCTTCACATCTTCTATCGAATTTCTCTTATTACACTGATAAAGCCACTGGTGAGCGAAACGTTTCCAGGATAAAGGTATCCAAGTGTTGCACATGTGTCTCGCTCCTCTACTTGTCGGTTTTCTAATTTATATAACAATTTCAAAGTCTTACATTATATTTACTTATCCTGGTATAATATTATTTTTACTTCTTAACTCCAGAATCTGAGTCAAACAAGTCTGGTGAATGATTGTTAAAAAATTATGACATTTATAATTTGACTAAATTCACTCCGCCACTTTAGCATTTTAAATATGTATATTTCTTTCTGGCCATCATGTTACACTACATGTGTGTTAAGGGTCACCCATTAGGTGAAACTTACAGCTGTATTAAGGGTGACCCTTACACATTCCCTCACCTTCTATGCCACACCTGGCCTCTGTGAGCTGGTCTGCGTCTTGACTCAGTTAAAACACTACTGAGCGTCGGATAACTCAGTTATACTCACTTGTAAAGAACGTTCATTATTACATTAAGCTTCTTCACACCCTATAAAAGGCACATTAACAGTGTGTTAAGAGGCAGTTAGAAGCAACAGTGAATTAAGCTAATAGATTGCCTTGGATGTTTGCCTGCCAGACAGGGCTTTGTGTCTCATAGTTGTCAGACGGAGGGTCGAGCCTCCACCACCCCATGCTCTGACCCATACGGGTTTACCGCTTCACATAAATATCTACATATTCACTAACAAGACTTTTTAAACACCCTAATAGGAGCTGAGTGTTTCTCTTACATATAAATGGCGTCTTGTATGTCTGTAGCATTAGTGAAAGATTCTCACTGAAGGTGTTGTGGCAGCCGTTAATATCCGTTACAACCGTTAATGCGTTAAAGAAAGGGAGTTTCGGAACATGTACTCTTCCTTGTACTCTCCCTCATACCCATCCCTTCACCCTTGCTCCCTCACTACTCCCTCACTGTGAGTGAGAAAGCTCCAGTGTGGCGTGAAATCTTCATTAGGTTTATTTTGTTTAAAGTGCGAGTGAGTCCCACTTGTCAGCTCTCGTTATTGTCTTGCTTCTGTCAGCCAGGATTATTATAATATTTACACTTATTTATAATCGGAATGTATATATATAACTTTTGCAGTGTATATGTTGTGTTTACAATTGATGGCGTTTGTTTGTGTTACAGCACGAGGAAACACAATCCATGGAGATACTTAGTTATTTGTCTCATGTAAGTACCGCTGTTGTACGTTACACCCACTGACACACACTAACACCCACTGACACACCCACTGACACACCCACTGACACACCCACTGACACACCCACTGACTCAAGCACTAAAACACTGGCTTCCTAACCTACACAATAATACATAAATATACTCATTATTATAACGGGTTCGTTTGGTAGTACGGTAGCGGGGAGTAAATGATACGTCTTCGGAGGCTTCTTAGTTTATTGAAAGTCGTTGTGGGTACACAGGCTTGCGTGTTTGAGCCCATGGCCCGGGAGGGCCATCCCACGAGAGAGAGCTTCTAGTAGGCTTTGTGTCTTGCTGCTAGGCCGCTGTGTGAGTGAGAGCGAGGCATGGGCAGACAGGCTGGCATGCCTACCGAGAGGCCTGGCTACAGAGGGCAACACTTGAGTGGCGCGAAATATGAACTAAGCTGGCAGACAGCATGGGCTGTCTGGGCTGTCTACATTATGAACTACGGTTTTGGAGACGAAGGTATCCAGAAGTGTTTTGCACAAGGTGTTAACATAGTCCCCATATTATAGCCATCCATAACCATCATTTAACTTAAAGTCATCACTGATCTATATAACCTTACCAAGCATCCATAGGACTATTGTGCATAAAGAGTGAGGGTTGTTGTTAAAATGAATTCTACAGACTAACAGCGTAAAATACACAGACTATTTGGAAATAGAAGATACTTATGAGCCAGTTTCCACAGCTACGTATATTTGTGCAACGAACATTACAGTTCCTGCGATACATGTTCAGTGCTGAAAAGAAGTGATCAAGAAAAACGTTTTTTGCATGTGATTCCATACATCCCTCTGTATAATGTGTAAACACACACCAGGGATACATATGAGACCTGTCCATCCAAGCATAGGTAATACCCCGTCATCAATTGGTTGGTTTACTGTCAAAACCTGGAATCATCAGCACGGCACACCGTATTAAAATACCATAACCCGTATATATTGTTATTATGATCGTAAGAGTGAAGATCACACAGCCCATCTCGCCGGATATAAGCATATATTAAATCATCTTAGCAGGGTAAATAAGTCGGTCAGATCCGAGAACTTCCTTTGAGGACCTAATAGTGAGTCATTCAAGACAATGCTCTTACATATCAAGTCAGTAAGAAAGAATGCAGAGCAACACAGGAACAGTACCTCAAGAAAACTGGTTTTCTTGGAACCAAATCAGTCCCTGAACCGAGGCGAATGAGCTATGATAAAAATGTGAAGGCATCTAACAGGCTGTTTCCATGACGTGTGTCTCTCAGCGTATATAAAATGAAAGTTTACTTTCATCCTTGAAATAGAGATTAAAGCATTTAGTCTAGTGATGAAAAAGTTGAGTGCAGCCTCTGCGACGCCGGTGTAGTAGGTGGCTCTGAACCTCATTAACCAACCAACTTCAAGGTACTGGAAGAATGAAGATTCAGAGGAGATATACTCATCACATAGAGGACATTTAGAGATACTGAGAGTGTGGATTAGAAAAATATGTTTAATACGAGAGGTAAAGGAACAAGAAAACGGAATGAAAAGGACACCTCAGATGTACCACAGAGGAGCTGGGAAATACTTCTTCTGTCTAATGGTAGTTCAAAATTAAACGAGCTGCATGGGAAAGTGTTGAAAGGAAACTCAATATTCAGCTCCATGAATAAATATAAGAGTATCCAAGTGACTATGAACAACATCAAGGTTCAGAAGAACCAGCAATGTAAGACCATGTGAAGGTTGAAAGGTGGGACTACGATCTGACACTGATCTTTCATAAACACTCACTGACACATACTGACAAACTGACCACTGACACTGACACAGTTACATACCGAGACACTGGCTCACACACTGACAGACTACACTCACCACTGACACAGTTACATACCGACACACTGGCTCACACACTGACAGACTACACTCACCACTAACACAGTTACATACCGACACACTGGCTCACACGCTGACAGACTACACTCACCACTGACACAGTTACATACTGACACACTGGCTCACACACTTACAGACTACACTCACCATTGACACAGTTACATACCGACACACTGGCTGACACACTGACAGACTACACTCACCACTGACACAGTTACATACCGACACACTGGCTCACACACTGACAGACTGCACTCACCACTGACACAGTTACATACCGACACACTGGCTCACAAACTGACAGACTACACTCACCACTGACACAGTTACATACCGACACACTGGCTCACACACTGACAGACTACACTCACCACTAACACAGTTACATACCGACACACTGGCTCACACACTGACACGCTTCTTTTTGATTATAATAATAATAATAATAATCACACACTGACAGACTACACTCACCACTGACACAGTTACATACTGACACACTGGCTCACACACTTACAGACTACACTCACCATTGACACAGTTACATACCGACACACTGGCTGACACACTGACAGACTACACTCACCAGTGACACAGTTACATACCGACACACTGGCTCACACACTGGCAGACTACACTCACCACTGACACAGTTACATACCGACACACTGGCGCACACACTGACAGACTACACTCACCACTGACACAGTTACATACCGACACACTGGCTCATACACTGACAGACTACACTCACCACTGACACAGTTACCAACCAGGCAGGACACCCCGGATATTTATAGTTAGGCCAATCATTATTTTATTTCTTTAACTCTCACTGTGTAATGCTTACCCACTGTGTTTCCAGCTGCCTGTGTATTGTATGTGTGGATGTGTCTGTGTGGGAGTGTTTGTGTGGGAGTGTTTGTGTGGGAGTGTTTGTGTGGGAGTGTTTTCCTGTGTCTGTGTGGGAGTGTTTTTCTGTGTCTGCATGTGTCTATCTGGGTTTGATTACATATTCGTGTTTACCTATGTGTACTTACAACAACAGTCATGCACGTGGTGTCCTGTCTTCAGTGTTTGTAGTTACAACAACAGTCATGCATGTGGTGTCCTGTCTTCAGTGTTTGTAGTTACAACAACAGTCATGCATGTGGTGTCCTGTCTTCAGTGTTTGTAGTTACAACAACAGTCATGCATGTGGTGTCCTGTCTTCAGTGTTTGTAGTTACAACAACAGTCATGCATGTGGTGTCTGTCTTAAGTGTTGTAGTTACAACAACAGTCATGCATGTGGTGTCCTGTCTTAAGTGTTTGTAGTTACAACAACAGTCATGCATGTGGTGTCCTGTCTTAAGTGTTTGTAGTTACAACAACAGTCATGCATGTGGTGTCCTGTCTTAAGTGTTTGTAGTTACAACAACAGTCATGCATGTGGTGTCCTGTCTTAAGTGTTTGTAGTTACAACAACAGTCATGCATGTGGTGTCCTGTCTTAAGTGTTTGTAGTTACAACAACAGTCATGCATGTGGTGTCCTGTCTTAAGTGTTTGTAGTTACAACAACAGTCATGCATGTGGTGTCCTGTCTTAAGTGTTTGTAGTTACAACAACAGTCATGCATGTGGTGTCCTGTCTTAAGTGTTTGTAGTTACAACAACAGTCATGCATGTGGTGTCTGTCTTAAGTGTTTGTAGTTACAACAACAGTCATGCATGTGGTGTCCTGTCTTAAGTGTTTGTAGTTACAACAACAGTCATGCATGTGGTGTCCTGTCTTAAGTGTTTGTAGTTACAACAACAGTCATGCATGTGGTGTCCTGTCTTAAGTGTTTGTAGTTACAACAACAGTCATGCATGTGGTGTCCTGTCTTAAGTGTTTGTAGTTACAACAACAGTCATGCATGTGGTGTCCTGTCTTAAGTGTTTGTAGTTACAACAACAGTCATGCATGTGGTGTCCTGTCTTAAGTGTTTGTAGTTACAACAACAGTCATGCATGTGGTGTCCTGTCTTAAGTGTTTGTAGTTACAACAACAGTCATGCATGTGGTGTCCTGTCTTAAGTGTTTGTAGTTACAACAACAGTCATGCACGTGGTGTCCTGTCTTAAGTGTTTGTAGTTACAACAACAGTCATGCATGTGGTGTCCTGTCTTAAGTGTTTGTAGTTACAACAACAATCATGCACGTGGTGTCCGGGGATCAACGCCCCCGGAGCGCCCTCCAGGTAGGTAGATAGGTTGAGAGGGTAGCTTTAGGCTACATTTCGGTCCATTCTAGACCATTACCAAGTTGTTTTTATCCTTGATTAATAATTAAGACACATGTACAACAGTTGGGTATCTTTATTGTTGAAACGTTTCACCTACACAGTAGTTTCTTCAGTCAAATACAGAGGTAGCAGTGTAGTGGTGAAATAAAGACGATGTAATCAATGCATCAATCTTGGAGAAATAGTATTTGAGGTGGTCCGGTGGTCAGCCTGGAGGAGAGTTCACCTCCATGGTCTGGAACGATAACATTCCAGACCATGAAGCTGAACTCTTCTCCAGGCTGAGGGACTAACCACCTCAAATACTATTTCTGCAAAGTTGATGGATTGATTACATCATCTTTATTTCACCACTACACTGCTGCCTCTGTATTTGACTGAAGAAACCTACTGTGTAGGTGAAACGTTTCAACAATAAAGATACCCAACTGTTGTACATGTGTCTTAGTTTCAACTTGTCAGTATTTTATACCATTTTCAATAAAATCTCCATGGGTATTATTATGACAAAAATAAAAAAAATAAGAGGCGGACCGGTAAGCCAGTGGAAGGCCTCGGTCAGATAACCATAAGTTCCAGTGGTGGGTCATCACATGACTAAGACCCGCGTCAAGAAACACTTGTTATGTTTCCTGACAAATCTTACTTAACCTCATCTCCGTGGATAATACATATTTTACAATGAAGTTAAATTCCTCTGACTTTAATATCCATTAGCTCAATTTAGGAATAATAATAAAAATTATACCTACATTCCCGTTTCTCATTCGTTGTACTAGATGGCGTTGTATTCCATCAGTGTAATTTTTCAGTTGAGGTTATCATGAGGTACGGTATCAAAAGCCTTTGTGAAATCTAACTATTTTTAATGCCCCATTGTGTCTCTTTCCTGATTGATTTGTGTGAGTTTATGAGTTAGCCCATAAACCTCCTATCGTATAGATATACCTCCTATCGTATAGATATACCTCCTATCGTATAGATATCCCATACCATTACCTGCTGTACCATAGTGTGGGTATCTACCCCCATTACCTACAATCGTGTGGGGAAGTACTGGCGTAGGCTTGTAGTTCTAGTGCAGGCTTTATGTAGCATAATGTTGGCGGGGTGAAAGTAGTATAGTAACGAACAATGTGTTATCCATCAGAGCTGGATGGATCTTCGTCTCAAGTGGAGCCTGGAGGATCACATGGATCTGGACCGTCTTGGTATGGATCCAGACGACATCTGGAAACCTGACCTCACTGTCTACAACTCGTAAGGGCTTCTCCTCTTTCTCTTTCTGACAAACATATATATATTAAAATATATATATATATATATATATATATATATATATATATATATATATATATATATATATATATATATATATATATATATATATATATATATACATATACATATATATATACTTGTCACTCTGTAACTTTCTATCTGTCTGCATCTCTCTGTATACCTATATAACTATCTATTATCTATTCCCAACATTCCTGTAATTACATCACACTTCTCATCCTGCAACATCCGCTGTAATATTCCCTATTCCCATAAAATGCTGACAGCTTTTCTTATAATGTATGTATGTATATATATATATATATATATATATATATATATATATATATATATATATATATATATATATATATATATATATATATATATATTCCTATTGTTGAGGGCACGAGAGGACTACCACCTGCACCAGTCACAGCTGCCCACCCTGGTGTACCCAGAGGGAAGGGTGTTGTTTGTACCGCCGGTACAGCTGCACTTCACTTGTGTGATGGATCTGACGTACTGGCCTCACGACAAACACACCTGCGTGGTCAAGATAGGATCCTGGGTCCACCATGGCTTTCTACTAGACCTTCAGGTCTCCTCAGATGCACTAGAGGTAAAAATCTCTGAAATAATTATTAAAAAAGCTACAAGGACTCCAAAAAATAATCTATATTAAACACATTGTCAAGATTTTTAATTTCTTATAAAATGTTAAGATTCTGCTCAGGCTTCCCCTTAAAATGCAATTTCCGGAGTATGCGCTAAACCCGTAGGGAGATAATAAAGTTTGAGTCTGGAATGGGAGCTATAGTTCTCTGGATCAAGAGCTTTTCAGCGTCACAGAGGCACTTCAAGAGTCATCTTGGCAAAGGTTGCCGCTGCCTCTGAATTATTCACTGTCTTTTCATTTTTTAGTTATTGGTTCATTGATGGTGGTCTCTTGATCCAGTACAGTGGAGCTGCTTTACCTTTGAATGTATCAAATCTGATTTTTCTCCCATTCTTCAAGCGGTGCATGAGCCTTCCGGGTTAAGCGCTCCGTCATGAATAAAATAATAATAATAATAATAATAATAATAATAATAATAATAATAATAATAATAATAATAATAATAAGAAGAAGAAGAAGAAGAAGAAGAAGAAGAAGAATGTCTGTTTTGCCTTCGCTAATTCATGGATTTGCTAGGGGCTCCACCCGTAACCCCCCGCCCCCCAATAGGTTAGAAATGTACTAGTGGCCATTTGGTTACGTGGATAAAAGTTTACAGTTAAGTGATGTTCATCCCAGCAGGGGTTGAGGAGTGTTTATATACACAATAGTCTTCTGATTTTCTGTCTTTAATTTATGTAAGAGGATAATGCACGCTAGTCCTTAATCTAGGCAAAAGAAGATAGATCTTCTCGGCAGACAGCTTCGGTGTGGATTTCAAAGCCCTTTGGTATCTGTCTTTCCCATGTATGCCAATGTACACTACATCAGACTACAGGAACTACGATGTTTCTCCCCGTGTCCTGCACACAGTTCGACCTGATGACACGTGCTGTGGAGGGAGGTGAGATATCAATATCTGAGTGGGAAGTGCTGCGATCCAATATAACCAGGGTGATCAAGTACTACCCTTGCTGCTCTGAACCTTACATCACAATCGACGTCTCCATTACTCTGCGACGCTCTGCCTCCGCCTACACATACACCGTAAAAATACCAGCTGTCTGTGAGTTACTACAAGAAGAATTATACACGTTTGGAACACCTGGGCAGCTTTATTGAAGATGTCCAGGTGTTACACATGGGTCTAATTCCTTATGTCAGTATTGCATATCATTATTGTAGTAAATTACTGCAGTCAATGTTCCCATCCTCACTGCCATTTGATGCATGTTCTGAAATACTCACATCACATCACATCAACTGTCACTACCTGATCTCATTCCTTGTTGCCGAGTTAATGTTCTCCTGACTCAGACGAGAGTACATCATTGTTTAACAAAGATCTACGCTATTACAAGAGCAGCTGTCTGTAAACTACTACTGTCTCTGTCTCCACCCTCGCTACTCTTCTCTTACACATTTCTTCAAAACAGTGTCTCGTCTCATCAGTGGCCGTTACTTGACTCCAAGCCTTTCTTGCTTCTCCATTCACAGTAACTTGACTCAAGCGATCTGAAACTCCTCAAGTTGCAATGATGCATAGTTTGTTCATGTTTTGCATGGATGATTGCCAGGGATCTTACACGTCTCTTGCATGAGATGTGCCTTCAGTACAGTACTAGAAGATACTTGTCAGTGGATTGTACCCACATCAAGAAGTATTAAGCCTGCATTTTCCACATCGGAATTTTAACGTTTTTTTTTCTGCAGTGTTCTGCAGGCCTGACAAATCTGACAATTTCATACAATCGTCCGAATACTCTTTTTGTGCTACAGGTCTGTCACTACTGACGCTGGTGGTGTTCCTGCTGCCACCTGGTGCTGGAGAGAAGCTCATCTTTGGGGGCTTCTGTCTACTGCTCAACCTTCTCTTCTTAACCTACACCACCCAGGTGGTCGTCCACGCTCCTACACACACTCCGCTCATCAGTAAGTTCACCTTCTACGTGTCTTAACTACGTCACTTTCCAGTTTGTTTTACTCTGCTACAACTCTGAAGCTGCACGAGTCTTTCCTGATATCTCTTAGACTCCTCCGGTAGTCAGTTTTAGTGTGTGTTCCCCTGTATTAGCTGTGCTAATGATACACAGCCTGTCTTTGTCTACCCTGGCTAATGATACACAGCCTGTCTTTGTCTACCCTGGCTAATGATACACAGCCTTTGTCTACCCTGGCTATTCACACCTTGTTTTGTATGTACAAGACTGTCTGTATTTACCAAATACGCCGGAACCGGCTAAGAAAAGCTTGTATGGAAGAAAACACATAGACTTTGCTACATGGCTAATCGTACACACCTTTGTCTATGCGCTATGTAACAGTTGTTATGTAAATAAGTAGCCTTTGCCACCGGAAAGCAAGTGTACTTGCTACCCAGCTATTTTACTGTGTTGTACAGAGATAAAATCAAAGGGCGTAAAATGTAAAATAAAAAGAAAGGATTAAGGGAATGGCAAAACCACAATTGTATGTTTTTATAATGTGAAAAAATGTGACTTAAGCCACCAGACGAAAGGAAAGGTACAAACACACCAAGGTTTACTGAATAGAGCAGGACTAAACAACCACACCAGGCTAAAGATGATCAAAATAAACAATGAAACGTGTTAAGGAAAGAGCAAAACAAATTGTAAATATTTTTAAATGTGAAAAATCCAGATGATGCAACAAAACTAACACCCAGGTACCTCAAACTAACACCCAGGTACCTCAAACTAGCACCCAGGTACCTCAAACTAACACCCAGGTACCTCAAACTAACACCCAGGTACCTCAAACTAGCACCCAGGTACCTCAAACTAACACCCAGGTACCTCAAACTAACACCCAGGTACCTCAAACTAGCACCCAGGTACCTCAAACTAACACCCAGGTACCTCAAACTAACACCCAGGTACCTCAAACTAACACCCAGGTACCTCAAACTAGCACCCAGGTACCTCAAAATAACACCCAGGTACCTCAGACTATCACCCAGGTACTTCAAACTAACACCCAGGTACCTCAAATACTAGCCACCCAGGTACCTCAAACTAACACCCAGGTACCTCAAACTAACACCCAGGTACCTCAAACTAAGCACCCAGGTACCTCAAACTAACACCCAGGTACCTCAAACTAACACCCAGGTACCTCAAACTAACACCCAGGTACCTCAAACTAACACCCAGGTACCTCAAACTAACACCCAGGTACCTCAAACTAGCACCCAGGTACCTCAAAATAACACCCAGGTACCTCAAACTAACACCCAGGTACCTCAAACTAACACCCAGGTACCTCAAACTAGCACCCAGGTACCTCAAACTAACACCCAGGTACCTCAAACTAACACCCAGGTACCTCAAACTAGCACCCAGGTACCTCAAAATAACACCCAGGTACCTCAAACTAACACCCAGGTACCTCAAACTAACCCAGTACAACACCCAGGTACCTCAATAACATACAACCACCAGGTACCTCAAACTAACACCCAGGTACCTCAAACTAACACCCAGGTACCTCAAACTGACACCCAGGTACCTCAAACTAACACCCAGGTACCTCAAACTAGCACCCAGGTACCTCAAACTAACACCCAGGTACCTCAAACTAGCACCCAGGTACCTCAAACTAACACCCAGGTACCTCAAACTAACACCCAGGTACCTCAAACTAACACCCAGGTACCTCAAACTAGCACCCAGGTACCTCAAAATAACACCCAGGTACCTCAAACTAACACCCAGTTACCTCAAAATAACACCCAGTTACCTCAAACTAGCACCCAGGTACCTCAAAATAACACCCAGGTACCTCAAACTAACACCCAGGTACCTCAAACTAGCACCCAGGTACCTCAAAATAACACCCAAGTACCTCAAACTAGCACCCAGGTGCCTCAAAATAACACCCAGGTACCTCAAACTAACACCCAGGTACCTCAAACTAACACCCAGGTACCTCAAACTAGCACCCAGGTACCTCAAACTAACACCCAGGTACCTCAAACTAACACCCAGGTACCTCAAACTTGCACCCAGGTACCTCAACCTAGCACCCAGGTACCTCAAACTAACACCCAGGTACCTCAAACTAACACCCAGGTACCTCAAACTAACACCCAGGAACCTCAAACTATCACCCAGGTACCTCAAAATAACACCTAGGTACCTCAAAATAACACCCAGGTACCTCAAACTAGCACCCAGGTACCTCAAACTAACACCCAGGTACCTCAAACTAACACCCAGGTACCTCAAACTATTACCCAGGTACCTCAAAATAACACCCAGGTACCTCAAAATAACACCCAGGTACCTCAAACTATCACTCAGGTACCTCAAAATAACACCCAGGTAACTCAAACTATCACTCAGGTACCTCAAAATAACACCCAGGTACCTCAAACTAACACCCAGGTACCTCAAACTAACACCCAGGTACCTCAAACTAACACCCAGGTACCTCAAAATAACACCCAGGTACCTCAAACTAGCACCCAGGTGCCTCAAAATAACACCCAGGTACCTCAAACTAACACCCAGGTACCTCAAACTAACACCCAGGTACCTCAAACTAACACTCAGGTACCTCAAAATAACACCCAGGTAACTCAAACTATCACTCAGGTACCTCAAAATAACACCCAGGTACCTCAAACTAACACCCAGGTACCTCAAACTAACACCCAGGTACCTCAAACTAACACCCAGGTACCTCAAAATAACACCCGGTACCTCAAATACACCCAGGTGCCTCAAAATAACACCCAGGTACCTCAAACTAACACCCAGGTACCTCAAACTAACACCCAGGTACCTCAAACTAACATCCAGGTACCTCGAAATAACACCCAGGTACCTCAAAATAACACCCAGGTACCTCAAAATAACACCCAGGTTCCTCAAACTAGCACCAAGGTACCTCAAACTATCACTCAGGTACCTCAAAATAACACCCAGGTACCTCAAACTAACACCCAGGTACCTCAAAATAACACCCAGGTACCTCAAAATAACACCCAGGTACCTCAAACTAACACCCAGGTACCTCAAACTAACACCCAGGTACCTCAAAATAACACCCAGGTACCTCAAACTAGCACCCAGGTGCCTCAAAATAACACCCAGGTACCTCAAACTAACACCCAGGTACCTCAAACTAACACCCAGGTACCTCAAACTAACATCCAGGTACCTCGAAATAACACCCACGTACCTCAAAATAACACCCAGGTACCTCAAAATAACACCCAGGTACCTCAAACTAGCACCCAGGTACCTCAAACTATTACCCAGGTACCTCAAAATAACACCCAGGTACCTCAAACTAACACCCAGGTACCTCAAAGTAACACCCAGGTACCTCAAAATAACACCCAGGTACCTCAAAATAACACCCAGATACCTCAAACTATCACCCAGGTACCTCAAACTATCACCCAGGTACCTCAAAATAACACCCAGGTACCTCAAACTAACACCCAGGTACCTCAAACTAACACCCAGGTACCTCAAAATAACACCCAGGTACCTCAAACTAGCACCCAGGTGCCTTAAAATAACACCCAGGTACCTCAAACTAACACCCAGGTACCTCAAGCTAACACCCAGGTACCTCAAACTAACATCCAGGTACCTCGAAATAACACCGAGGTACCTCAAAATAACACCCAGGTACCTCAAAATAACACCCAGGTACCTCAAACTAGCACCCAGGTACCTCAAACTATCACCCAGGTACCTCAAAATAACACCCAGGTACCTCAAAATAACACCCAGATACCTCAAACTAGCACCCAGGTACCTCAAACTAACACCCAGGTACCTCAAAATAACACCCAGGTACCTCAAAATAACACTCAGGTACCTCAAAATAACACCCAGGTATCTCAAAATAACACCCAGATACCTCAAACTAGCACCCAGGTACCTCAAACTAACACCCAGGTACCTCAAAATAACACCCAGGTACCTCAAAATAACACCCAGGTACCTCAAACTAACACCCAGGTACCTTGAACTAACACCCAGGTACCTCAAAATAACACCCAGGTACCTCAAAATAACACCCAGGTACCTCAAAATAACACCCAGGTACCTCAGACTATCACCCAGGTACTTCAAACTAACACCCAGGTACCTCAATATAACTCCCAGGTACCTCAAAATAGCACCTAGGTACCTCAAACTAACGCCCAGGTACCTTGAACTAACACCCAGGTACCTCAAAATAACACCCAGGTACCTCAAAATAACACCCAGGTACCTCAAATAACACCCAGGTACCTCAATACTAACACCCAGGTACCTCAAAATAACACCCAGGTACCTCAAAATAGCACCCAGGTACCTCAAACTAACACCCAGGTACCTCAAACTAACACCCAGGTACCTCAAAATAACACCCAGGTACCTCAAAATAACACCCAGGTACCTCAAAATAACACCCAGGTACCTCAAACTAACACGCAAATACCTCAAAATAACACCCAGGTACCTCAAAATAGCACCCAGGTACCTCAAACTAACACCCAGGTACCTCAAAATAACACCCAGGTACCTCAAAAATAACACCCAGATATCTCAAATAACACCCAGGTACCTCAAACTAACACCCATACCTAAAAAAATCTACCACCCAGGTACCTCAAAATACACCCAACTCCAACCTGTACCTTAAACTAACACCCATGTACCTCAAACTAACACCCAGGTACCTCAAAATAACACCCAGGTACCTCAAAATAGCACCCAGGTACCTCAAACTAACACCCAGGTACCTCAAACTAACACCCAGGTACCTCAAACTAACACCCAGGAACCTCAAACTAACACCCAGGTACCTCAAAATAACACCCAGGTACTCAATAAAAACTCAAACTAAAACACCCAGGTACTCAAACTAACACCCAGGTACCTCAAACTAACACCCAGGTACTCAAACTAACACCCAGGTACCTCAAAATAACACCCAGGTACCTCAAAATAACACCCAGGTACCTCAAACTAACACCCAGGTACCTCAAAATAACACCCATGTACCTCAAACATAACACCCAGGTACCTCAAAACTATCACCCAGGTACCTCAAAATAACACCCAGGTACCTCAAACTAACACCCATGTACCTCAAACTAACACCCATGTACCTCAAACTAACACCCAGGTACCTCAAAATAACACCCAGGTACCTCAAAATAACACCCAGGTACCTCAAACTAACACCCAGGTACCTCAAAATAACACCCAGGTACCTCAAAATAACACCCAGGTACCTCAGACTAGCACCCAGGTACCTCAAACTAACACCCAGGTATCTCAAAATAACACCCAGGTACCTCAAAAAAACACCCAGGTAACTCAAACTAACACCCAGGTACCTCAAAATAGCACCCAGGTACCTCAAACTAACACCCAGGTACCTCAAACTAACACCCAGGTACCTCAAAATAACACCCAGGTACCTCAAAAAACACCCAGGTACCTCAAACTAACACCCAGGTACCTCAAAATAGCACCCAGGTACCTTAAACTAACACCCAGGTACCTCAAACTAACACCCAGGTACCTCAAACTAACACCCAGGTACCTCAAAATAACACCCAGGTAGCCTCAAACTAACACCCAGGTTACCTGGAGGTTATTCCGGGGATCAACGCCCCCGCGGCCCTGTCCATGACCAGGCCTCCCGATGGATCAGGGCCTGATCAACTAGGCTGTTACTGCTGGCCGCACGCAGTCCAACGTACGAGCCACAGCCCGGCTGATCCGGCACTGACTTTAGGTATCTGTCCAGCTCTCTCTTGAAGGCAGCCAGGGGTTTATTGGCAATTCCCCTAATGCTTGATGGGAGGCTGTTGAACAGTTTTGGGCCCCGGACACTTATGGTGTTTTCTCTTAGTGTACCAATGGCGCCCCTACTTTTTATTGGGGGCATTTTGCATCGCCTGCCCAGTCTTTTACTTTCGTAGGGAGTGATTTCTGTGTGCAGATTTGAGACCATTCCTTCCAAGATTTTCCAAGTGTAGATTATGATATATCTCTCCCTCCTGCGTTCCAGCGAGTACTAGTCAAGTGCTTCCAAGCGTTCCCAGTAGTTAAGGTACCTCAAAATAACACCCAGGTACCTCAAAAAAACACCCAGGTACCTCAAACTAACACCCAGGTACCTCAAAATAGCACCCAGGTACCTCAAACTAACACCCAGGTACCTCAAACTAACACCCAGGTACCTCAAACAATGCAGAGAGACAGTAGAACACTGGCAAAAAATATCACACGTTTAGTACTAACGTTTTTGAAAAGGTTGTGAGACGCCAAATTAAAAAAAAATGAAGAGGATGACTAGAGCTGCCAAAGATAAAATTATATAAGTTTATGAAAAAAAAGCATTTGTGGTCTACACGGACTTAGTCTACACATGAAAATCGAAACTGGAAATTTGCAAATATATGTCAACAAAGTGTTCCAGCGGACAGTTGAAAAACTGCTCAGATATGGAGAGACATGAAAAATTTAAAAGGAGAACATATTGAGGCAAATGAAAGACCAGGAAAATGAGAGTACGGGTAATGAGAACCTTTAAAACTTAGGAAAACAATGATTGGTGGCACTATTCAAGTCACTGTAGACACACAGGTGAGTGTCTGTCACGCGTTCAACAGACGGAGGATCAAGACTCCACACGTCTTGTGCTGAATGACCCACGTGTTTAGCGCTTAACATGAATGAAACATTCAGATCACTTGTGGTCTCTCCTGTAGAATATTGTCTGGTGTTGACGGCTCCGTTCAAAGCAGGAGAAATATCAGTGTTGGAAAAGATACTGAGATTGTTTTCGGCCGCATAAAACCAATAAAACATTTAAACTACCGGGAATAACTCAAGTACTTGAAATGTGCTCTCTAGAGTGAAGAAAAAGAAGAAGATACCATAATAACTTAGTGGAATGCGGGGTATGACAGCAAGTGTAAAATAGACCCAGTATGAAGCACTGGAGCCATATCCGTGATCCTGTAGGAACTAGTCATCCTGCCACCAGCAAATATCACAAATAAGTTCTAGAGAGAACACACACCGCCAAGTGCCAGATCAACCAGACTGTGATGGTTTTTGTGGGCCAGCAAGTCACCAACAGCAGCAGCCTAGTTGAACAGGCAATTAACACAAAAACCTGACGAGGGGATAGCTAGAACTTCTGTAGTGAGGTCTTAAAGACGGCTGTGTGGCTGGCAGGGGGCTAGGCCACTTGTTTTGAAGAAGCATTGTTAATATTATTGCCATTTTAATTTGGGAGGCTGAGGGAAATTGGGGGGATTGAAGTCCCCAAGTCCCCCTTTTGCACCGTCTTGAAACCTGGTCCTAAGCTGGTTAGCTAGGGTACAAAAATTCTCAAAACCTGTCACAGGTAAACCATACCCCCGGCCGGGATTGAACCCGCGGTCATAGAGTCTCAAAACTCCAGCCCGTCGCGTCATTACGATTTCTTAAGTCCTGTCACAGGTATATTACTGATATACAGGTTTAGTACTTCCGTCAGTACATTAGTAATCATCAACATAGTTTTGACTATTTTTCAGGAAATCTTTTATGCATTCTGTTTCGTTCCCTGTCATCCTGGTCTCTTTTCTGTGTAGTTTTCTCATGTGAGTTTTTCTCATGTCTAATCTTCGTGAGTCTGTAATGAGAATCATGACGCAGGATGAGAGAGAAATACGAACATGTCTCTTAAAAGCTTGTGCATAGTAGGAAATGTAATGAATGTTAATATTTATACATAGACTGCCAGGAGAGGAAGTTGAGAGATATATTTCTATTCAACTTTACTTTTAATATGCGAAGCAAAATTGTTGGAAAAAACAAGAATATACTGGAAGAGATTAAAGTAGTGTTGTCAGAGAGTAAAGTTAGAAGGAAGGACGTAAGAAAGACGCAAATCAGTAGTTGGAAGAGGAATAGTTTCAAAATAATTTCTGTAAAGGATATACTAATACAGGTGTGACTATGACTACACAAGTTTAAGAATAAACAATTATCTTGAAAAGAAAATGAGATAGAACTGACATAAAAACAAATAAAATCAAGAGATGAGTAGAACTGAAATAAAGCGAAGAGTGGGCTGTGACCGCCACCTTTCAAATAAGTCTCGACAGTGACTTAAGTGTGCAGGAGAAAAAGTCAAAACAGTTTTGGTGTGTAACTTGCTGTGTTGGCATTTGTTGCAGCTACGGTAATGTGACATATACTCATCAGATCTAAACACTTTTCACCCACAGTGAGGCTGGTGTGTCAGCAGCTGGTGTTAGTGTTGGTGAGTGTGTTGGTGGCGGCGTTGGTGGTGAGACTGGCCAGGGATCCTCATCCATACCCTCTCCCCAACATCATCAAGTCACCACTACTTACCCTCTCCTACTTCCTATGCCTCTCAAACTACACTACTTTGGTAAGTGTAAGTACCTATTTGTAATTAACTAATGACAACTACAGGAGCAGAGCTACGATCATGTCACGTCTGTAGTAACAGTTACCATTAGATTCAATGAAAACTGGTCAACTCATAGGAGTCAAATAACGTCTGGCTAACAAAAGAAATCAAAGTCTATCCAATCATATTCGATACCAGACTTAATTGTTAAGTTAAAATTAAAAGTATATGTCGACGATTCATAGTGGTTTGAGGCTCTGGATGACGAGAAATTTTAGCCAAAATATATTTATAAATAACTGATTCGATGTTACATTGTGTATGATATAAGAAATTTTAGCTAACATGTGTTTATAAATAACTGAATTGATGTTACACTGTGCAAAAACTGATAAATTATGGATTAATAGTAAAGTTAATCTTCAGAATAAAGTTTCCAGGGTTATTATTTCTAGCAGGTTAATACTCAGAATCAAAATGTTATCTTGGTCAGGCATCAAGAACACAGCAAGAGTACACCTTCACAGTGAAGGGCGAGGAGGTGGAACTGGGTGAAGGCAGCAGCAGCGGGAGAGAGAAGAGAGGTCTGGATGACAGCCACACTCATCAGTGGATGCTGCTGGCTGCTCTCCTCGACCGTCTTGTACTCATTCTTTATCTTGTTATATGTATCATTACTCTCATCCGCTTTACGAGCATCCTCTAGTGCCCACCTGCCCACCCACTACACTTACCCACCTGCCCACCCTTATGCTTTTACCTGTTCACCCTCTGCCTTCTCCCACCTGCCCTCCTCCCACCTGCCCTCCTCCCACCTGTCCTTCTCCCACCTGCCCTCCTCCCACCTGCCCTCCTCCCACCTGCCCTCCTCCCACCTGTCCTTCTCCCACCTGCCCTCCTCCCACCTGTCCTTTTCCCACCTGCCTCCATGTGGACTGTCAGTCACACCTATAGATCAATTATTAATTGTTATATACGTGTATATATAACAATTACTCATATTTTCTATATGAGTAACAAATATAAGTATAATTAACACTTGTTGATGTTAAATAATAACTCACATGGAGACGGAAACACGGAAAAAATTGCTCTTTATATTTGACCTTCAGCTGGTGTCTTCTTCAGTAGATACAGAAAAGCGAACTAACACTCAGGTAAGAAAAGCGAGGGGAAGCGGGAGTTGACGTAAATAGCACCGGAGAGGAGCGTCGTCAGCCGTAGAAACAGAGCCAGTGTCAGGATAGGAAATGGGACGACAAGTTAGAAAAAGTGTAGAATGTCACGTCATGATGTTCCACACTCACCTGCTTCATGACACGATGTTCCACACTCACCTGCTTCCTGACCTGATGTTCCACACTCACCTGCTTCCTGACCTGATGTTCCACACTCACCTGCTTCCTGACCTGATGTTCCACACTCACCTGCTTCCTGACCTGATGTTCCACACTCACCTGCTTCCTGACCTGTGGTTCCACACTCACCTGCTTCCTGACCTGTGGTTCCACACTCACCTGCTTCCTGACCTGATGTTCCACACTCACCTGCTTCCTGACCTGTGGTTCCACACTCACCTGCTTCCTGACCTGATGTTCCACACTCACCTGCTTCCTGACATGATGTTCCACACTCACCTGCTTCCTGACCTGATGTTCCACACTCACCTGCTTCCTGACATGATGTTCCACACTCACCTGCTTCCTGACATGATGTTCCACACTCACCTGCTTCCTGACCTGATGTTCCACACTCACCTGCTTCCTGACATGATTTCCACATCACCTGCTCCTGACCTGTGTTCCACACTCACCTGCTTCCTGACCTGATGTTCCACACTCACCTGCTTCCTGACCTGATGTTCCACACTCACCTGCTTCCTGACCTGATTTTTCCACACTCACCTGCTTCCTGACCTGATGTTCCACACTCACCTGCTTCCTGACCTGATGTTCCACACTCACCTGCTTCCTGACCTGATGTCCACACTCACCTGCTTCCTGACCTGATGTTCCACACTCACCTGCTTCCTGACCTGATGTTCCACACTCACCTGCTTCCTGACTGATGTTCCACATTCACCTGCTTCCTGACCTGATGTTCCACACTCACCTGCTTCCTGACCTGATGTTCCCACACTCACCTGCTTCCTGACTGATGTTCCACATCACCTGCTTCCTGACCTGATGTTCCACACTCACCTGCTTCCTGACCTGATGTTCCAATTCACCTGCTTCCTGACCTGATGTTCCACACTCACCTGCTTCCTGACCTGATGTTCCACATCACCTGCTTCCTGACCTGATGTTCCACACTCACCTGCTTCCTGACTTGATGTTCCACCTCACCTGCTTCCTGACCTGATGTTCCACATTCACCTGCTTCCTGACCTGATGTTCCACACTCACCTGCTTCCTGACCTGATTTCCATCCCCGTTCCCCCAGTCAATTCACCTGCTTCCTGACCTGATGTTCCACACTCACCTGCTTCCTGACCTGATGTTCCACATTCACCTGCTTCCTGACCTGATGTTCCACACTCACCTGCTTCCTGACCTGATGTCCCACACTCACCTGCTTCCTGACCTGATGTTCCACATCACCTGCTTCCTGACCTGATGTTCCACACTCACCTGCTTCCTGACCTGATGTTCCATATTCACCTGCTTCCTGACCTGATGTTCCATATTCACCTGCTTCCTGACCTGATGTTCCATATTCACCTGCTTCCTGACCTGATGTTCCATATTCACCTGCTTCCTGCCTGATTCCACATCACCTGCTTCCTGACCTAGTTCCACATCACTGCTTCCTGACCTGATGTTCCATATTCACCTGCTTCCTGACCTGATGTTCCATATTCACCTGCTTCCTGACCTGATGTTCCATATTCACCTGCTTCCTGACCTGATGTTCCACATTCACCTGCTTCCTGACCTGATGTTCCACACCACCTGCTTCCTGACCTGATGTTCCACATTCACCTGCTTCCTGACCTGATGTCCATATTCACCTGCTTCCTGACCTGATGTCCATATTCACCTGCTTCCTGACCTGATGTTCCATATCACCACTGCTTCCTGACCTGATGTTCACATTCACCTGCTTCCTGACCTGATGTTTCACATTTCACCTGCTTCCTGACCTGATGTTCCACATTCCACCTGCTTCCTGACCTGATGTTCCATATTCACCTGCTTCCTGACCTGATGTTCCATATTCACCTGCTTCCTGACCTGATGTTCCATATTCACCTGCTTCCTGACCTGATGTTCACATTCACCTGCTTCCTGACCTGATGTTCCACATTCACGCTTCCGACCGATGTCAATTCACCTGCTCCTGACCGATTTTCATATTCACCTGCTTCCTGACCTGATGTTCCAATTCACCTGCTTCCTGCCTGATGTTTTCACATTCATGTTCGACCTGGCACATACCTGACCTGAGTTCCACATTCACCTGCTTCCTGACCTGATGTTCCACATTCACCTGCTTCCTGACCTGATGTTCCACATTCACCCTGCTTCCTGACCTGATGTTCCACAGTTCACTGCTTCCTGACCTGATGTTTCCACATCACCTGCTTCCTGACCTGATGTTCACATCACCTGCTCCTGACGATGTTACATTCACCTGCTTCGACCTGATGTTCCACATTCACCTGCTTCCTGACTGATGTCCACATTCACCTGCTTCCTGACCTGATGTTCACATTCACTGCTTCCTGACCTGATGTTCCACATTCACCTGCTTCCTGACCTGAATGTTCCACATCACCTGCTTCCTGACCTGATGTTCCACATTCACCTGCTTCCTGACCTGATGTTCCACATTCACCTGCTTCCTGACCTGATGTTCCACATTCACCTGCTTCCTGACCTGATGTTCCACATTCACCTGCTTCCTGACCTGATGTTCCACATTCACCTGCTTCCTGACCTGATGTTCCACATTCACCTGCTTCCTGACCTGATGTTCCACATTCACCTGCTTCCTGACCTGATGTTCCACATTCACCTGCTTCCTGACCTGATGTTCCAATTCACCTGCTTCCTGACCTGATGTTCCAATCACCTGCTTCCTAAACCTGATGTTCCACATTCACCTGCTTCCTGACCTGATGTTCCACATTCACCTGCTTCCTGACCTGATGTTCACATTCACCTGCTCCTGACCTGATGTTCCACATCACCTGCTTCCTGACCTGATGTTCACATTCACCTGCTTCCTGACCTGATGTTCCACATTCACACTGCTTCCTGACCTGATGTTCCACATTCACCTGCTTCCTGACCTGATGTTCCACATTCACCTGCTTCCTGACCTGATGTTCCACATTCACCTGCTTCCTGACCTGATGTTCCACATTCACCTGCTTCCTGACCTGATGTTCCACATTCACCTGCTTCCTGACCTGATGTTCCACATTCACCTGCTTCCTGACCTGATGTTCCACATTCACCTGCTTCCTGACCTGATGTTCCACATTCACTGCTTCCTGACCTGATGTTCCACATTCACCTGCTTCCTGACCTGATGTTCCACATTCACCTGCTTCCTGACCTGATGTTCCACATTCACCTGCTTCCTGACCTGATGTTCCACATTCACCTGCTCCTGACCTGATGTTCCACATTCACCTGCTTCCTGACCTGATGTTCCACATTCACCTGCTTCCTGACCTGATGTTCCACATTCACCTGCTTCCTGACCTGATGTTCCACATTCACCTGCTTCCTGACCTGATGTTCCACATTCACCTGCTTCCTGACCTGATGTTCCACATTCACCTGCTTCCTGACCTGATGTTCCACATTCACCTGCTTCCTGACCTGATGTTCCACATTCACCTGCTTCCTGACCTGATGTTCCACATTCACCTGCTTCCTGACCTGATGTTCCACATTCACATGCTTCCGGGACCTGATGTTCCACACTCACCTGCTTCCTGACCTGATGTTCCACATCACCTGCTTCCTGACCTGATGTTCCACATTCACCTGCTTCCTGACCTGATGTTCCACATTCACCTGCTTCCTGACCTGATGTTCCACATTCACCTGCTTCCTGACCTGATGTTCCACATTCACACTGCTTCCTGACCTGATGTTCCACATTCACCTGCTTCCTGACCTGATGTTCCACATTCACCTGCTTCCTGACCTGATGTTCCACATTCACCTGCTTCCTGACCTGATGTTCCACATCACCTGCTTCCTGACCTGATGTTCCACATTCACCTGCTTCCTGACCTGATGTTCCACATTCACCTGCTTCCTGACCTGATGTTCCACATTCACCTGCTTCCTGACCTGATGTTCCACATTCACCTGCTTCCTGACCTGATGTTCCACATTCACCTGCTTCCTGACCTGATGTTCCACACTTCACCTGCTTCCTGACCTGATGTTCCACATTCACCTGCTTCCTGACCTGATG
Source organism: Cherax quadricarinatus (assembly GCF_026875155.1). NCBI lineage: Eukaryota > Metazoa > Arthropoda > Malacostraca > Decapoda > Parastacidae > Cherax > Cherax quadricarinatus. Next base: position 13,924,260 of record NC_069459.1, on the reverse strand, counting down.
TTCCACATTCACCTGCTTCCTGACCTGATGTTCCACATTCACCTGCTTCCTGACCTGATGTTCCACATTCACCTGCTTCCTGACCTGATGTTTCACATTCACCTGCTTCCTGACCTGATGTTCCACATTCACCTGCTTCCTGACCTGATGTTCCACATTCACCTGCTTCCTGACCTGATGTTCCACATTCACCTGCTTCCTGACCTGATGTTCCACATTCACCTGCTTCCTGACCTGATGTTCCACATTCACCTGCTTCCTGACTTGATGTTCCACATTCACCTGCTTCCTGACCTGATGTTCCACATTCACCTGCTTCCTGACTGATGTTCCACATTCACCTGCTTCCTGACCTGATGTTCCACATTCACCTGCTTCCTGACCTGATGTTCCACATTCACCTGCTTCCTGACCTGATGTTCCACATCACCTGCTTCCTGACCTGATGTTCCACATTCACCTGCTTCCTGACCTGATGTTCCACATTCACCTGCTTCCTGACCTGATTTTTCCACATTCACCTGCTTCCTGACCTGATGTTCCACATTCACCTGCTTCCTGACCTGATGTTCCACATTCACCTGCTTCCTGACCTGATGTTCCACATTCACCTGCTTCCTGACCTGATGTTCCACATTCACCTGCTTCCTGACCTGATGTTCCACATTCACCTGCTTCCTGACCTGATGTTCCACATTCACCTGCTTCCTGACCTGATTTTCCACATTCACCTGCTTCCTGACCTGATGTTCCACATTCACCTGCTTCCTGACCTGATGTTTCCACATTCACCTGCTTCCTGACCTGATGTTCACATTCACCTGCTTCCTGACCTGATGTTCCACATTCACCTGCTTCCTGACCTGATGTTCCACATTCACCTGCTTCCTGACCTGATGTTCCACATTCACCTGCTTCCTGACCTGATGTTCCACATTCACCTGCTTCCTGACCTGATGTTCCACATTCACCTGCTTCCTGACCTGATGTTCCACATTCACCTGCTTCCTGACCTGATGTTCCACATTCACTCGCTTCCTGACCTGATGTTCCACATTCACCTGCTTCCTGACCTGATGTTCCACATTCACCTGCTTCCTGACCTGATGTTCCACATTCACCTGCTTCCTGACCTGATGTTCCACATTCACCTGCTTCCTGACCTGATGTTCCACATTCACCTGCTTCCTGACCTGATGTTCCACATTCACCTGCTTCCTGACCTGATGTTCCACATTCACCTGCTTCCTGAACCTGATGTTCCACATTCACCTGCTTCCTGACCTGATGTTCCACATTCACCTGCTTCCTGACCTGATGTTCCACATTCACCTGCTTCCTGACCTGATGTTCCACATTCACCTGCTTCCTGACCTGATGTTCCACATTCACCTGCTTCCTGACCTGATGTTCCACATTCACCTGCTTCCTGACCTGATGTTCCACATTCACCTGCTTCCTGACCTGATGTTCCACATTCACCTGCTTCCTGACCTGATGTTCCACATTCACTCACTGTCTGTCCTGACCTGATGTTCCACATTCACCTGCTTCCTGACCTGATGTTCCACATTCACCTGCTTCCTGACCTGATGTTCCACATTCACCTGCTTCCTGACCTGATGTTCCACATTCACCTGCTTCCTGACCTGATGTTCCACATTCACCTGCTTCCTGACCTGATGTTCCACATTCACCTGCTTCCTGACTTGATGTTCCACATTCACCTGCTTCCTGACCTGATGTTCCACATTCACCTGCTTCCTGACCTGATGTTCCACATTCACCTGCTTCCTGACCTGATGTTTCCACATTCACCTGCTTCCTGACCTATGTTCCACATTCACCTGCTTCCTGACCTGATGTTCCACATCCACCTGCTTCCTGACCTGATGTTCCACATTCACCTGCTTCCTGACCTGATGTTCCACATTCACCTGCTTCCTGACCTGATGTTCCACATTCACCTGCTTCCTGACCTGATGTTCCACATTCACCTGCTTCCCTGACCTGATGTTCCACATTCAC